>JADMLL010000007.1:5780852-6030160 GCA_016920875.1 Columbicola columbae
GTCATACTCAAAACGATAACATCACTGTATCACATAGGCAGCTAACCTTCATTAGATCCTCATCACGGGCCTCTCTCTTTCGTGTATTCTGAATCACCCATAATACATAAACCAACAGAGACAGTCAGTCACTTCCAAAACAAACAAATCACCAAAGTTTTAGTGCCTTTTCTTTTGCTCACGACAAAAAAGGAAGAATTTCCCCGAACAAGGCTTAAATAAAAAAGTGGAGCTTTTAATTTATGACAACAACCTGGTTAAGCGAAACTTAATTTCACCTTTTGCGCATTCTTTCGCCCTTTCCCCCTGCCTCCCCGCCGCCATTTCAGTTTCCTTGATAAAGCCTAATTCGCATAATTCAAAGAGAAAGGCCTTTAAAGAAAACTTTTTAACGATTAAATATTGTTTATCATAGAAGAGTGTTTCCCAGTTCTTTGGAAAACTTTTTAATTTCTTTCTTTTCATTTTTTTAAACAATATATTTTGTTAGAGAGAAAAAAAAGAAGAAAAAAACCTTTATTTATAATATAAAAAAAAATGGCTGATTTATAACAAGCTCAACTTAAATGTACAGAATTATAAACTTGGAATGTCGTTTTAGAAAGTAAACAAAAGTTTTGTTTCCCTCCTCGTGCACTTTCTCTCTTTTTTTTTATTCCAATTAAACGGAAGAGAAGAAGGTGGTTGGTGGTGGTGGTGGCGGGGTGAAAGAGAAAGGAAAACAAAAATGGTTTTGCAGATTCACGTATTTCGAAAAGAATTTTTTTCTCGTCGTTTTGGGTTTTTGTGTTTTTTTAACTGTAGTCACGTGATTTCGTATGTCAAAATGAACCTGTTAACCCCGAAAGTTCGGATCCCAACCCATCCGCCGAACCTTTCTGTTATGGGTTGTGTTTGCATATATACTATGATGTGATGTGTTGTTACATCACGATCCAGCCTGGTTTGCTTATTTTAGCTGTGAGCTTTCAAAAATTTTGGTGTGGAAGTTGAGGAAAGCGTTCCTTCTCTTCTTATGTTATCTATTCTTTCTAAATATTAAGTGGTCTGGAGGAAATTACTTTCGGTTCTCTGCTTTACATCTCGTATACTGTATATCCTACGATAAAAGTGATGAGTAATGTTTATGTAATTACCCGGCGATTATTCATAATCTCCAACTCAGCTTGGTAAATGTGATGATTTATTGTATATTTATCACATTTACCGGCTAGTTTATGCAATACTCAATGTCGTGTTGGAATGTTTAGTCAAATTTAGCTCGGATGTTTGGCTTCTGTTACTTCTTTTCCTGTGTTTGTGTTCACTACTCACTGTTACTGCGGAGGTTCGATTGTTTTACTTTTGTCACGAAGGTGAGAGAAGCTTATCAACAAAATTTGACTAAACTCTCCATTACGAGTTGGATAGTTCATAAACTTGTCGGTAAATGTGATAAATATTCACAGCTGAACAAATTTTTATTAGGAATAAGAGATTTTATAAATTAGCCGGTAAGTGTGATAAATATTCAGTAAATCGTCACATTTAGTAATCTTAGTTGGTGATTATGAATAACTGCCGGGAATTATATAAATATTCGCTCGATTTATCACTTTTACCGTGATATTTATCACGTCAACCGGCTAGTGTATGATGTTCTGGCGTTCGCCACATTCCACATTCGGGAATGTGTACAGTAGAATAGGCAGCCGACTTTTAAATAGGAATTCATGATTCAGTCTCGGAGCTCCGCATCGTGCACATCATTATATCTTCTATCTGCACTCTAAATTCTAGTTTTATAACAATATTTTATATCAATATAGATATATATCACATACATTCGGAATTAGTGTTTTCACTCATTCACTCGTCATTAACGATTCAATTTGGTTCCGACAATGTATTCAACTCGTAATCTGAGAAAACTTTTATTTAATTCCACATTACAAGATAGAGATGTTATAGTCCAGGCGGTAGATATGATAAATATGTCACGGCAAAAGTGATAAATTGAGGCAAATATATAGATAATTATTCATAATCCCCAATAAGCTTAGTAAATGGGACAAATTACTGAATATTTATCACATTCACCGGCTAGTTTATAAAATCCCCAACTCGTGATGGGGAATTTGATGATAGTTTGCTTAGATTACGAATTGGATAGTCTAGTACACAATCTAACTGGTAAATGTGATAAATATAATGAATAATCGCCGGGGATTATGTATATTCGCCAGAGATATAAATACAGAGAACCGAAATTATTTTCCGGTTCACCTAAACTTTCACTACACCTTCCTCCAGGGGTTTCATATCAACCGATTTGAGAGGACATGGCTCAATGACACCACACAAAAAACACGTCACCATTAGGAGGCGATTCTAAAAAATTTTTCCAGAAGCCATCGACTGGAAGTCATGGAGATTTTTCCTCTTCACCCCCGCGGCATCTTCTTCCTCACTCGTCTCCTTACAGTTGATTCATTTCGGTAGATTCACCTTCGCTTCCTCTTGATTCTCCATTCTTGCATCTCTCCCACTCGACTAAAAGCCTTCGCTTTGTGTTTCCAACTATTTTCTTTACCTATTTCTAAAACGTTTTTCTCCACATATCGATTTCCTTTGTTTATTTACCCATACACACACACTCGACACTTCTTATTCTCCCGTTGTTTCTGAAACATGTGTTAACATTCTCTCTTTTCTTTTCCTTCTTCTCTTCTCCTCGCCTCTCGATTCCTTTATTTATTCAGATTTATTTTACTTCTATGGTTTGAAGCCTTCCGTTTTATGCGAACAATGAAATTCATTTACATCCAAACACTTACAATTTTTTAGTTTAGTACAGACCGCATAAAAAAAATCCAGAACGAAGATGGAATGTAACAGGAACTGCAGTATTCATTCTTACGTAATTCGGTTGCAGACTGTGTAGTATTCATTTAGGAGATTTTCCAATTCTAAGTGGAAGTAGTTATTTCAAAAGTATTGCACACTTTAATGAAGGTTTTCCTTCAAAATCAATACATTCAGTCTTCGTGCTTTTTATTTTAAATTAGAGATGGGTCTCGTTTTACGCGTCTTGATATTGTGCGGTAAACTGAAGCCAACTTAAACTAACTTCTACCTTATTCAATGGAATATTTATTAACTACCGGGTGCTTCCATTTCCGGACAACAAGTCTACGTCACTACGTTGGCTGGTGGAAGTAGTCGGATCGTCTCGCAAAAGCACAGAACCTTAAACCGGTAGCCACAGCACTTAACTTCTACCCCATCAGACATCTCCAAAGAGGACACAAGACACGTATGAAACTAGATATAATCAATTAGCAAATCACAAATTATAGGCACAATCACTAACAACAGCGGATAATAATATACAGATAACCTCGTACACAGTATATACACACCTAAACACAACTCAGTATCGCTGTCAATATTCAAGAACCCTGCGATACCGTACTGTAGGAGGCTTCACACAGAAAACTTCACTCAAACAGCAGAAAAGTTTTCTGAGTGAAACCTTTTACAGTATCGCAGGGTTCTTGATGTGAATATTATATAATAATATAGTACAGCGGGAGAGATAGTGTGGTGGTTAAAGTTCCTGACTCGGATGTTATGATCGTGAGTTCAATCCTCCTCCCGCATCCTGTTATACCCAAAACAGAGCGAAAAATGGGATTGAAACTACCATTATAGTATAGTATAGGATTTAACTTTAAAATGGGATATGTTATAAAGACATAATTATCACAAACCCACTTCCAAACTGAGAACATCCAACAACAGCAACGAGAGAGAGAGAGGAAATTCACTTTCTAAAAATCCGCCAGTTTACTTTCTTCGGGAAACAAATGATGGGTCAAACGAAACCATTTATGCCCTGTAATACATCAAATTTGACAGTTTAGCTAGAATAAAGACACGAAAAAAGGGGAATGAGTGGGAACAAGGGAAGAGAAGGCGAAAGGAAGGATTTGCCTTTTTTCAAAATATAATATTATACACCCAAAAGAACAATTTAGAGTCATAAAAACGGAGAACCAGGAGATGATTCCACTTCATTTTATATTATTATATTAATATTTGTTTTCCCGCGCAATACCGAGTCAGCGACGCGCCTAAAAAAAACGTAGTTTAATAATTCCACATAAAAGATAATTTTTTTCCCCCAGCCTCCCCGATAATGAAAAAGCGAAAGCTTATTGAAATTCTTCAAACTCAATTTTCCCAATTTCGAACTGGCCAAACATTTAAAAAATTTGTTTGGCGGTTTAGCATTGGAACGGGAGACAAAACAAAAGGGAAATTCGAATTTTTCGAATCTCTTCTCGTTTCAAAAGCGATTTTGATTAAATTTCTCTCATTTTTAACGAGTCGAGGAATCCGGGGGTGGTGGTGGTGGTGGCACAGAGGAGGAGGAAGTGTGGGAGGAATGGAGGAAAAAAAATATGAAAGAATAGAAATGGAGCGAGAGCTCTTAACTAGAGAAAAGCCGGAGTATACAAGAGGATGGGGGAATGGCGGGGGAGGGGGTAGTTGGGGGTTGATCGGCTTCAATTCAAAAAATAATAAAAAATAAGCTTCGATTAATTACGAAAATTCGTTTCGAATCAGCATTCCCTCCAGCCTCCCTTTCTTCTTTCTCTTATTTTTCCCTCACCGCCTTCTTCCTTTTTTTTTCCTTTCCTGTCTTTGTTTGGATGAAGAAGAAATGGATTTATAGGAAAAAGGCAGAAATTTGAATTTGAAGACTTTTGGTGCTTTTGTTGTTGTTAGGAAATCCTGGATTGGATTGGATTTCCCTGACAGAGTCAAGGTGGGAAGTTGGAGAGAAAATGGAGATACGTTTCCTGTTTGGTTTCCGGTTTAGTGTACTTAAAGATTTTTCGTAAACGTTGCTAATTAATACTTTTTTATAATTGTTATACAGTTTGTTAGATTCATATTTAGGAAAATACTATCGAGATATACAATGTCCCTCATCAGTGATTTTGTTCGTTAGTAACCAAACCCAACCTCACTTCTTAATTAATTTTCTGACTTGTTCCTTCTTTCATAAATAATGCACACTTTAAAGGTAATGTCATTTCATAAGTAATGCACACACACAATGGATTATTCCTTACGTCTTATACCCAAACCGTTGAATTTGGCAATTTGGGTTATTAAAGGTCGGAATGTTTGGTTCTGACTCAATGAACATGAGTCAGAAACTATATTATACACAAATAACTCATATTATACAAAATATACAATGACCTTCATTAGTAATTGTGTTTTATAAACCAAACTCAACTCTAGATAGTATGACGACAAAGGGTAACAAATATCTGTTAATGTTAAAATGAGTTAAAGATGAAACTAACAGAGGTGTACACGAATTTGAATATGACTGCAGCTAAAATCATGTGATTTCATTGGATATTGGATTTATTGTTTACATCATCTGGCGATTACAGTGGTGCCAACCCAACTCCATTTTGATAACATAGCCATACATAGGCCTACAGTATAACAATGGGTCTTAGAGTTTTCGACAAAGAGGTAGGTGATGTGACCTAGAGGGTTTGAAATAATTAATGCAATTTAAATTTCTGTAGATATTGATCAGGATTATGATCAACTATATGATGGTTGTATTCAGTATAAATTTATTGTTATAAAATTGTTGTACAAGATAGCTGGTAGTAATTAATTCGTGTCAGCATTTCTTGGTTGATTTCCCTACTAATCCTTTCATAAGCAATGTCTGGGTCAACATCAAAATGGCGGAGGACGATTTCAAATACTCAAAAGCGAGTCGCATAAAACGAGACCCAGTCCGGGAAATTCAAAAAAATTCTAATTAAAAATTCTACCTCGTTATCGATTTCCCTTGAGACATAGTCGTCAAAGGTCGCGAGCTTAGTGTCTTCATACAATATACATAATCCATAGGAAGGATTCCTCCGGGAAGATTTAACCGGGAAAGCGAGGACGTTAAGAATGGGCCACGATCCCGGATTATGAGTAAGGGCAGGGAAGTGAGTATTCCTCGTGAGCAAGTGGGACAGCCGGAGCCGGGAGGAGATGAGCTGAGCTGGAGTGAAGAACGGGGAGGATGGTAAGTTCACAAAATAATCCTGCCCCCCTTTTTGGAATGAAGGATGAATATCAACTTTCTAGTCTATGAATTTTCATTAATATTCATATATTCAAAGTCTCTTGCTTTTCCTCATCTAATCTTTCCTTTTTCTCTTTTATTTTCCTTTTTTTTTCATCTTTTGCTTTTCCCTTTTGAGATCTTTTGTTTTTCTTTTTATATCTGAGTTTTCAATTATCTCAAACTTAAATTCCTTTAAACGCGAGCTGAAAAAAATTTTTTTCTTCTTCGTTTTTGGTAGTTGCTCGTGAAGATATTTTCAAAAAGAAAAGTTTTTCTTTCTCCCGAAGAACCATTTCATCTTTTTCGAATCCGAATTAATATGGATAATATCGAAAGGCGATTTGCTGAGTGGAGAACAGAATTTTAAAAAACTAATTTCTCTTTTTACGTTTTTATTCCTCCTTTAAGCTCTGTCTTTTGATTTTTTTCATTTCATTATATCTCGATTCATTTCCCTTCCTTCCCTCTTCTTTCAATCCTCTTGTCTTTTCCTTTCTTTACTTTTAATTTATTTTAATTTTTTTTTGTAGGAATAAATTTTATTAACAAGGCAAATCGAAAGACGAAGAGGATTTATATCTTTTGCTTGTGATGTTTTGTGTTTGCTTTGTTTCTCTCCCTAACAGCTGAGATGTTTGTGTATATGGTACCCTACTCACTCTAGGGAAAACTGAACCGTATCACTTTGAATGAAGCAGGCGTACCAACACTTAGGTTCGTGGAGGGGTAAAATCTGTATTTGAATGCTTCCACGACTCATTTTTCCGTAACACTACAATCCGTATTTACTGTCTATGGTTGGCATCGCCACAGTGCAGGTACGAATGTGTATAATGCATGTGCTAATGTTCTTTAGGCACAAGTTTTACGTTCTTGCTGTTGTTCTTTTGGAATTTTACATTTTTAGGTTTGGTATCGGTTACAGTGCAACACACAACACTGTTGCTGTTAAATTGTTTCAGAATTTAAGCAACTTAACTCCTGTGGACATTTTCAGCAGACAAATTTAGGTTGCATTCGAATTTGTGTCTTTGTTGGGTTTGTGTCGGTGTTGTGGAACTGAGTATTGGTCCTCAAATTTGTTTGTTTCCCTGTGAATTCTCAAATTGATTTTCGTTCAGCCAATCAGAAGCCCGGCATATTCTCATCTGTGATGTGTGTTAGTTTAATCCAACCTCTTCCTTCTGTCTCAAGGATACTCCCTGCGAGCTACTTCTGGGTTGGTTTCACTTTTTCTACTTGTACCAGGTTCTTCGTCTCCTTTCCTTATTGATAATTCAATCCACCCAAACTTTCTAGACTGATGCTAACTTTCCCAGCCTCCTTCCAAAGATCTTTATTTTTGGGTTATTGGGTTGTTGGAACCTTTAAATCACACACTCAAAAGATGCCCTACATGGACACTGGAGCGACGAGAATTAATGAAAAAATTCCCGGAACTTGACATGGAAACAATCATTACAGGAATACTGAACTCCAAGGAAAAATGGCAGAGTTTCCAGACATTCTGCTGCAAAATCTTGGAAACCAAAGAGGACGACGAAAGAGCACGCCAGGGACGACCAAGGAAGAGAGGAGCAGAATAACGCGAATTCTCCTTCTCTTTTTCTTGCAAGTCTTAACCCAAAGGATGCAACCTCAGGACCACGGACGAGTCAAGACGACGCAAAGCTGAGGACTTCCAGAAAGTGATGTCTTCTTCACGGACGGGTCTTCTGGGATCTTCAACAGCCACATCAGGGAAAAAAGAAAAGAAAAAAAAACCTTTAAATGGTTCTATGTACCTCAAACAGATTAATAAAGAACGGCTTCTGTAATCTTAGAGTCTCGGAGTTAACCAACCACATCTCACTTTCATACAGTAAAACGGACATCCGAGACTTCATCCAGAGACTTCAAATATTTGATTTGAGCCTTTGTTCTTATAAATATTTCTTGATTACTCAAACTCACTTTATTACAGATACCTGTATACTCAACACCCTTAAACCAAATCTTAAATTTAGAGTCTTTTAGGTAAATTCCAGAAACATTTTCATTCATCTAGCTCACTCTTACAATGTCAGCACGACCATCATCATTGTTACAAAGTTGTGGTGGTTGAGTTTCAATGCAAATGAATCGACTCTTCCGAACACTGGTTTCGAATACGTTCAGATTTTCCGTTCGCATGAAAGGAAAACGATCTGAATCTGTCTGTCTCTTATCTGATGTGTTGATGCATCTACAGTAGCACGTTCTCCGGTTAGTCTGCTAATAAAGTTGAGGGTGAGGTATGGAAGACTTTTCCTTTGGTCAGCAATTACAGAATATCCTGTCTGATTCATGTACTAAATAGTTTATCAGTTTCAACCAACTAGTGTACGATTTAGTGCAACAATCATAATCATCGGAAGAGGAAGAAGACAACGGAAGATGGCTTTCAAGAAGCCTAAGCTTTAAAGCTCAACTTACCAGTCCGGGAAAATCCGGATACAGTTCAGATGAAAAATTTTTTATTTGATTTACATTTTAAGATTAATCAAGATGAACTGTTTACATTTTCTCTAATTAAATTCACATGAATTCTAAATTAAAAAGGAAAACTCTTAAAAGGAAATCGTTTCCATAACTCAAAATCTTTTCAAAGAAGCCTAACGACGACGACGACGACGACAACAAGGAAGTAAAAATATTTTCTTTTCCGTTGCGATTTCTCAAAATTGATAACAAGTAGTCAAACAAATAAGAGCTTTTCGTTTACAAATATATATATAAAGGAGGAGGATATGAATATCAAGATTTTCAGTATAAAAAAAAAGAAACGGGGGAAAGAACTTGCGATAAGAAAAATAACTTTGAAGTTGAGAAAAAAAAAGAAAAGATTTCCCTTTAGACTAATAAAAAAAAAGACAGGCACTCCTGCGTTATTACCAAGATTCAGAAAAAGAAAGCAGAGGGAAAAGGAAGGAAAAATTTTTTCCAGGACACAAAGAAGTCATCATATGTCAGAGTTCATTCATAAAACACAGCAGCATAAAAATGTTTACGTCTTCTAAAGCGATTCAAATAAAAGACTTTGACTCGAGTTTTCTTTCCTGGAGGATGGGCTAAAGGAGAGGAAGGAGGAGGAGGAGGAGGAGTATATAACCAAATATTTCTTCCCAAGTGGAAGTTATGTGTCATCGTGTTGTTGAAAAGTGTGACTAAATTGGTTATTAAAAGATGAACTCTTGTGTGTAAATGGGAGGGTGTTTCAAAATTAGCGGAGAATTTGAATTTGCCGCCATTTTTGGTTGCGAATTGTTGGTAGCTCTGATGAAGGAACTTTTGGCTAGAATTCCGTTTCTATATTGGCTAATTTTGTTTATAATTACTATTACCCAGGCCCACTTAGGCAAAAGCCTCTCTCGCGCTTTTACCACATCTTGTTGGATGCCTTCTTGTACCATTGGGGGCCCGCAAAGGCAACCAGGTCGTCTTCCCACCTCTTCCTTTGCTTGCCCCTGTTCCGGTGGCCTAGAGATGGAGTCCACAGGGTCGTTTCCTAGCTCCATGTTCTGTGACTTTTTCTCACTGGGTCCCCAGCCCATTTCCATTTCATTAGTTTGATGAACTGGATTGTGTCGTAGGTACCCAGCTAGTTTCTAAGCTGGCTTCTTATTTTATCAATAAGCCTTACGCCCCTGACACTCCACTCCATGGCTCTTTAAGTCGTCCCAATGATCTCGTCTATTTTTTAAGTCCTTGACCATGTTTGGCATCCGTAAAGCAGCGTTGGGAAGAGACGGCTATACTATACATTGCATAAATATTGCACACTTTAAGTATAAATCTATAAAAGACTAAAGCACTTACGTAACTACAATGAAATGGGTTGTCCTCTTATAAGTATCAGGAAATTTGACCGCAACAATCAAAGGCCGTGACTAAATCTTACCAAAAAAAATTCTGTAATCGTCTGTCCATCAGACAAAACGTCCATCCGAATGTAATCATAATCGAATTTCATTTCGACAATTATCTATTTGCCTCGGTACAAGGATAAATCCATTCATGGAAGGAAAGGTGGTGTCGAGTGTTGCCGAAAATTTTCTCAGGTTTTCTCAATTCTTCCAGCCTGTGGTTTTTCGCTAAAACTAATCAAAGTATCACGTATTTCTTTCTTTAGTATAAAATGAAATTTATGATTCGTTTTGCTTGCGACTGTGTAAGTGGCCTTGTTGGTCTGTGAACGATGGACTCTCAGACCTGATCATGATCATTTAAAGAGGCGATGAAGTCACTCAAAACTATGACTCCAATTATAAGTCGATCTCGTTTCGATGTTGTCAACTTGCGAGTATATATTACAACCGTGGGCCCTAATAGTGTCTTAGTTACGTTCACTGGCATTTGTACAATCACTATATAGGGTGTTTCGAATTTTGTTTTTGATTTATTGACTAAAGTAACTCATCAAGCTTAGTGCATAGGTATTACTTGGAGGTAATAGAACTACTCTTCGACTCTAATCCTCTTAATCGTGTAGCAGGTCTGTGAATTTTCGACGCTGAAGTCTCCTTATTTTTGGTGGTTGGGTCAAGGTCCTTAGCTCACCGTTTTGGTGAGAGAGTAGGTGCTCTGGGTGCTGATGAAAGTGGTGCAATGGAAAAGTAACCGAAATTGTTCTTACCCGTAAATCTTATCCGAAACCCATCAGCAGTTACCCGCTTGAACTAACTACAATTCAGTCCTCTAGGAACACTTTCATGTTCAGCTATTAAGCAAATTCGTGGGAGGAGTAGTGTAGTGGTTAAAGCTCCTGACTGACGCAAATGGTCGTGAGTTCGAATCCTCCTCTCGCATCCTGTTGTATTCGAAAAAAGGGACTAAAACCAGCACTACTTTTAAGCAAATTCAAAGGAAACGTTTCGTCCAGAAGGAATCATAAGACGTGGCAGTAGACCGCCTGTTTCAACCTTCTAAGGACCAATAGGAGGTTTACGTCCCATGAATATTTTGAAATTGTTGCCATTTTGTTAAGAATTGTTCAAATTTCATGATTTATGTGTTGTTGGACTCGGAAAATTCTTAACTTCTTTATACAGAAAGCTTTTTAAAGATTCGTTCAGCAGGAGCGGAACTAGGGCTCTTCGAACTCTCGCTTTTTTGGCTTCTCCAAAATCTGAGTTTCAAATTTCCATTACTGAAGGAAGAACCGTTGGTCAGAAAATCAAATACTCCCAACGACACTTTCTTAAAGGGTTGCTGCTTCATATGATTACATTTTGAACCTATTTCGTTTCTTAGTTCCCAAGATATAAACGGCTATTTTGCGACAGGACGATCTCAGAAACAGTGATAGAAAGATGCGGTTTGAAAATTTAATACCCTTAGAATGAGTATCAAAACAAAAATTTCTCCAGCTGAAAATCTACGGTCCTTAAGGGACTAAGAGTAGTAAGACAGACAATCGGAAGCACGGAAAGGGAATAAGTCGAAGCTTATAAGCACCTCAGAACACAATAATGATGGTTGGGCTCGTTCCTTCTTCTTCACATAAATCATCACCAGACGGTTAAACAGTTTCTAAACGAATAGCAAAACCGATTTGTTTCCTTTTTTAATATCCTCCAAATTATAATAAAATTGAGATTTGTGGAAAGAGCCAAGACTCAACTCTCCTCCTCTCCTATCTCTAAACACAAAAACCGATTTCACGTTAAACCGGAAATGTGAAAAACAAAATGACGAAATGATTTTTTAATATCATATTTTACGTAAGCACCTAAAGGTTATGCTCGACTCTGCTTTTATTTCTTTTAGATGATGTCGAGAGGGAGAGAATTCAAATGTTGGCTTATTAAAAATGTCTTCCTTTCCAAATTTATTCCTTTTTTTCTAAGAGAAAAACCTTTTTCCCTCTTCCGAAACACTTCAGCATTCAGGTACCCTTTCCTCAATCTGAATAGAAATTGCTACGAACTAAGATGGAATAAAATTGATTTATGTGCCACATTTAATCCCTGGATTTTGCATAATAAAAGCGTTCGCCTTTTTTTTTTAAGAGAGAGAAAGGGTGGATGGGGGTTGAGATGCGGGGGGTAATTAGAATATGACAAATGAAAATTAAGTTGCCAACCCTGCTCGGTAATAACTTATTAAGCGATATAAATTTAAGCGACATCTACTGCATAAAGGTAATTAGCAATGAACCTCTGCGCTTCACTAAGTGTTTTCCAAGGACTCGAACTAGCAGGCGGTGGGCTGGTCTGCATCTAGAAGGCGATGCCCCTCCTCTCCTCCGGGACCGAGGAAAACCAAAATTTCCTCATCTTCTCCTAATTTGAAGCGGTGTCTTGCCGTAATATCCCTCGCCCTTCCCGTTTCTTCTTCTTCTTTTACTTGTTCTCTTGACTCTGATGAACCCCAACTTTCAGGTTAATGGTTGCTGAGGAAGACTTTTACTTTTGGTGTTTTGTTCTACTCATTTAAAAGAAAAGTTTTTCCTCGAAATGAGCTTTTCCGAGCTAAATTTCTTACTATGCTGCCCCCTGAGGTTCTTTTTCGTTGTATTCCTTCTTGCTTAAAGTCTTTTTAATTTAATATTTAATTTTTATACTTAGTATAAATTTAAAACACTGGGAAATAATAAAATTTTTCTAAGCAGGAATCTGTACCTGCTGATATTTATTTTCCCCGTTGTGTACTAATTAAAAATTTTGATCTTCTTTCTGGAGACCTAAGGATCAGGTTAGTTCATCGCTGTCTTTGTACTTTGTAATTTTTTGTGTTTCTTAGAAACTTGGATGTTACATCTTCTTTGTTGAGATAGCCCGTGAATCAATTGGGTGTATTAAAAAGGCCAAATTCTGCCAGTGCTTAATAGCCTTCAGTTAAACATCCGCCGGTCAACTGCTGTCAAACTTACAAGTCTGAGCAAAATATAGACCGATAGCCTCTTTTTTATATACACAAAATATATTTTTGGGTTAATCACAAACCGCATCACTGTCTCAGCAAAAACACAGCACTCAAAACGCTAAAAAACGCGCAACGTTAGCTGTCAGCATCTTCAGGGTTTGAATAAGACTGAGTCGAAAAACTTCAGGTTAAGGAGACAAGGACAGGTAGGGTTGAATGAACAGGATGAATAAATTGGTCAAAAGGACGAGGACAAAAGGTTTTCGGTAGGAAGGTGAAAGCAGGAAGAGGAAGACCTCAACTGTAAATCAGCGCTGAATCACTTCGTCTAATTAATTCACACCAGCGGTAACATGCCTGATCTGGAGAAATTGGGTCAAAGGGCTTACACTACACTACAATTTCAGGATGTTGGTAAACGATTTCCAATCCTCAGGTTACTTTGAACATCATGAAAGACTTAACTTCCTAATTATCTCCGCTAATTAAAATTATTTATTCTCTTTGTAAAAATAAATTAAAATGAAAATATCACAACCCAACTTGAGAATCGTATATTGAAGAAGTAAAATCCATTATAGAAAGGACTTTCACACAACATATTTGATAACCTTAACAAAGAGGGCCCATACAACCGCGATACATTAATGCAAAAACCAATTCCTTCGTCTCTTTTAAAACTTGTCCACATTTTCAGTTTTTTAAACTGTATAAAGTTTCTCTGCCTACATCTTTCTCAAGTTATTATATTTTGCTTCATTTTGAAATCTGATAATTTATACTAACTCATATATTTCTTTCATTTTGGGTGGGGTAGCATTGTGATGAGTGATGATGAGGTCCTCGCAATCACCCATTGTCTCGGTTTTGTACTTCTTCCTCCCCAAGACTTCGCCTTCCTTTGTTTTAAACGACTTTTCAAAATCTCTGGGTTTCGGCTTAGAGTATCTTCCAACGAAACTTTGTGGAAAACTGATCCGTAGAACACATAAAAACGTAACCCAAACTATAATCTGAGATTCACAAAAAACGACTTCAACCATTTTTTTGATCAGTTTTCTCTTTTCTTCCTTTTCGGGTGGATTATCAAATTTTTCGATTGGTTCCGGAGCTAAATTGTTCATCTAATGTCCTCTTTCGTAATTAGTATGGTCCATAGTGCCGTGTGATTGATAATTTTGATCAATCTATCTTCGCATTTCTATTTGACTGGGACGACTTGCATCCCTTTGAGATTTGACATCACATAAGATTCGATGTCACACTTCCTCTTTCTTGATTTTCATCTCTTTGGTCTCTGACTCCATTTCCTCCGTTAAAAATGATTGTTTTGACTTTGTATCAACCACAAATTCTTGTACCTCTGTTTTTATCGCGATCTCAGAACTTTTGTTTCATTCATAGAAAGGTCATCACTACCAGCAGTGTAGCTAGTTTTACTTCTTACTTTTTTCAACCTTTGTGTTGGATACGAAACTCATTTTCTAGCAACCTGCGACAGGCGTTGTTCGGTCCGGTCAGACTCGACGGCGATTACCTGTTCAGCTCTCAGTTACTTTACGCATTTCATCGAGTTACTCTTACGCATTTGACGAGTTTCCTATACGCATTTGAACAGTTTCTTTTAAGCATTTTATCGAGTATTGTCACACATTTTTCGCATTTTGTGTAATATTGTGTCGCATTCATTAGTAGTTCCACCATCGCATTCATTCCAGCGCACTTTATACACACAACAGAAAAGGTAAAAGGTACAGGTGAATTGTCCTTCCACACCCATCCTATAAGGTCCTGGATTCCTTGCCGCAGGAACACAGGTAAGTCAAACGCATTTTTTATTCTCTCGCTTGGTCACAAACCAGCGCAACGCATTTTCGCACAAACATATCACTTTGAAGTTTGGAAACCTTGGAGCTCGGCACTTTTGAAATTTTCAAATTGTCAACTGTATCCTCCTCCTCACTCCGTAATTGATTGACTACCTTTACACCTTCAGTTTCCTTTAATTTTCATCTGTCATTGTCTACTGATTGCTCAGGATTCACTTCATCCTCTTTTCGTGCGTTCAAGTTTGAGGAAATTCATTACTGAGATCTGTAATGAGACATTCCTTATCTGTCTGTTCCTTGAGACACTGCAAAAATTTTTTTACTTTAAATTTTTTAATTGTTTATGTCCGAAACAGCCGAAAATGATTGCTAAAAGTTAATAATAATATCACAAAGGTTTTATGAGACATTTTCATGCATCTCTTCGTACTTTTCATAATCAACAGTCTTGAGATTTTCTTTGTTCAGTGTTTTCTCTCCTTTTCCTTTGACAGTCATTAAATTTCCTCCTCCATCTCGAATTTTTTTTCCCTTTTCTAAAAGAGTTTGATTTTTATTTTTGTTTCGTTTTTATTTTGTTGACATCTGATCCTAACTTTCTTCCTAACTTTTGTGTTCTTTGTTATTATCCTCGTTTTTATTGTCCTTTTTTAGGATTCCTTGTATTTTATTATTTCGCAAAAGGATTTCATTTCTCTTTCTTTGTTTCTACCTAACTCCTTTCATCTCGATTTATTCTTTTATCAGTACGACATATTTCCTTAACACCCTTCCTTCTTCGGCCAAATCAAAACAAAAAAATCCGTAAAAACCTTCTAAATCTTCTTTATAGAAAATCCAATAAACACGATGCAGGACATTAATAACTTTGGCGCCATTTTTCATTCTTTTATTTTTCGAACCCGAAGCTTAAACACTTTTCGAAATATAGTCTTAAGCTTTACGCTCCGATTTTTATAGCCGGATTCTATTAAGGGAAGGTGAGGTCTGGTGCCAACAAAAAAAAAAAAAGGAAAAGAAATCTGAGACGTTTCTCTAGGCGATAAAATTATGACTTTTCATTCCGGGAGGAAAATTTCCGGAACCTCTATTTTTGAAATAATAAAAATGTCCCCGGAGATCTTTTGTTTGTTGTGTTTCCTTTCAAAAAATAAAAAAAAATAGTTGAGACTTTTTAAGTAATATTTATATCATATCAGGCTTTTAAAAAAAATGAAAAAAAAGAAAGGAGTCCTCCAGAAAATCTTTATGTATTCGATAAATCACATTAACACAAAAATATTTCACACGTTATATGGGTGAGTAGAAAGAACATAACTTCTCGATATAAAGCAAATCCTTTTACTCGCTACCATATAGTATACTCAGTACCATATTGTAGTATAAAGAAATTAGTATTAGAAATTGTAATGTTTCATTTTTGAAAAGAGAGCGGCAGGTGTATGGTGTTGTGGTTAGAGCGCCCAACTACAGAAGTTATGGTAGTAAGTTCGAATCCTCTTCTGTTATACTCAGAGGTCGAGAGTTCGTATCCTGTTATACCCAGTGGTGAAAATCGGCATTTAAACTCATAATAATAATAATCATCATCATCATCTCCGCGTCGAAGGTTGGCAATCAACAGGGCTATGGCGACCTTGGATGCTGCCGCTGGGAATAGGGCGGCGGATGTCATGTCGAACCAGTCTCTTAGGTTCTTGAGCCACGAAGTTTTCCGTCTTCCGGGGCGTTGCTTTCCCTCTATTTTCCTCTCCATGATGAGCTGGAGTAGTTTGTATTTGTTGTTTCGCAATATATGTCCAAAGTATTGCAGATTCCGGTCACCATCTTCTCGATGACTTAAAAAGCGACATCGGTGATAAAGCAGGCCTGAGGTGTCGTAAAGCGGAAGTTAGGTGCAGACTTCAGGGAGAGGATGATGGTTTTTGACTGTCTGGTTGAAATACAGTGTTGTAGAGGGCGGAAGTTTGGAAATGGAAGAAGGACACAACACTAGAAGTACTTGAAGAGAAATCACCACTCACTTGGCCAACCATTCAAGTACTTGGCTCACTCCTCCATATATATGATCAGATCCATCCAGAAAAGCATTGTATTAAATAATGTATTGAAGGAATAGATGAAGAGAAAGATGAAAACAATTTTGGGAGGAACTGATGGGAAGAAGTAATGATAAAGAAGAAATCAAAAGGAGCCAAATTCACCAATCAGCTGGAGAAGAGGAACTGGGTTCATCAACAACAAGAAGAACAGACCAGAATCAGGAGTTCAAAATGGAATGAAGGTTATAAAAACTCAACATCCAATCATTTACCTAAAAACCTGGATGAAGTCTGCCTGTCTAAAACACTGGAGAAACTCAGAATTCAGCAAGAAGCTGTTGTAGTACTAATTTCCAGAGTTCACTCCAGAATATACTGTAATTTTGTAAATTTTTCAATCCTCAAGATGGAAAATAAAACAAATCTACCACTACCACCACTACTACAGCTACTTTCTCCTCGATTTTCTAAAAGTGAAGGTGTTTCCCTATTCAACTCCTTCGAACCCTCTTTCACCTTCTTTTTCCCCCGTTCTCCTGAAAGATTTTAAATGCTGATACTAGCGACAATTAAGTTAGAAAAGGAGTTCGGAAACAAGAAAAGGCAGGAAGAGAAAAGGAAAGGAAAGGCGGGAGAAGAAGGAGGCGGAGGCGGAAAGGAAGATAAGAAAACTAAATGACGGTGGTAATAATTTTCGGAAAATTTGTCTAAATTAACTTTTACACAAGAAAACGAATTCCCTCGGTGATTAGGTGTTTTCTTTTTGTGTTCTAACTATTTATAAAAATCACGTTTTCATTCTCTCTCTCTTTCATTACAGGTCTAAATATTCAAGAATCTTCGAAAAAGATCGATAAAGGGCGGGTTACTACAATTCGGCCGAAGTCGGAAAGATATAGACCTGTAAGCTCGGCCAGTAAGAGTGAAACATCCCCAACGAACCTGATTCAAAAAAATTTGGATAACTATATACTCAGTTTGACAAATTTTGAACTGAAAGAAAAATTAGGTGAGTTTGTTCCTGTCTCTCCTCTCTCTCTCTCTCTTTTTCTCTCTTTTCTTCTTCTCTCGCAATGAGTTGGAAGACCTCAAATATTTTCCCTTATAAATACGTTTTGTTATTTTAAACTTATTTCCATTTTTTTTGTGTGTGCATTTTGTAAACCTCCCTCTCCTTTCCGCCCGTTTTTTGCCATTACTGTAATTCCCTTTATTTTTCTTCCTCAACATTTTCTTACTCTTTATTACATTCTTCTCATTTGTTGAGAAGACCCGCATCATCTTTCATTTCTTATTCTCATTTATATTATTTATAAAAAATTTTGCTTGTTCTCTTCTACAACGTCTTGAGATCATCGCTCTGGAATAGTTTTCTTCTTTGCTTTGTTTTGGTTACCTCATCTTTTCTAGTGTTCTCTGAAAATTTTGGTTTGATGACGTCTAAATATTTCAGTCTAAGCTAGTGGTCGGCAAACTGGTCGTTCAAAATAACTAAATAAAAACCAAATAAGATTGAAAATTATTCCAAGGGCCATTTTTTAAGTTTTGCTGTAGAGAGAAGCTGTGCTGAGACATTTTTAACACAATAATTAGGGTTTCGAGCTGGTATTTGCTAAATACTGTATGTCTTAGCTTAAATAACGACAGACTAACGATAGTCTGGGCGTGTGCTACATATTTTGTGGAAGAGCCAGCTTCACTTAGGCACTGACTATTCGATTAGGTTCCAATCATTGTCTCTCCTTAAAATTTGGTCTTTCTTCTTTATTTTTATGTATCTACGTTTTTCGTTTCGGCCATGAGACCACGATGGTTTCAACTCATTTTCACTCCTATTTGTAGGAGGAAGTTGAAAATTTGTTTGATTCTGAGTCAGCTACCTTTCATTGAAGGTTTACTGAACATTACTACCAAGGTTGTGAGCCTTGGAGGGAATTTTGGGGTGAAAGGATAGTGGATAAGTTGAAGGAAAACATTTTAGGAAGAGCAGGAGAAAAACAGGCACCCAGGTGGGACTTGGACCAAAGTCCTTGGAGTGATAGTCGAGTGCTCTAACCTATCGCCTACCAGACCCCCCTTTTTTGTCTTATTATTATTGTTGCTGTTGTTTTTTTGATTAAGAGACTTTACAAACAAAACCAATTCTTTATGAAAGCGTGCATTATTTTTGAAACTAATAGGAGGTGAACAGAACTGAGCTTAACTCTTTGAGTGGAAGATGTGACACCGTCTTCTATATCTATAATAATGAGTTGGCAAGGAAGTAATTTAGGTTTTCTAGTGTGAAACAAAACTCAGTTGTCAGTCAAATATCTTCCTGTCTGTTCGATTACCTTTTTGCCAAGAAGCTACTAGCTTCATTGCTTCATTTAAAATTTAAAAATACATAAATAATCGTAGGATGTTGCTATCAGGAGATATAAGGTCGGGGCTATATGGAGAATGCGACATCACTTCCCAATGTCCATAACGAAATTTTTTAAACCAGTTCTGACACGTGCGTTCTGTTAAACAGTCAACAGCACAAACCTCACACATCTCTTTATGAGCCCCAGCCTCTTAGGTGACTTCATCATCATCATCAGCTCTACAGCCTTGTGTGAACCTTGGCCTTCCGCAAGAGTGTTCTCCATTCCGCTCTATCCAACGCTCATCTCCTCCAGTGGCTCCACTCTCAAGTGACTGTGAGGTTAAAATTAACCATAAACCAACAGTTGTAAACAAAATTACAAAAAATTTGTGTCTACAGTAACCTAAAAATGTCCACTACGAACCAAAAGAATAAGAAAACAGAACAAATACTATCTATTGGTTCAAACCAAAATTACTTTTTTGCCAATCTCGTATCAGACGAGAGTGAGAAAGTTTGGCAGACACAATCATCACCAAATAAGATGAGAGGTTACATAGAAAGAGAAGAAACCGACAAAACAAAGCCAAATTTTCATTCCTTTTTTGTCAAAGGATCAGATGGGCGTGATGTGAAATTTATTTAAACACACACAAGAAAAATTTCACTCCATCAAACCAGATCATCACATCGAGTCAACCAACAGAAATTTTCAATCGATGATCAGTTATTGGGTAAAAAATCGTCATCAGGGAAAGAGGAAAAGGAGAAAGAGAGAGATGGGAAAACCTTTTCCCAAGACTCGTTCATACAAAACCTTTTCAATCGATCACCGACGTCACAAACAAATAATAAAAACGCGGTCGGCCAAGTATCAATCCATCCACTTGACAAATTCATCTTATTATTACTCTCGTACTCGATGTAATTTTTATCCGCCATTTTTAATCCTATGAGGTTGATGTTGCGAAAGAGACAAAAGGAAAATGTATAAAAATAAAAACACTGCTCTTGGAAATAATCAAGGAGAAAAAACATCGAAAGTCCCTAATCCCAGAACAGGTTGAGCTCACCTATAATTTAATTAAATATTCCAGTTATTTTAATTAACGGAAAGTTTTTCCTCTCTCTCTCTCTCTCTCTCTCTCTCGTCATTGTTTGTGTTTGACTTTTTACTTCTCCTTCTTCCTCTTTCCCTTTTGTCTAAACTTTAATTTCTTCACTAACTTCTCTACCGTATTTATATTCATCAATGTTTTATCATTATTCATTAGGTTTCGTTTAATATTAATTAATTTCATTAATTTCCTTCAACATATTCGCTCTCTGCTTCCTCTCCCGAGGGCTTGAATATGTTTTAAACAGTTCTGTTTGACTATAACTATAATTATATCATGTACATGTTGCTTATTTATCTTATTTCGTTGGCGTTAACATGTAAAAACCTTCAACAACTTATTCACAGATAGCTGTCCCGGGAATTTGGGTGACTGTCCACTGTTACACGACTTCCGAGAAAATTTGAAGAAGAGTATTTCCAGTCACATAAGCCTGACACCGAAAAATGATAGCAGAGTTTGTAAAACGAGTCGAATCGCGAATACCAGTCGGAAAGATCGAACCGGAAACGCAGACAATAATTTGAAAATAAAACCGATGGACAACACGGAGAAAAAGCAATCGATCAAGGATGTTAAGATGTCGAACGTGATACGGTCCACGAGAGCACAAGACCTTCGATCTCAGAGTAATCGAGATCTGTTGAAACCGAAGACAACGGTCGAGAAAACGAGAACGACGTCACCTTACCTTACGGCTCTGCCGCAGAAGAAGAAAAAATGCTCCGGAACCGGAAACACGGATTCGAGAGTGGTCACTAGGTCAAGCCCGGGAAATTCTGCTGAAGATAAGAAAATAGGAGCGAAAATTATCCCTAAAATGTCGAGGCTTCCGTATAAAGAAAAGCTTACGAAGGAGAAATCATCCTCGGCTGGAGATGTTATCCCACTTCAGAGACAGAGAACCCAGGAGATCATCAATCCGAAAATAGTCAAGAAAACGAATTCCAATCAATCAACCACAGGGACAGCTGCGGGCGATTTCACTCCGCCCCAGTTAAAGAAAAGCCAAACCTTTTTCATCTGCAAAGGTGCGAAAACCGGTGAAGGAGACAACATCCCAAAAGAGGAAATCGAATCAAACGCTTTCCCAGCGAAAATCGAAACACTCAGCGACGGAAACGATTCCGACGGTGAGATCATATCACCAAAACCCAAACCACTGACCCATAACGATTCCTTCTGCTTGATCGTGAAGTCGAGTCAGAACTGGTCTCAGAAAAACCGTTCGGACGATCAGAAATGGCTTCAGTACGGCCTCGCGTATGAAGTTAAGAAGAAGAAGACAAACGAGAAAGGGATTTTGAAAAATTCCAACTCCAACTTGAAATCCGTGGATTCGCTCGAGAAAATCGAGTCCGAGAAAATCGTTCGCTTTTCCGACGAGCTTTTACGTAACAAAAAAGCTCTGAAAAAGCTCGTCCGACGGAAAAAGAGAATTCAAAACTTCCTCTCGCCCAACTGGTACCAGAGAAATAAATTGTTTCAGAAATATTTGCAAATCCTCAAGGAGAAATCCGTTCTTCTGTCCGACGGACACGACACTCCTGATGACTTGAAACCGTTCCAGGTTCCCATTCGCGTAAAAGAAATCTACGAAGCGGAAATGTTCGGTTTACACAGGAAAGGGAAATTATTTAAAAATCACACGAAAGTTGCCTATAGTTGTTGACGTTTTCTTTTTTGTATCGGATTATTTATTTATTTATTCTATAGGTTATCATTTCAGGTGAGAAACTTTCTACACAAAAGTAAACACGTACACAAGGAAAAAGTGTTGCCATTGTTGAACAGAAAAAGAAAAATTTTTCCAGAGAAAAGAAAAATGTCGGAAATTCCCTCCTCCTCCCCCACCACTACCACCCCCCCTCCTCCTCTTCTTCTCCAGAGTTATTATTTTAGACAAGCTAAGGCAAGATTTCATTCAATATTTATTTATATTTTTGTTCAGTATTTATTTATTTTTGTTTTTATAATACAATTTTTATTTTGGAAAAAGACGTGGCGTACTTATGTTTCCCTGGTTTTTATTTTTAAATTGATGCCGAGTCCATTTTTCCGGAGTTATAGTCAAATTCCCTCTCTTAAAACGTGGTAGTAACTCCAAAGAACTTGTGTTACAAAGGAAGTTGTCCTTTAAGAAACAATAAATAACAAAACAACTGTTATTTGAACCTAATACATAACTGCTTAGTGCCGCATTATTCAAAATACACTTCGATAGCCTCAGCCTGAATTCTAGTTGCTTAAACTATTTTTCTGGCTTAAAGCTCTGTTCTTGGTCACTCTGTTGGCTGTACCCTCGCCAAATTCTGTTTCACTTTTTGGTATGTAACACTGTGAATTCAGTTTAATTGTTTAGATTGTAGTGATATCCCGTAAACGTACTAGACTTTTTTTACGCGATTGCTGAGACCTAAAATTGTGGTTTCTTCCTCAGAAATTCCTTCAAAATTCGTCTTCCTGCTGATAATTTTATTTACTATTAGAGGTGAGTAGGAAGACCAATAAGAAGAGGGAGAAGAACAACTGGAAAGAGCCTGGAAATAATATTTCGACCGAAAGTGGTGAGAAAGTGTGGGGTGATACAAGCCATGGTGCGTAGGACGAAGAAAACGAGCTACTTCAGGGACAAAAAGAATAGATCTATGTGTATAAGTAGTAGTGGCAATGTGTCTATAGTGTTAATGGTGGTGGTAGTAGCTGTAGTAATGTTGGTGTTGATTGTAGTGGTGATGATTCTGTTCTAATGGTTGTAGGGGCTGTGATCATGATAGTAATTAATGTGATTGCAGTGATAATGACGATAGTAGTGGTGGGGGAAATAATGGTGGTGATTGTGGTGACGACGTATGTTGTAGTGATGGTGGTAGTAATTGTAGTGACGGTGTCCGTTGTAGTGATGGTGGTAGTAATTGTGGTGATGATTCTTGTTGTAGTGATGTGTGGTAGTAATTGTAGTGGCAATGTTAGTAATTTAATCACAATTGCCACTAAAATTACATTAATCATCATCATAATTACAGCCACTACAACTAATATATTGGAATCATTCACACTATAATTAGCTTCTACATTACTACATATAGGCTACTATCATCCTCACTACAATAATGATTATCATTACAATCACATAATTTACTATTATGATTACAGCCACCACAACTACTATATTAGCATAGTTCCTACTACAATTACAAATGACGTCACTACAATGAACATCACTACTACAATCATCATCAACATCACTACATTGTAGTGGCGTGGATCCGCCACTGATCAAACAGGCTCGCGCAGCCTATGAAGATGCTGACCCAGCCGTGCGTGGCCAACACAGACCTAATAAACGGACAATGGGTAGGCAAATGGCCGATGGCCCAAAAGGCCATCGAGGAGTTGGTCTTAAGACTTCGTCAAGACAACATGTACGATCATCAATAAAGAACTACATATAAAACATCCTGTCAGCATTCAATCATTTCAACAGTCAAAGCATTTATCCATCACTACATCTACTACTACCTCCATTAAAAAACAGTGCGGTACATCAGCTACGAAATTCTGAAAACTCACCGAATCTTCTTCGTCCTGTAGGTTCCAAATATATTATCCGTGTTGCAAGGCTTCCATAATGTTTCAAATCGTTCGTCTTACAGACAACTATAACTCAAAAAAACTGAGTCAAATCACATCCTCCTTCTTGCCTCCCCCCCGTCTCAAAGTTATGAGAAATACGAGAATCCCGAATATTCGACGTTAATATGAAGACAAAATTAGTAACACAAGCTATGCTAATAAAAAGAGGAAGAAGCAAACAGGAGGAAATTACAGGGAAAACGATGAAATATGAAATGTTGGGTGAAAAGCCTTCTCGCTGTAGTAAGAAGATTCAAACATCAAAGAAGTCGCAAACGGATGGAAGAGCGCTTTTGGAAAGGAGTTGCCGAATTCATGTGACGGGGGACTATCTCTTCATTTTCGGGGTGAAACAATCGTTTTCGAGGCAGAAGCACACTCGAAAGCAATAAACGAAAACTTCAAAATGGCGGCAAAGAGAAAACAAGGAAGTAATGCGTGAAAAATTGGGAGAAAAGTCATTTAAGATAAACTGTCAAAATGTGAATATTGAATGACATTTCTCATGAAAACAGGAATTTTTGGAATGCGTGCGAGGAGAACTCCTTCAGGAATATTCTCCAGTCTCCCAGCTCTCAACTAACTTTTTAATTTCTTTATTTGAAATTTGTTCAAATTATGGCCGTCAATCAAATTTTGACTCGGTTAATTTGGTTAACTTCTTCGACAATCCGCTCCTGCTTATACATAATGTTACGCTCCCTGTGGTTAATGAAGGTACGTAAGTAGAAACGAGACTAAGGCCAACAAATACACACACAAAAAACAATGAATTGAACAAATTATTGCAAAAAAAGTGACGTGACTTTTATACTGTATGTCAAAATTAGGTGTATATGATGAGACAAAGCGTGCGAATTCTAAAGAATATAAATTCATTGAAATAAGAAATATCTACAAGAATATATACAAAAATAGCGCGCCGTTCATGTTGCTTCGCCGGTACATTGTTCTCACTGTATTGTACTGTACTCTCACTAACTACCAGTTAGTCGCATGTTCTGTTTATATACTTTGAGTAGACTCTACAGGTCGCATCGCCTCTTCCTGGAGGTTTTTGCATTCATCTTGTGACTTGTTTGTTAGAAGTACAAGATACTATAGAACAGTGACTCTAAAGTGGTCTATATCGACCCCCAGGGATCTATGACAACCTGCAAGGGGTCTACGTCAGCCAAAAAAAAATTTTTGGAGTGCATGAAACGAAAATGGGGGTCCAAAACAGTGGATCTCAACATACACTCATGGTACCTATTTACTTACATTATACTATCTTATAATATAAAGACATATATTATTCATAAAAGTATTTATGAAGCAAAAAATTTACTTGACTACAGTGAGAAATTTACAAAAATCAGGTAAGTAGGGGTCTACCCAAAACCGAAAAACATAGCAAGGGGTCTACAACAGAAAAAAGTTTGGGAACCTCTGCTACAGATACACAAATTGAATTTTGCAAGGCAGTGTGCATTACTTTTGAAAAAGGCACTTTGTAAAACCAACTACCAGATATCGATAAGAAATACTTTGTGTCTGGTGGCTGGTGGCCGTCTTAAGTATACCAAATAATATTTATCATCAAACCAAACTAACGGTGAAGCTTTTAGAGTGTGCGCACCGATGAGGGTGTTTGATGATGTGACTAGTGCTAAGTTTAGGCGATTCATTAGTGTTAAGGCAATCGTATGATATGATTCAGTTAATCCAATTTAGAATGAGATGATACTGACATATAAACAAGTACTCGTGAAATAGTGATTGTTATACTAGGACAGTATTCAGTGTTTATAAATCTTGGCCTTTACGGTAACAACAAACATGATTATTGGTGAGAGACATCCCACTGTTTTCTGTGAAGGATTCATCCAAGCAAAAACAATCGAAACAAAAATAAAATTTTGATGACAATATCTACCCACCTAGATAGGACCACAATGATGCAATAACAATCACCAATCATATATACGATGCATCTCATTCATGGCGACGAATAATTCATAGCCGGAAGAAGAAATGAGAGAGAGAAAAATGATCGAACGAATGACAATTTGACAAAATGGATATAAATCAGCTTTTATACAAAAATCGAAACGAATACCGAAATGTAAAACAAAGCTTTTCATTAAGGGTAGAAAAAGGGGGTGGAAGTAAAAAGGAGTGAAACAAATATCAAACTTTTTTTGTTGACAAACGAACGGACGGACGGACGAACGGACAAAACACAAAACCACCGAGTTAATGACATTCGATTTGAAAATATTCCGTCCATCTTTTCAGATGAAATATGATTCAAAGGGATTAGCCGGCGAAATAAAAATAAAAATAAAAACAAAACTGAAACCGCAATAAATTTAATGTGGTGGTAAATTTTTGGGTCATTAATTTTTTAACAAAAAAATTTCAAATTCGGAAATGAAGAGTTGGGCTGGGCGGGGGCGGGGGGGGGCAGAGGCCGAAACGGATTGTGTTGTGAAATTCGTCAAGGTGGGTGGATGGCGGTAGGGAACAGAAAATAAATAAAAATTTTTCTGTTGACCTCCATGAATATCGTACGTAATGAACATCCTGACCGCGACCATAACTGCTGATTATGTTGCTCACGTTCGACCGACTCATACGGCTTTCCTCCCTACAATTTCGTTCCCTCTTCGTTAACGAAAAAAAATTAATTAACTGTCCTTCCTCGATTGCGTAACTCTCGCTTAATTAATTTTTCTCTCTCTCTCTGCTGTTGCGTACATATTTATGAAAGGCGTATGATTTATGAAAAAGTCTCAAAGGATTTGCTTTCATAACCTGTGCAGGCATCAGCAACAAAAAAGGGAGAAACCGGTTTAATTAACAATGGCTCCTCCTGCGCTTCTTTTTTTTCTGTAAAAAAACGCCAAACCGGTGAAAGCTAATTGAATGTCTTTAACGACTTCATGCTGAACTATTATCCCAGACAGTCCAAGTCCAACAGAGGCTTCCATTAGGTAGGTACTACACTCGCCAGTGGGAGTAGAAAGGGTTGTAATTTACTTCAAGCTGGTACAGACAATTTGAGAAGTTGGTCAAGAAGTAGCCAATGTAAAACGAGGTATTTGGGTCTTCGTCTTATTTGAACTTTTGCTGTTGTTGTTTAATTTTAATACTAATAATATATATTTTATATTATATTTGGTTTTGAGTATTCTACACATCCTCTCATTTTTTCTTTAGAAATACTATAAATAAATAACAACCAAAACCTTAAAACTTTAGGCGCTGATTTCTGCTGAGCCTTAAGAACCTTTGCTTGGGAGTAACTTTAGTTTTACTAATAGTTGCGGGTTTGTTAGTAGCCCTAACTGCTTTCCTCTGCTCTTTAGCAGCCCCAGGCTTGTTCTCTTTCAAACTTCTGGCTTCATGTTTGTCTAAACTAAAATTCAAGGATGCTCCGACGATAGATCTCTGAAACTTTTGAGTTCTTCTCGTCCTCTTCTTTGCTTGTTCTTCTTTCTTATGTTTTCTCGTAAACAGGACAGTCTAGGTTACTTTCCTGGGATTCCTGTGCATCAAGTGCCCTGACTCGCATTTTTGTTGGGGAATAGAATAGCTTTGTAGCGTAACCAGGTAGAGAACCTCACATCTTTTGTTCTTTTCCTTAATAATAACCTTCAGCATTCTTTCCGTCAACCGTTTCATCCCATTTCGCCTTTCACGAAAGTCCTTTTTACTTGCTGGCTCCCTTTCTACCGGCTCCCACCTGGCGCATATAAAATACAGCCGGTTTTGATTTTGTGATCAGTATTCATTGTATACCCTTCTGAAAATAAGGTGCCATATTTGCAAGAACAACTATTTATTTCGAAGACACATCCTACAGCTTTAACTATGGTCTTCGCATGGCTGGAGTAGATTTTACAGCCACTGTACAAACCCAAACGGATCTTCATTTTGACGTAACTAACAATATGGCTGAAAAGATCAAAAACTGTTAATTTGTAAATATAACTTTTTTAAGTATGAAAATTGAAAATCGGATTTTGTATACAGCCTACTCCTAAACCAGTGATTCTCAAAGTGGTCTATATCGGCCCCCAAGGATCTATGACAACCTGAAAGTGGTCTACGTCAGCCAAAAAAATTTAGGGGCCTGAAATGAAAATGGGGTCCACAACAGTGGATGTCAACATACACTGATAACACCTACTTACTTACATTATACTATCTTATAATATAAAGACAAAAAAATTTACTTGACTACAGTGAGAAATTTACAAAAATCAATATCAGGTAATAGGGGTCTACCCAAAACCAAAAAACACGGCAAGGGGTCTTAGTCCCAAAAAGTTTGGGAACCTCTCTCTTAAACGTAATTTTTTAAAATCAACTGTACCGCATAACTCCAAGTATACTTAATCTTATCACCATCTCACAGATTCAGTTTTGTAAAAAAGAGCTTTCGAAGCACACTGACAAGAAACACAACAGCGTAGGATGAAACCGTTGTGAAGTTTCCCGTAAATTTCATTTCTATTTAATCTTATGTCTGTCAGATTTTTTCTTTCTGTTTCTTATCACTTCACTTTCCAAATCAATTCTCTTTTCTCTTTCGAATCTTCTCAAAGTAAGATCATAAAAGTAGTTGATGGTAAGCTAATAATTCATTCGAAGGGAGTGTAGGAAACATGTTAACTTTTCCTCCTTACAGTGAATAAATGAAATAAATAAAAAGAGTTCGGTCTGAATGGGGTAGATAAGAAGTTGTGTTCTTGTTTCTACAAGACCAGGTTAAAAGCTCTCTCGAGCTATTGTTTTATAAAAAACTTCTTTTTAGTTTTATGATACACAAAAGGACATTTGCATTGTATGAACGTGAAAGACTGAAACTGAAAAATGGATATCAAAATTCACTTGGAATATATTTCAGTATTGTAAAAATCAAGTTATTTCACTTTACCGGCTGATGTATAAACACAAAATTTTGGTTTTCATTGATTTAGTCTGTATGTATTTGATATTTACTAAAGTGGACCAACTAATTTGGGCTTTATAGTATGTATTATATATTATGTAAACAGTTTGGTGACGTCTATATAGAAAGGAACGGGCTGAGCAGAGTCTTGGGAAGGGAGATCAAGTACTGGACGGTGGTATCAGTGATACTAGAAAACCAGCACAACTGGGAGGCCATCGCGGCTACGATGAATATCATTGTAGTGAAAAAAGACAAAGTGTGGTCAATATTGCCCGAAGTGAGCAGAAATATAGTAACAGTCAAGTTTTAATTTCGTTTTTCACCCATTTTGGGTATAACAGGATACGGGAGGAGGATTTGAACTCGCGACTATAGCTTCTTAGTCTGGCATTTAACCACTACACCACAGACCTTCCACAAGTGAGCAGAAATTCATTCCGGGCATTAAAAAAACGTAGTACTGGTGGTGGTGGTAGTTGTAGTCGTAGTAGTAGTGATACTCTTTTAGTCTTTCCTACTATATCTTACCCCATTTTATAGACTGTACCTCCAGTCACATCCGCAACCCATTTCCTGGATGAATCACTCAAAAACTTTTTGTAAATCCTTCTCGGACCATAAACACTTTTCAATTTGATTCAATAAAACACTCCGATCAGAGGAAGCGTTCTACCCTCACCCCGTCATGGGTCAAACTCAGGAGGATCAACCTAGCCGCAGTGCTTTCTCCATTCGGAAGCCCGAAGAACATCCAATACATCTGAGGTAATAAGAAAGAAAACAAAAACAACCCAAATAAATGTAATTGCGTTGGGACACACCCTAAACCTAAACACTGCTAACATTACTTCCCTAACTGTAATTAATGAGTAAACCAAATCTGATTAAAATGAGTTATGAAGCTAATCTACCACATACACCTGCCAGCCACTACAATATAATTTTTACATATAGCCCAGAGTTAAATACAATCAAATAACAGCCAATAAAACAAAACATATATTACAAACACCATAAAACAATCGTAAAAGACAATCATAATATGAAAGAATCGTAAATTAATTTTATTATATATTGAAAGTTAGGTTCAAGGTAAAAGCTCTGATACCGAAGATTCAATTCGAGTCCGGGCGTCTCATCTAGAATATATGTAGTATCAGTTAAAGTATATATTTAGCCCTTCCAAGACGATAAGAATACTTTTCGTCATTCTGTAGCCCGGTTCTTGACTGATAATCTAATTAATATAGAAAATTAGTATTCAAATTCACTCGGTTATATTAAAAATATAATAAATAAGTCAAAACTATAATAATTCACCGCCAAACAGGACCTGTTTTCAATTTTGATTAATTTAAAAATTTTTCTTCAGAAATTGACAGCACAGGGGTCTGGTGGACACGGAATATAAGCTTCTCCTCTTCTTATATCATATTTTAAGTATTTTATTGCTGACTTCAAATATGGCTTTTCTAAATCTTCGTGAACTTTAAGAAGACCTAAATTATGTTTGATTCCACAAGGTCCAAGCTCTATCGGGCTAACAAAGTAGCAGACACCTGAAATTTGAAATCCGTTTTGATTTTCCTTTTCGTCGGTTCATATCCGGTTTTCAGGTTGAAATGTTAATCGTGTTATCTCATACCTGGGACAGCATTTGTGTAGACGTAGGCCAATTCGACAATTTCTTTCTCGTTTTTCAAGCCCCTGATTAAATTGTTTATAAATCTGGAAGCTCCCAAAGCCACCGAAAGCCTGGGCCCGCCTCGATGTTTTAAACTCGTTACTAAACAGGCAGCAGATTTAATCTTGTCTATTAGGTAGTCGAAAGAAGTCTGAAAATGATTCAAAAAGGTTTTCACGTGGAACTTCCGACGGAAATGGCTTCCGGGAAAAGTCGATTTAACTTACGTTCGGAATATCCAAGCAAGGGCTTGTTTGTGACAAAACGGGTACCATTGTTTCCGGACTGTGACCACCTATCACCGGTACTAACAATTCCCCTGGGTCTACTGTATTTCTTAGGACATCGATGGCCACGACTGAACTTGCTCGCATCGTGTCAATCGATGTTATACCGAAAATTTTCCTAGAGTCGTAGCAACAGGCATTTCTGAAACACAAGAAATCGGAAAATTTTTAATTGAGTATCAAGTTACTTCCTCGAGGATGAATTTATTTCTCAAACGTTAGATTTACAACAACAACAACAAGAAAATTCCTCCGTTAAAATTTCAGCGATTTAATTTCACATTTTCCCTTAATACGGCCCACGATATGCAAGTGAATTTCGTTGAAACTTTTCGAATTCCGACAACTTTTTCCTCTTGTACGCTTTTTTTTATTTATCTTTTGATGTTTGAGATGGGGATTATAAACTTAAATGAGAAATAACTTTCAAAATATACTTTTAGGAGTGAGTTGAACTTTTCAAAATATGCATGTATATATTTTTCAGAGTTTTTTCTCCAGCTAAATAAATTCTTGTTATGTCGAATTAATGACTCTTGAATGGATTCGCTGCTGAAATTTTATACATTTTGAACTACTTGTAAGTTCGACGGTATACCTATTCGATGTAAATCGATTATTTGTGTTGGTACGTCTAGTATGGCGTGATGTAACGGTTGTATGTTTAATGGTGTTAAAGATGACTATGTATAGATCTGGGCTAATCACTTTATTTACATTATATTCTTAATAATCCTAAGAATTTCGCACCATCTTGTGGTCCCAATCAAGTTGTTCCCAATCCAAATAATATATACTGACACTCTTGTCACGTTATGGGTTTGAAAACTATAGTCTGAGGTTATAGTGGCTTTAATCCCGTTTTTCATCCTTTGGGTATCACAGGATACGGAAGGAGGATTCAAACTCCCGACTATAACGCCTAAGTCAGCAGCAATTTTAACCACTGCACCACGCCTCCCGCTTAGAGTATATTTAGAAGAATATCCAGAAAGAAAATAAATATAACAGAGAAATGAGAGTTGAATAAACTAACTATACCCAGAAGAAAGAAAAGATTCTGAGCCTGATTGGAGGCAGCAAGGAATATAATACCAAACACAACCCCTTACCAGTGTATCTACCCTCTACGGATACCTTCAATTGGATTGGATATCGATTCCAGTGAATTCAGGTACAATGTCAAAGCGTGTATACAAGTCAAGATTGGTTGTGAGAAGACAAAATAGCGTGAAAAACTGATAATCACGCTCTGAGATCTTATTCCATAAATAATGCACAACATTACTAAGAATTTACTTTATGGAACCTTCAAACTTTCATGAAGAATTATTCTTTAAAGCAAGGAACACTTTCACAAAGATTAGACAGGTTTGTCGAGGCTGAAAAACTTCAGAAGAACTCGAAAATCGATCACCAACATCCACAAAAGTGTTATAATCGTCGAACAAAGGAAAGGGGAACCCAAACTTTATACCAAATCAAAAACCAAAAACGAAAAGTTGGATAGACTGACACAGTATAGCTGCAGCTTTACTTCAATAAAATGAACACCGGTACCAACTTATAACTAAATACACAAGTTAAATATACTATGAGAAGGCCATCGATCCCTGTGCAGTCTGTAACAAACTTCTCTGAATGAGAATCGATGACTATTTTGACCTGAGTGGTGGAAAAGATGTTCAGGAGAGCAGAAGAGATGAATCAAACCCTCTTCGATGACCGTCTTTTGTCTATTGTTTCATAGCCCTTTTGTGACGGCATTATAATATTTATTGGCTTTCAGGTCCATCGAAGAGGGTTGTTTGAAACCTTTTCTCTTTTATTATGTCCCAACAATACAAAAAACCCAAACAGACATTCTCTATTCACCACACAATTGGGGGTCATACAAAAAGTAACAGAAACAAACAGGAAACATTTAAAATCTGGAGATGACGACCAAAACAAAGAAAAAAAAATTAAGCAGCCACCACAATTAGATGAGTATTCATGATCCCAGCTGAAAAACTAAAACAAGACATGAAAAAAAGGATTCGAGGGCATCATGACTGCGTTTAGATTCAGATTCTCCCAGGGATAATGTAAATTTACAAACATGAGTGAAAGAATTTTTCCCTCTTACAAAATTGCTGGCGCCACATATCCGTCTGCCCGCTTGGAAATATGTAACGATTCAGCGAATTCAGATTTTCCAACTTTTCGTTGAGGACATTCGGTACCGAGCAAATACAACCACTGAAATTCACCGACTTTTTAAATGTCAGCTTTTCCCCCCCGCATTTCAGGCTTCGAATTTCACGCTTCAATCTCAACTAAACCAATATATAATCAAAAAGCAAACACACACGTACAAATTATATCTCCGTTTTATTCTAAAAAATAAATAAATAAATAAAATTTATCCTCCATAAGCTGAAAAAGCTAAAATCAACTTAACTCAGTTTGTGGAAAATTTTTAACGTCTAAAATCGTATTAAGTAGCGGAGTTAGAACTTAAGAGAATTACTACTAATTTCCCTCAATTAAGACGGTAATGACGATATCGTTTTCTCGTGACAAAGAAAATTCGAAATAGGAAAGGAGAGAGTGATGTAACTTAGAAAGCTTTCCGTAAATGTGGCCAACAGAAAGCTCAATTTCCCTTAACCTTCACGAGGTTATACATTTAGTGGCGTTTAAACACGATACGTTTTGAGTTCATCAATCAATTTTTCCCAACACGATTGAGCTTAGCGTTGCTGACTTTTTTTCATACATATATATTGTATATACATCAAGAAAACGCCACATCCGTCTTCTCTCCGGAGAAAGAAGAATATTAAAAGGAGAAAATTTTTCTTCTCAAAATTCTTTTTTTCTCTTTACCATTTTTTTTAAGACCTAACCATCATTTTCAATTTATTACACTCGACTTCCCCTTTATAGTAGCCTAGTGAAATGCCATACCTGGGAAAAGGGTGACTTTTCTTTTTCTTTTTTTTTAAGAGTGTATTAAATTGCGCCATTATCAAAGGAAAAGCTTGCCTCGATCCCTGGAAATTTTGACGACTCTATAAACCTTTCAATTTTGATGGACTTGGAAATTTGATCTTTTTAGCGTTCGGAAAAGAGTTTCCATTTGGGAGTAAATATACGTATAGGTAACATTAAAGTGTGTTTAAAATTTAACTTTTCTCTTTTGCTCTTTTCTATTGCTTACTATCCCTCCTCCTAAAATGTTTCTTTGGTCTATTCTTACAACAGTTATCTCTCAATAAGTTTAATAACTCCTAGAGGAACTGTTGTCATTTTTCTCTTCGTTTCGGCCATCTTGAAACCATGTTTCATCATCTCTTTTAACTTTGTTGTTCTTTCCTCCTTCTTTTTGGTTGACTTTCTATTTCCTGTCTATCTTTTACCTGTCTTCTGGTTTATTTTCTCTAGAAAGGTTGGATTTTCTTACTTTTTGGCGCAAACTAAAACCTGATGCAGGATTACCAATTTTATCAGGTCTTTATCAAGCCTTCGTGAACCAGCCTCTTATTTGAAGCTTTCTGAAAATAGTTCTATGCTTTAAGGGTGAAAACGTCCTAGTATAAACGTTGTGGTCGTTTTGAATAAAAGAGTTCTAGTTAAAAGTGCCAATTGAATCCTTTATGAAATGTTGATGCGTGAGTTTTAGCTCCTTCTGGAGTTTTCTTCTTCCAGAAGTACTGGAATATCTGAGAATATGAAGGTAGATTTCCTTGTTCAGTTTTCTGTTGGGTCGATAAACAATTATGTCATCAGATCTTGGCTCTGTAGTAGTGCCTCTCTTTGGCGTTTGTGAATTGTTTCTCGTTCATAATACATCATCTGTGAGGATACTCATAAGTTGGTGCTTTGTTTTCCAGAACTTCTTGCCCTAAATCCATATTCATTTCTTCAGGTATCTCCTCACAGAGCATTTTGTCAAAATTTTTGGTGAGTGAAAAACCGGATTGAAGCCATCACCAATATCAAGCCTTCCTCAGAATGTTAGGTAACTTGAGTAACAACTCTCCACCATCAAAACCTTATTTTAATACAACACATAAGTTCTCTTCTACTGGGATAGGTTGGGAATAAATTTTTGAGCCTTTAATTAGTAGCACACTTTGTGAGTGTATCTCATTATCTATTCACCTTCTTTTCCAAACTTGAGCTTCTCCCACCCAAAGCGCTTCGATTAAAAACTTTTGGAGCATGAAAATCCGACGAAACATTGAGAAAAGGCAAATTAACCTATCGTTCAAACTCTTTCCTAAGCCACAACAGCTTACAACGTACTCACCTAACTGAAAGTGAGACATTTACACACATCGGTTGGAAGTTTCAGCAATCACAGTAACACGAACAAGTAACCAAAATTTAAAAATCTTTTTTAAGACTTTTTCTAACCAAGAACGTGACTAAATATTATTGACAAACAAAAAAAGAAGAAAAGACCGAGATTGATCCATAAAAGAATAAAGGAAAAGTGGAGGTTTGTCGGGGCGGGAAGGAGATTGAGGAGAGCGGTTAAAAGCCTTCAGAAGTTAAATTTTATCGCTTTCAAAAACAATCTTTCAAAACACTTTAAAAAGTTGGTTTTGGAAAACATAAAATAATGGCGAGATTAATGAGTTAAAACACTAATAAAAAAGTTTAGAGGCATTTTCAAGAAGGAGAATTATTAAAAGCATTTAATGAAACAGTTAATCTCTTAGGTGCATTGCACGAAAACGAACAAAAATAATAAATAAAAATGTTTTTGTTTACTTGTCCCCGAAAACCATTTAAAATTGGGCAAATTTAAAAGAAACTGTCTTTGTTTTCTGTGACAGGATAAATCTATAAGCAAAGTTTCGAGAGATAAAATGGGGGTATAAAAATGACATTCAAAATATTTATTCAACAAAGGGAGGTTTTTCCCTAACAAATAAAAGCGACCGAAAGCTCTGGATGTTGTGGCAAAGTAATCCCCCTACAAGCCGGGCTTTTACTCCATTGTGTATTTATAAAAAGTGTCTTTCGATGTTCTGTAAGCGATGATGTATTATTAATCATGTTTTAAGGCTAGTGAACTCCCAGTTACGGTTCTACTCATGCCTGGTTTTTCATTTTGTTGTCACAACTTACTTGAAAATTTGTGAAACCATGGGTACAAAGCTATTAACAGGATTAGTCAATATTGCAATCAATGCCGTCGGGTTAACTTCAAGAACTGCTTCTGATAGTTGCTTTACGACTGGGGCATTATACTCAAACAAATCATTTAACGACATTCCTGGAGTTCTTCCAACTCCGGCACATATGACGACGATATTTGAGTCCTGAACAAAAATAAATAAAAAACCGATCGGGAATTAGAAGCGAACACTCAAAACAATAACGAGATCATAGATTCCATTCATTGGATTTTGAGTACACTGAGTGATATTAGTTTACTCACACACATTGCTTCGTACAAATCATTGCAGCCGGAATAAGACTGAACACGACAACTTGTGTCTATGTGAGCAAGGTCCATTGCCATGCCGTATGTTTTGTCCAAATCATAAAGCTTTATTGTGTTTACGAGAGGAGATTGCTTGAGTAAGAAAGCAATGATTTGACCGACTTGTCCATTTGCACCACATATAGTCACACTGACGGTTGGAGCACATTTCGGCTTTTCCGCACACGGGCAAGGTGAGTAAGCTCTAAACCGTTGGCGTATTTTGGGTCGTAAAAGTCTACATAAACTTGTCAAATTTAGATTTGAAGGGCAACGAAACATGTTTTGTTAAATGCTGTTTTACATGTTTTTAAATGCTATAACATGTTTTTTCAGTGTTTACATACATCATGGCGGGTTGTAGAAGGCTGCGCCTACTTGAAATTTATTCAAAGAATTCGGGAAAAAGGTGAGGTATTATTGATAAATAATCAGACAAATTTACAAATACTAAAACGAATCATTTAACATATTTATACCCGGAACTCTTATTTGGACCGAGGCAAAAACATTATCAAGTGAAACCAAGGGAGATGTGGAGGGTTTCGAAAGCTCAAAACCCCTTCGAAATTTTATCCCTACCGGAAAACCATATAACGAAAGCTCACGTAAACTCATTCGTATATAAAAAATCCATTTCCCATTTTCCAAGAGAACAAAAAAATCTCTTAAATTAAGCAGCAAATTTGAAAATATTCGATGATTGGTTTTCCGCGCGGAAATAAAAGCGGAAATAGAAACGTACCATATTGGTCGACCTTTGAGGTGACGACACAGTTACAAAAGCTAAACATAGAAAATTATTTTTATTAAAAAAACTGAATTCCACATAAGCTCAATAAGGAGCCAAATACTTATGACGTAATTCATTTATTTGTTATGAATTGAACTGGTTTAAGTGCATCACATTTCGTGAATTATTATTATTTTTGATTGATTTACTATTAATTCTTAATATTATATAGTGAAAGTATAGTATTCAAAGTATGGATAAAAGGTTTGTAAAATGGTTTTTCATGATTTTTCTTTTTTTTAATATTTTCAAAAAAATCAAAAACTTAATTGTCACATATTTTTGAAGTCAATAAATTTAATTTATTTACAACTCAAATATTATTATTTTAAAATCTTTTTGAGATGTGCATAATTTGACATTCCATCCCCAACCAAAACTTTACAAATAAAAGCTGTAAATAGCTTTTATATAACTTTAGCTTTATTAATAAATTTAAAACCAAAACAAGATGCCCACAAATTTTGTTATGATATTAAAATATCATATTTGTAAAATCATTTTATAGGTCTTGCCTAACAACTTCTTAATAAGAACATGTGGCTACTTTCATAATTTTAAAATACCCATGATTTCCTTCCCTATAATTTTGTTTGTAATGTGTATGATATAATTTATCGCAAACACACCACAGTGAGATACAAAGATACTTTGCAAAAACATTTGTTTTTTGTTATCATTTTATTAATAGCAACAAATATATTTCTTGATGGTGTGTGAATCATAAAAAATTATATTTGGATTGCTTTGATGTTTAATTTTAAACATTCTCGTTTCAAAGTTTGAAAACTTTTCAATACCATGATTTTTATTTCAGGAAGTACTTAACACTGACACATCTCTGTGGGAGAAGAAAATCATCTGTGAAAATAAGTCATAAAATCACTAATCTTTGAAAGAATGGCTATACTTAAAGTTTACAAATACCGTTACTGACTCAGAAGTCAGGAGAATGGTTTTCGAATTTCCCAATTTTTGTAAAGAGGAAGAGCATATACTAAAGCATTGCAAAATGAAAGATGGTTTGTATTGTAATGTTAAATTTTTAACTATTGTAAATAATTTTACATATTAACAGCAGTCTTTTTTAGGTTTGTTTTAAAATTGAGTTTGGATTTACATGAGTCATGGATTTCACATAAAAAACCGAAAACCTAAATTTTATTGCTTATATGAACAATGATTTCTTTGTAAGGTGAGAACTCCTTTAGCAATAAAACACTTTATGAGGGGGTGAGGAATGTTATGATTTTGACCTGATTTTATATTTTGAATTCATGTTGAAGCCATATTCATTTGTAAAAATACTTCAGAACACTAAAAAAAATTATTTTTCAGGAACCTGCAGATGAATTAGAGTCTATGAATAGGACAGCTTAAGTGTGTTGGATTATAATTTGGAACATCTATAAAAGTTAATTTCTTAACATTATTCTAAATGAAGGTAAATTTAATGTAGAATTATTTTCTTTGATAATGGAAGAATAATTTGAGTTCAGGAAGCTGTGACTTTGTACAATTGTTGGTAAATTTTGTTTTGCAAAACTGCTCACTTAATTGAAGCTAAACAAACTCACAATTTTTAAAACAAAACATTACAATTCTGTTTAAATGAAGTGTAATGTATGACTTTGCAGTGAGTAGAGTGTGAGGATTATGCAGTTTCATTTTAGGTCAGTTTTTTGTGCTTCCTGTTAGTTGATATCTTTGATGAAAAATAATTTTTAGAAAACAAAGAATTGAAATTAGTATCGAAAGTTCTGTGATTGACAAAAATGAATTATGAATTTTATTTTTATTGTGTTTCAGTGATGGCGAACTTACTAGAGAATTTTATCAAATTTTGTTAACTATTTTTGTTATTATTAATTCTTGATCATGAATTATTGCACAAATTTGAAAAGGAAGATGAAGAGTGGGCAAAACAATATCTTTTAATTGAAACAAGCATTATCAATATGGTCTACTGAGGATAATGTTTAATTAATTAATATCAGTTTTGAAAGCGAGAAAAGCTTGAAAGGAATGCCTTTATTGTCTTAAATTTGATTTTACAAATTTTAATTTTCAAATGAGGAATGTGTAACTGCCATAAAACAAATTTGTTACAACCAACATGTGGGTCATTGAGAAAGTTTCCATGAGACAGTCTCTGTCGGGCTGGTCATAATGTCGCCATCACTGCTTTATTTTAATTTAAATTATTAGAAATTTAACTAATATCTTATTGTAGTGTTCTGGAGTTACCACTTAAATGTATTATTAGGGTTTCATCAAAGATATGCTGACACAGGTATCATCATATTTCACAAAAGTTTTTTAGAATCATAAAGTCTCTTAGTCTATATTACATGGAGTAATAAATTTTATATTGTAGTTTGACAACAAATTTTTTAAGTAACACTACCCAAAATAATAAAATGCTAAGTAAGAACAGTTTCGAAGCTATTTTGAGAGATCTGTGTAAAAGCTAACAATTTAATTTAAATAATGGAGTTTGGAAAGTAACAAACAACTCCGCGTTGAAGAATTGAGAAAATTCACTTGAAATCTTTTTCTTAAAACAATCTCTGAGGGAAATTGCGGTGGTCCATTTTGTTAACAGTGAAAGAAGAAAGTCATAAATTTAGCTTTGTTAAGACTTCTCAAAGAGGGGGATAATATAGGGATATTTTCATCTTGGTTTTGAAAGTTTTTTTTTCATCCTGCTGAGCAAAATTTTTTACATTGAAATTCAATCAGGATAAAAGTACTTGATACTGGAGACGTAGTGCATAAATTCTTCACATTTGTAAAACACACCATTGCAGACATGATATGGTCCATTAGTCTCTCTCTCTCTCTCTCCCTTTTTCTTATCCACTTTCCTCTTGAAGTGGTTTTTGTCTGCATATTTTATTTTGAGTGTTTTTATCTGATTTTTTTTGAATATTCTCTTTGTCTGGGTTCTAAACTTTTACTATTATACTCAAGTTTTGAAAGCTAAAACTGTTATTTCCTTTTATTAATTTGTAAATGAAGCTTTGAATGATAAGGTTTACTGGGGAAGACAAAATCATCACTCATATGGGTTGTGGATTGTGCATTTGTTTTAGATACACAGCATTGTTGTGAAGGAGCTTAAACCGCCCCTGAACTAAACCTTTTGACCTAATTCAACCTGAGTGAACATTTCATTCTTCAGGTGAATGATTTGCTTATTAGTAGACTGCGCTTTAATTACCCTTAGAACCTTTAAGAGGGTTTCTAGATCAGTCGAGATGAAAATTCTAGGAATTTCCACACAGAGGGTTTGAGTCTTGCTTCAGGGGCAGATCAAGTTCATTCAGTGTAATATGTTCCAAAAAATTTTATCTCTTTAGTTAGTATGGTTTCGACTTGGAAAGATATTTTGATGTTATTTTTTGAAAGTTTTCTGTAAGTTGATTCAACATCGAAAAGTCCCAAGGTCGTTGGTTGAACATCTTTCAAAAACAGATTACTTTCCAATGTTTGACGGGAAACAGGAAAGAGAGATGGAAAGTTGAAATGAAATAATTTTTAATTTGGAAAAATAATATTTTTCTTTTCTTGGAAATAAAGATTTTAAGTAAATATTTGAAGTATCCAACCGGGAGGGATGAGAGATTCATTTATCACAATTTGGAAATGTCAATCTCAATTCGTCGTTGCATTTCTTTTTCAAGGAAAACCTTTTTTCTCTTCGTTCTCTATTAAATGACCTGAAGCGATGTTGACTCAATTCGAAGTTGAACAGAAAAAAAAAAGTTCTCTTGTTCTTTCTTTCTTCTCTCCCTTTTCTTTCCTTTCTCTTTTTTTTCGGACGCAAACAAAATTTTCCCTTTATTCTTATTTTGTACTAGCTTTCTGTTTGTAAAAGGCAAAATATGAGAAATTCGATCTTCTCCCTCTCCCTCTCCATCTTTCTTTGAATGAATCCATTCAAAAAGTTTTTGTCATTGATAATTTTTTCAATAAGTTTCAACTGCTTTGTTGATGATTTAAGAAAAAAATTATTACTTTCCTTTTGAATGGTTAAATATTTTATTTTGGAACACTTCAAGAACATCTGTCATTTTCTCAAGATTATTTGAAGAGATTGTTAATATTTCAAATGTACAGTTTCTTAAGATTCATCCTCTCATGATAGGTACAAGAATGTACTTTGATCTTAGACTTTAATAAGTTTCTAAAATTTTCTAACACTACTAATAGTACATAGATAGGTTATGAATTTATGATAGTACAAAGATAGTGTTTTACAGGGCTTGCTGGACTCATGAGAAATGGCAGACCTTCCAAAATTTCTGTCGAAGAGTCTTGAAATAAAACAGGACGACGAACGAACCCGAAAAGGGTCAAACAAGAAAGAAGAGGATAGGATGACAGCATCTCTACCACCTAAGTGAAGGTTAAATTCCAGAGAGATAGACATTCAAGACGAGGTCATGCTGAGGACCCCTGAAAACTATTGCTGCCTTCTTTGGTGGGCCTTCTGGAACCTCAACAGCAATAATGGTAAAAAGGAATTGATGATAGCTAGTTATTAAAGTTGAGTTTGAAATGAATAAATTATTTTCTTCATAATTTATTAATAATTAAAATAAATAAATAAATAAAATTCAATAAATAATTTGCTATTTACAAAATATTATTAAAACAAAAATTACTCAACACTGGTTTCTTTTTGTTTTAGGTTGGGAAAATTGTTTTTCTTCATTGATTTAGTCAAATTTCGAATTCCGGAACTAATACATCTGTTCAATCTTTTCCGGATATGGAAAGATGTTGTTGGAAAACAAAACACCAAGAGGAAGGAAATTAGCTCTCTCTCAAAAACAAAATTTGGGTGTAATTGTTGATGTCAGTTGAAATGGCCGTGATGAAATGAAACGACGTCACCAAAACTTTGTATTATGCTAAATTAATTTATCTGTCTCGAAAACAAGAGGAAATTAGTACAAATTGTTACAACGGATTGTAACAATTGAAGTAATTTTCTTTTGTTTTGTGCCAAGCAGAATCTTAAGTTGTGTGAGAATTTATCATATTTCTGAAGAATCGCTGTTAAATTTTAGTATTATGGTGGATGTAATTCACTGCTCATTGATGTAGTTCATTATGACATAAGAGTTTGTTTCGCATTATTGTATTGGAAGGAATGACTGATTTGGTGTAAACAGCTGATTCTTTAAATCTCGGGTTAAAAACTTGCCTGACTTTCATCTCGCTATTCTCATCCTGACCAAAATTTGTTCTTAAAATGTCTTTTGGGTCGGAAACCAGTGTAATGGTTGCTGCTGGTGCTGTTAATTGACCAACAACCCACTCTCAAAGCAAATAGGAAAGTGAAATCTTGCACATTTGTTTAACTAGCTTCAGATTTTCCCAGTATTCGATGGCTGTGACCTGATAGAGAAACAAATATTGAAAGATTTCATTTTCTGAGTTTTGGGCGTGTTTCATGTCGCGAACAAACAAGACCTAAACCTGATCAGTTTGAAATAAATCACAATTTTGAGAGAGATTTTGTACTGGTTTCCGGTTCCTTGACACCTTCATCTGATCTTCCGGATCTTTTGTTCGATTTCTTCGCTTTGGTGTCGTTTCTCACTTTTCGCCTTTGTTTGGTCGACGTGTTTGTCGGAGTGATTTGACGTTGTTCTGGTTGCGATTGTTGAGACTGTGCCGGTTGGAGTGGTTGTTTCTGTGGTCTTTCCGGCTTTTCCTTCTCCCTTAATTCTTGATGCGAGACTTTGTAGTGAGTGATGGGACGTTGAGGCACGTTAAGTATCATTATTGGACTGTTGGAAATGTCGCTGTTCTTAAAGTTAAACACCTCTCTGTCGGCGACGCGGACGCGTTTTCTGGTGATGGGCATGTTTTTCAATTTTACTGTTTCTTTTTGGTCGCTGCCGAACTGGTGCCATAATTTTATGTCTTCGATGGGTGGACTAGTCGTTTTCCTGAAATTCGGTCGCTGGAAAATTCTTCTCGAGGCTGATTTCTGCGAGTTTTTCTTTTTGTTGGATTTCCTTTTGTTTTTCCTTTTTTCCTTTGAAGATTTTTCTTCTAATTTCACCCCAGTTATGAATTCTCTTCTGTTTAAGGAATTATCGTTCCCTTGATCAAAATCGTAATTTTCATAGTAGTCGATGTGGTGGTGATCTGTGAAGTTCCTCTGTGGAATGGGGTACGGCAGTCTAGGATGATTAGGATTCGTTAATCGATTAATAAACGGAATGTAAGTGACCAGGAAATTAGTCATAGCGGTTATCATGTCGGGAACGTTTATCTGAATCGGGAAATAGGGAGAATTTTCAACAGCATCTCCTACAGTACTCCAGAATATTTTTATTTCTTCCGTTCTGTTTCCACCGTGTGGCGGCGGTGCAGGTCTTCGATATTGGTAGTGTTGACCTCCGTAGACGTAAATCCCGTTTTCAGTGACAGGTTTCATGGGAAACGAGAAATGGCCAGAAGTCGTGGTTATCAGTTCAAACTTTCCAGTGTTCTGATTGTAGAGAGCTATCTTCTCCTCTGTTTTTATCGGAAGTTTGGTCATTTTCGTGTCGTTAATTTTACTCGGTCGTATCGTGGTAGTCGATTGAGCTGTGTCGTTCATTCGATGTTGTTTTTCCTTCACGGGCACAGAGCCTCCAGTTCCTCCTATGGGTAGTGGATCTTGAACATCGTCGAGTAAGTCGGAGAACATGTCATCGGCGGTAAATGCCATAAATTTACCATTTCTGAAATAAAAATGATTGAAATTTGTAATTTTTTAGCTGTGAATGAGAACTGAATTTGGGTTTGAGAGAAATTAAATAAGGGATGATTGACTTTGGAAGTTCTCTAGTGGCAGAATTATTTCAGAAATTCATACGAAACGTCGCGAGATCATCATAAAAATAAAACATGTTCCACTTTCATACTTAATTTTCATTTGTTATTATAATAAATCCCTAAACTTGCTGGAACTTAATCCTTTTAATTACTTTGTTAAATTTATTTTTCACACACTCGTCAAAAATTGAGACTAATAGCAGATAAAATTTGAAGAAAAAAAATATAAATTTGAATATAAGTTAAAATTGATCTGCGTTAATTATATAAAATGTTTCAAATCCATACCTGACTGGATATTTCGTTGGACCAGCAGATGTTTTGCTCAAGGTCAGGGTCTGTATGACCACTAAAAACACCTTAAATGAGACAAGAAAAAAAGTGAAATTAATTTAAAAGTGAATTCGCACGGGTATTTTCTCCGATATCTCGTTTTGATGCTATTAAACTAACTTATTCAAAGGGCTCATTTTCATGTCCTCGTTTCACGATCTAAAATTTCTTTCAAGTTGGCGGGTGCATTTTTTATGTCTGCCTACCCACATACAGTGCACGTGCTGAATATAAATAATAAAATGAAAAGAGGTAACATTCACTTCGTCCAAACTTGGAACTTTCAAAAGAAAACATTTTCAACGCTTGCAACCATTAAATTTCAGAGGTTTTAGCTGTGTATCAAGTCGTAGATAAATTCACTAAAACGGCAGACAAATATTATAAACTTGTAAGACGAATTCATGCCATAAATAATGCACACTTAAGCGTTAATGCATCCTTGGGTGGGTTGTAGACTGAGGTGTCCATTTTCTTGCATTGGTTTCTTCTTTAGGTGTGCATTACTTTTGAAAAGAGTTATTCGTGAGTGTGCTGGATTTGTGAAATCAACTCCTTAAAAGTGTGCGTTACTTATGAAAGGAATTAGCAACGAAACTGCAAAGGAATTCTGGCTGAAAATTGTGCATTATTTCTGAAATAAACTCTTAACGAAAGGATGAACCACCTATGAAAGGAACTCTTGCTAATAATTTATAAAACAAGTTTTCAGTACAAAGTGTGCATTACTTCTGAAACGAATCATTTTAAGTAATGTGAAACGTCCTGAGTTCTTGATGAAAATGTGTCTTCCCTTTAAATTTCTCCCTTAGCGTGTGCATTATTTATGAAACCTTATACATTTCTTTTGCTTTGAAAAGTTAAATAACTGAAGTTAATAATAATCCAAAAATAAATTTTCTTTCGAATTTAGTTTCAAAAACGAATCCAAATTTTGGAAAACCGAAAGGTGGTCTACCCTCTTCAGAAAAATTGTTGCCCCCCAAATTCTCGATGACAATTTTGTTTTTATATTTTTCAATGAAAGCGTTGAAATGTTGTTGTTTACTTTCTTTCCACTAATATAATCGCGACGTCATCATAAATAAAATAAAAATAAAATAAAATGCAGACAAATGTAGGTGCAGTCAACGATTCATACAGTATCCAGATGTCGTTTTTGTTACAGCAAATGTTATTTGTTTAAATAATTTGTTTCGAACGATATTCTCTCTTTCGATATTATTTATAACAATAAAATTAACGAAGACAAAGAGAAATGATCTCGTTTTGATGGTAAAATCTGGAGCGAACTACAAAGAATAAAAATTTTTTATTATTATTGATTATGACTTCACGTCTTCTGTCGCAGTGTTTATGTCAAATTCTTTTTTAAAAAATGAAAATAAAACCGGCTTTTGAGTTTTCTCTTAACAGTTTACTCATTTCGACCGAGCCATTTGTATAATTAATAACTCGAGTTTTATTCCGTTTGGATTTTATTTACTTCGAAATCTTGTTTTGCTCGATGTGAGTTAAGCTTTGGCGGCCGGTGTTCAAGGGAAAGTCTTATTTATACTTTCTCGTACCACAGAAAATGCGAAGTTGGTGAAAGGTTTGGTTGTATCATACTAGCTTTGAATTTTCATACCCTAAAGCCTTGGTACTCAAGCTTTTTCCACGGACCACACGACTTACCAATAAAAAAGATTTTACAAGTCCGAGTTTCGACGCATACAGTCCAACCTCAGGGCATCATCTGTATGTACGTCTGTCAGTCTGTTTCTGTATATTGCCTCATAACGATATATTGAGGCAAACAATGTTAGCAGTTTCTGAGCACAGGCCCGAACATTTTCGTACTGATCAGGCACCATAGCACAGACTTAACAATGAGCAATCGACCTTTCACAAATTTTCACTCAATCGGTTTCCACTGGGCCACTTGATGGGCCGCAGTTTGAGAACCAGGATCCTAAAGACTACCATCAGCGACATCCGACTATCTCACCCCTATGGTTGAGACACTGGTCTGTTCTTTAGATATAAAGCCCCTTTAAAGCCAGACCAACTACTTAATGTCTCGCTTACAAACAGGTGGCAGTTAGTTTTGAGTCGAACCCACCAAGTGTTAGCACTATAGTGTAGAAATCAGTCAAATGTACAGATTAGCTTGTCACCGGCTTTTGAGATTGACACATTGACTATTGACAACTTAGAATAAGACTTCCACTCCTGAGCCTTCCTGTTCTTCACTATCGCTGAAAACTGTTAAATAAGCTGACATTTTTCAGTGATTTGACATAAATAAAAATAGTTATACCATTTTGAGAACTAAATTTTACACCGTCACTCTTCGAAGTATCCAAAAGTATGAGATACCTAATCAACTTTTGTACAGAGTATAGCAGACAAGCACAGCAATTTCACATATTAGATTATAATTTATTAATTATTTTATTAATTAGATTATAGCAATTTGCTCTTAAAAACGATCATAAAGATGGCTTAGGACGCGACAATTATTATTTTATTTATTTATTTCCCTTGTGTTTATTCTCTCATAAAACTTATTGTTAGTGTAACCCATTATTTTAGAGTCACAACATCCGAGTAGACTATCATAACTAATGTTTCCATTCACAAACAATTCATTTCATGAATTAACCATACTTGGAAGAATTAATTTCATGAATATTATATGCTTTTGTGTAATTTTTATTTCAAAAATTATGCACGTTTTTCGTCTATTCTATAAATTAAATTCAGCATAAAAAATTTAAACTTTATAAATTTATAATTTAAGAATTAATTTAAAAATTTTCTTCTAAAGCAGAGAAGACAAACCTATGGGTCAGTGTCTGACCCACGCAAGTATTTTAACTGACCCACAATTCCTAGGAAACCATTTTTTAATTCCATTAAAAATTTTTAAATTGTCGAACAACGCCTGTTTTTACCTGTTAAGCCAACTGAATTTTAAAGAAGTTTGGTTTTAGAAATAGTTTAGTTTAGTTTTAGTCTTAATCCCATTTTTTACCCTTGGGTATGACAATATTCGGGAAGAGGATTTGAGCTCGCGACCATAACTTTTATAGTCGGGCGCTTTAACCAATAACCCGGCTTAAGTTTAAAATAAATTTTAAACCTAACTGATGCAAATGGGCGTTAGTGACCCATGAGCTGGTACTAAGAACAATATGAACAAAATTTGACCCACGTCTCAAAAAGATTTGCCATCTCTGATCTATAGCCGGTAGTTCGTAATGCACTTCCTAACTGTGCATTATTTATGAGATGAATCACAGGTTTACACCATTTCGATAGTTTCATTGTCATCATGTACTTCTCCACCTCATAAATGACTAAAACCTTTCATCTACCCACACTAGAGTCTTTTCACTCTCCCTTAAGTGATACCTTTTTTAAAGTCATACAAAACTACTCGTCTTCCTGTTAGTAGACAAATTATGAGTAAGAGCTTGCTTAAGTATTTTATCATAACCTACAGCAAAAGACGCGTAAAACGAGACCAATGTTATTAAACAGAACGTCACCATCAGAAAATTTGTTTTAAAAAAACATGAAATAAGTGTGCATTATTTTTGAAATGAATTATGTAGAACAGTGTGCACTACTTTTGAAAGAAGGTGTGTCACTAGAGTGTGCATTACTTATGAAATTAGTTCTTCCTGTATGTGTGCATTATTTTAGAAAAAGGATGTCTCTTGGTAATCAAGATGTTAAACGCTTAGCTACCCCCAACTTCTAAGTTCGACACCCAGAACATAAGGTAATACTTCCGTCAGCAATTCCTGACGCTAGTCTTCCTCGAATAAAAACTCAGAAAGATGTCCAAATGTCTTAATAGAAGGTGAACGCCAGAAATTTTGAATTAAAAAATGAAAATATTGTGCATTATTTATGAAATACATCCCTCATATAAGTATACTAACCAAACGCTAGACAAGTACACGGCCGTTAGGTGCCACTCGACATAAATTCATAAACTTATACTCGTAGATCTTTTCAAATTTGACCTCCAAATCTTTCAAATTATAAATATAATTTCTATCTCTACCCAATCTTCCCAATTTATAGAAAGCTCCCGCTTATTTCTCAACATCTTAGAATGGACAAAATGGCGATTAGGTGACAGAAACAAATTTTTAAAAATTATGTTGCGATCAAAATTATCTTCACCCCAAATTTTTATATATTTACTTTTCGCTCCATCAAATTTAATTTTAGACATTTAGGAAATACTAAGGAAATGAGGTCGAATCTAACAACTTCCGAAGCGCTGGTTAATTAATTAATTAAAAACTAATTAATTTTTCAAAATTGAAAAGATAAATTAACACAACCCGCCTTGTGTCGGGTGATTAAATAAAATTTTGTATCCAACGGAAAAGATTTAAATTCGAATTTGTGTTTCTGACAAAATTACACGATACCTACCCCTCCGTGTAGTAGACACTTCATCACTATTTTATCACACAGAACACAGAGAGAAAAAAAATTTAATTTTACACAAAAAGAACTAATAATAATAAATTAATTAATTAAAATAATTAGACAAGTTTTTGGTTTGACCGATCCTGCATTGACCTACACGAAGGAAGATGCGAATGCCACGATGACTCCACTCATCTGACACAAGAATACTGTTAAACTTGTTGGTTTCATTTTCATTGAAATGTGGTCCAGCACCTTTCTTCTACTTATCACTTCTTTCTCTTTTTCATACCCATCCCCATCGTCGTCCCCCGTCGAATTTATCTAGTTTTCTAGGTTTAAATTTGTTTGACTTTTGTTTTATTATTTTATTATTAAACATCAAAATCGGGTTAATTTCCTTTCATTACTCATGCAAATAACGTTTTCATTCCTTCGCTAACAATCGACTATTAATTGGTTTCATTTCTTCCTTTTCAAAAGAAATTTGTTTTGATTTGTTCTACCATCCAAGAGACCGTGGTCTAGTCTAATAAAGTTTTTCTTAGCCCAGGGCTTGAGTTAGGACTTGATTTCAACTTCCTTCTACCGAATTCATGCTTTTGGGAATACTATTCAAAGATAGAAAGGATTAGGTGGACCAGAATATATACCTGATTCCCGGTTATTATTCATAATCACCAACTAAGCTTGGTTAATGTGACAAATTACTGAGCACCGGCTGGTTTATAATATATTCAAGTCGCACTTCAACAAACTTGTATTAAATTGTTCATTACCAGTGTAATATTTAGTAAAATAGCCGGTAAATGTGATAAGTATTCAGTTGTTTGTCATATTTACCAGGTTCGTGAGTATGAAGACTAATTGAGGATTATATGTATATTCGCCCGATTTATCACTTTTACCGTGAATGTTTATTGATGTAACGAACTTGTAACTAAAAACTTTTTCCTTATCTGTTACTTAACGCCGGCTATTACTGACTTAAGACGTCTTATAAGTTTTTATCGGAGAAAGAGACTTAGCGTCAGGAATTGCTGACGGAAGTATCACTTTATGACTTGGGTGTCGAATTAAGAAGTTTGGGGGTAGCTAAGCGTTTAACATCTTGATTACCAAGAGACATCCTTTTTCTAAAATAGTACACACTTACAGGAAGAACTAATTTCATAAGTAATGCACACTCTAGTGACACACCTTCTTTCAAAAGTAGTGCACACTGTTCTACATAATTCATTTCAAAAATAATGCACACTTATTTCATGTTTTTAAACAAATTTTCTGATGGTGACGTTCTGTTTAATAACATTTGGGTCTCGTTTTACGCGTCTTTTGCTGTAGGTTATGATAAAATACTTAAGCAAACTCTTATTCATAATTTGTCTACTAACAGGAAGACGAGTAGTTTTGTATGACTTTAAGAAAGGTGTCACTTAAAGAACGGTAAAAAGACTCAGGAGTATTCGGATGAGAGTAGATATGTCGCCTAGTGTGGGTGGATGGAAAGCAGAGTACTCAACACCTCGACCTTCGGGTGACACCCATCGCCAAAAACAGACTCATATGCTCTGAAAAAGGAAAGGACTTTTGTTTATTCCACTTTTCTTCAACTCGATTAAGTTGTAAAAAAATTTTTTATACGTCCAAGTTTTCATGAGAGTCCTGAGTTATGGTTAGAAAATCAAGGTCGAGCTTCACGTGCTACAAAAATGAGTCAAAATTGACCTCATTCCTTCGACCCTGATCCCTCATCACTTAAAGTCGTTAAAACCAACAACAGCAACCATCATAATGATTTCCCAAACCGGATTGCTCAATTCACCGTAACCTGGCTTCTTGATCGATCAGCATCGACGTATTGAACTTAATTTTATGCGATTCTGTCAGCTACCCACACACACCGGGAGTTTTGATCTTCGATGGACTAACATGTGATACTTTTCAGTGTATCGTTCCAGTTTAGATGTCACGTTCACTTTTGTAATCTAGTTAAAACCAAGTCAGGGAAAGGAAGGAAATGAGGGTAGAAATCATATCCAAATATTACAACAAATCAGATAAATTAGTGTTTAACTGTAAATTGAGAATAAATTTCCGCCGGTCGCAAAAGGACTAAAACCGCAACCAAAATAAATCATCCTAACACTCTTTCTTCTAATTTAGTTCACCCACAGGCTCTTTCTCAGTCACGTTTTTCAATTTTTCGCCGGAAATCCCAGTTATGACAGAAGACACGCCGGAGTTAATGATGGCTTCATGACGACTCGCTTACCACCACCGAATTACTTCTCTGCGACATATTCAAAAGCTTTCAACGGAGCAAATCCATCAAATAAAGCTCAGCTGTCAGCTGACGAAGCCTGACTATCAAAAGGACATTATAGTCATCGGATTTGACATTCATCTCATTCAAGTACGCGACATTTGGATGTCGGTCAGCTGGAACGATTCTGAGGACGCAAAATGGACGGTGATTTATTCACGTTCATCCAAGAAAGAACCTGTCAACTCGTGGCTATGATGAATTGTGCATGTTGTCGCTCTTATCATAGTAATTGCCACACCTTTAATTCCGCCATAACGGGAACTCTAGTCTCTCGTTAGCTCATATTAACTACAATTTGTGAAATAATGAAATAAACAAAAATGACCAACAAGTTGAGGAAGTGGTGTATCAGAAAATAGGTACACAACACAATTGCGGATTTCAATTTAAAGAAAGAACAAAATTTTTATTTTTACCTCTTACAACGGATTTTTTTATTCACATCTCAATTTTATATTAATAGTAAGTTTTGATATTAATAATTTATTAAATAAGAAGTTATTTATCTAAAATTAATATCACTCGGTGAAAATTATTTTTTTACTAAAAACAAAATTCGAAGAGCTATCTAAAGAACGCGAAACAAGCACTTAACGGTTACATCACATACAACCCTTTCATTTTATAGTTTTATAGCCCTCTTTTATAGCTGTAGTTTGGGAGTATTAAGTATTTCCTTTGATTTCTTTTAAACAGCAACAAAAATCTTTGCGGGGTTTTTGTTCGTAACAGTAAACTAAAATATTTAAAATTTGGCCTTAACCTCATGGAACCACCGCCTCTGACTTGTTGAACCTGTCTTCTGGCTCAATGAAAACAAAAACAGGATTTAAAAGAAGACGGTGTTAAGGTAGACTAATTAATCCTATTGTACAAGAAAAAGAAAATCACAAAGCGGTAAATATCCGGCTCTCCAGTTTTAATTGATTCATAAAAGAGATAAAAAATGTTTGAATTGTAGATAAGCCTGGCCAGGAAACTTCCACCACCTCGACTTTTAATTATTCTCATTTGCAAGAAAGTTAACGTAACCACTGACTCGTCGGCATGTCTTCTTCTCTTCCTTGGGTGCTGGGAGAGACAAAGACGTCTTATTGGACGCCCATAACCTACTCACTAATGAGTGTGTGGGAATGATTCCGGGACTCAAAGAAACCGTTCGCTTAGTAATTTGTCTTTTGGTGATTAAAAATCAAAACGACGATATTGAAAACTCGTTTTTGAACGACCAGCCGACATGTTGGATTAACAAAACAAAAAATCTCAACCAGCAAGAAGAAGAAAACGGAATCGGGTTATGATAGTGTTTAAACTTTCGCGGTCGTTTTCTATAATTTATATACACTTATAAAATTTTTGGGTTTGTCAAAAACTGTATCACTGTTCCAGCAAAAACGAACAGCACTCAAAACACTAAAAAAGGCGCAGAGCACTATAAAAATAAAAATGTCCGACGTTTCGCTAGGATGTTAACAACATCAGGGTTTCAGTAAGACTGAATCAAAAACTTCAGGTTGAGGAGACAGGGTAGGTCGAATGGACAGGATGAAAGAATTTGCCAAAAGTGAAATACGAGGAGTACAAAGGGTTTTTGACTGGAAGGTGAAATCAGGTAGAGGAAGAGCTCAACTGTTCACTAAGACACAGGGATGCTAATTCACACTGGGACAGTAACGCGGTTTGTGATAAACCCAAAAACTTTATATGTGTATATAAATTATGGAATTGGGTTATAATGGTTTTGCAGAGAGAAAGAGACTGACCCAAGAACTAAGTACCTGGATAAGAAATAAAAATTTTAACCGCCTTTGGTCACCTGCAATAAATTTCCAACCCGATAAGCAATCTCCAAATAATCGAAACGCACAAGTAGAAGTGAGCGCCCACTCGTAACACTATAACCCAAAGGAATTGCATACAAAATCTCTTCAGATACGCTATATTAGCTGTTATAATTTATCACTACTGGTATTTGAAAAGTAAAATAAGAAGAAAAAAAAATTTCCAAACCGACTATTTATAAGGGCAGTGTAACGTATTTTTAATGAATCACAATTTGCGGATCCATTATCAACTTCCGGTTCTTTGAATTTAAATCCATCTCATTAAATCGATATTTTAAGGCAATTATTTTAATAATTTTTCTTTACATCGAAATAAATATTTAAGAAAACGTGTTACAACACATCAAATAACTTTACGTATCTATGTATTAATTACTAAATTATTTACTTTAATTACTAACAAATCTTTTAAATAAGTAATTTACTCTCTCACCCTTTACCAGACAACAACCGACGCCATTAAAAATTTTTGGTTCTACCACACTTCAAAATGTTAATTTCCAACCGGAAGTTGGCTCTACAAAAACGGCTCCTACCAAATTTAAATAACTCACAAGACTAATAATAAATTTTTGGCTTTATGGGAAATGTTTGTTTGTTGGGAATAAGCTCTAAGGGAAGGATGTAGTGAAATTATTGGTTTGTTTGTTTATTTATTTATAATTTATAACTTAAAACGAAGTTTTGAATAATTTTTCTTTGTTTGTTTGGAATTTGAGGAAGAGACGAGCCTTCCGAGGTTTTTAAAGTTTGTAGGCTTGTCTCATCATGAGATCAAAATATATGTCCTCGTCGATAGAAGCGCTTATTCCGGAATAATAGTTGATGAACTCTTCTTCAGTCACCTGTGACAAAAAGAAAACAATAAATAAATAAATAAATAAATATGTCAGTGGTCGATGTGTTAATTAGGTAGTCAGTGGCGTAAGAAGTATTTCTTTTCTCCTCTCGAATCGTTAGCAGGTATCTAAAAATACTTGACAGCCGGTTGTTTAGGTTTCATTCGTCAAAATTTAATATGTCGACTTTAAAATACTTTTTGTCTTTAGTATACTTTACTTTACAAACAGGAAAACCTTTTTAAACTGTGGGTGAGTCATAAATAACTTCCGTTAATTTAAAGAAATTTTGCTTTCGCTTCAAATTTTTAGACGACGCATTTCACTCCGTCAGAATTTAAACTTTTAGGACAGCTTAATGTTGCAAAATTTTAAGGAGATCATATTTTATAATGCACAGTTAAAATTAAATTATATTTCATAAGTAATGCACACTTAAACAAAGATTTCATTTTATACAGTCAGAACAATCCATAACCATTTGTCGGAAAAATTCATTTCAAAAGTACTGTATAATTTAATGGAGAATTCATCTCAAAAATAATGCACACTGTAAAGCATAATCTGATTCATAAATAACCCATAGTTGTAAGAATAATTCATTTCATAAATAATGCACACAAATAAAAACTGATTAAACAAAGTTTCTGTCTGGCTCATTTAATTAATTAACTTTTTAGTTGGTTTCCCTAACAGACGTTCCCAGTTTATGTCCATTTAAAATTTTATATTGGATAAGTGTGCATTACTTATGAAATGAATTTTTTATTTGTGGCATATTTATCGGTTGTTATTTATAACTCGAGCAAATAACTTCAAATCGACCCTTTCAAGATCCAGGATTTGGTTTTGTTATTTTGTTACCGACTTCAGAAATGTTTCATTCTTCTGTCATATTTCTATTGAATGCATCATAATTAGTTTAGTTGGGTTTAGTTTAGTTTTAGTTTTAGTTTTAAACCCGTTTTCACTTGGGTATAATAGGAGACGGGAGCAGGATTTGAATTCGCACGACCATAACTCCTATTGTCGGGCACTTTAACCACCACACCAGGCCTTCCGCAATGGTTCAAATTTAGGTACAAGACGGCCAAGAGACTAATTCTAAAACCTAACAGCCATTATTTATTATAAAAAATAAAGATATTCAAAAGTCGGTTTCCAATTTTCTCACCGAAACCAACACGTACGGCTTCGAGCCACAAACCTAATCATATTCGTCCCGCCATGTTTGTTTTCTTTTCATGCACAGCTGAGTTTTCCTAATCAGGCATTGACAATTACCTACGGTCCTGTTTTATTTGTCGTTTTATGATTCCGTGTCAGATAATCTTCAGATATGACTTCGCCCGAGTTCTGTGCTAAATATTCAGAAAAGTCAATGACGTCAACGCGAAAGACAACTCTCCGATTGTACTCTGGTGAGAATCGCTATTCTTTGATTACCCCCTCCACCATCCTCCGCCATTCTACCTAAATTTCATTCATCTTCCATATCCTCCTCCTCCTCCTCTTCTTCTAATTTTAACTTTTCTCGCTCATCCGAAATCAACAAGATCAACAGACATCCTTTCAGTTCGTCTAAGCCTAGCTCCTATTAACAGGTATCGAAAGTCTTCGCGCAAATAACGATGACTGGCTTTTGCGTATATAATCGATGCGATCCACGATCCGTACAAATCCTTCAAACATATTTGACTGACTAACTATCTCTTTCTAAATAGTAGTTAGCGGTTAATTTGAAGTCTTATTGACGCTAACGGCATTTGAGAAGCGGAACCTATCGAAAATTTTATTTCAGTGCGTCTGTCGCCTTCGAAACGACTCGACTTACTTTTCCGTCCTTGGTGTTTTCATTTTCGAAATTGGAGAGGAATTTCTTGAATATCTGCTCTTCCGTTTCTTCCCCGCTTTGATATTTCGGGTGTGCTGACACGCAGAACGTGTTCTTAAGGTCATCGCTTGTTATCACTCCATCTCGGGTTTTGTCCATTTTTTGAAATGCTTCTCTGATCACTTTGAGACGTGTCTGCGACATCGGAGGCTGAAACGAGATTAATAATTCTTGAACTAGAACCAGCAGAAAAGTATACCATCAACAAGACAAACCAAAACAAAACATGATTTCTAGAAAGGGCAAGAAAAGATAAAAGCAGACATAAAAAAAAAGTTAATTCAAGGAAGACAAATAAGAACGACTACTTTCTCATGCGTGAGGCTGTTATGGATGTGCCCCAAAGACTAGATTAGGTTAACCAATGTCTCGATAAACAGTTCGAATGAATCCTATTTGAATTTTTTTTTCTTTCACAGTACATTAACTGCAACGAAAATGAGTACACCATGCTCACATTGTCGCTTGTTTTTTTTTATTGACCGTAGAAAAACATTTCAAGCAATAAATTATTTAAGCAAGAAGCTTTTTCAAGGACCTCCTTCGAGGTAAACAACCTTTAACATGCTCAGCACAGATTTAGCAATATTTAGTTCACGTCCATAAATTTTAGTTTGTCCAAAACATTTCGGTAACGAAAATTTAATTGAATTACAGTTATACAAATTTAGATGAACTCGATAAGGTCCAAAAATTTTTTAATTATATAAAATAAATATTTATTTATTTAATTGAAAATTCAATTATTAGATGGAGTACCGAAAGGAAGAATTAACTTTACAACTAAGAAGAACAGTTAAGTAGCTCGAAATAAATTGCGAATATTTAGATATCTTCTGAACAAGATAAACAGAGGAAAATGGTTCAGACTTGAAGGAGTTTTGTAAAAACACATCAAAACCTCGTTTCATAAGTAATGCACACTTTCCAATTGTAAATTTAAGGAAAACTAAAAGCAACTAATTTAGGCGGTAGTAAAAGGCTTGAGGCGCCGGAAACTGCAATACTTCGGACACATACAGCGGAACAACAAATACAAACTACTACAGCTCATGTTGGAGGAGAAAATAGAAGGAAAGCGAAGCCCCGAAAGACCGAAAACCTAAGAGAATACGGCATGTAATCCGCCGCCCTATTCCGAGCGGCAGCAACCATGGTTGCCATAGCCCTGTTGATTGCCAACCTTCGACGCGGAGACTGCACTTACGGTGATGAAAAGGCTTGAGAAAGTCAACAAAGATAAGGTAGTCACACATCAACAGCTACAGAAGCTTAAGAACACAAAAAACTCAAAATTCGAAGAAGTAATGGTGGACGAAAGATTAAAGAGAAAGGATGACGAAATTACCAAAAGTAAAAGCTGACAAAACCTAAATTAACAAATCATAAAACGCGAAAAAGCTTCCACAACAGCATTGCAGACTAAATAATATTTAAAATTTACCCTAAGGGCTCGAAGAAACTCGTCCATATTGACCGAACCGCTGTTGTCAGTGTCGAATCGGGCGAACAGTTCTCTGGCTTCGGTCTCGGACAAGCCTACTTGTGTGTCTTTCATGCCTCTGATGAATTCATCTAAAGTTAGCTTTTTGTTCCCATCGTCATCCATTCTTCTGAACATTCTGTAAAAAACAAAACAAAAATCAGATTAACTTTAATAAGTGTGTCAAACAAGAATTAAAATTTTCTTTTGATCAAAAGACAACTCGAGGGAAACGTAAAACCTAAAAACACACACCAGATGCCAAAATCAAGTACTAAAAAGCCTCGGGTGAGAGAAGGCAACCACGCCTGACGTACTGGTATTTGTTAATTTATTGAATAGATTATCTCGACGTGTTTGAACAGACAAAACAAAATTATTCAAAGAACATGTTAGAACAAACGGAAATCAAAATACCAAGAAAAATTTGGAATACCAAGAAGAATTCTAGGTACCACCAAAGAAAGTATACGTCCTCATAAAGAAGAAAACACAAAAGCCATGAAAGATCTCAGATTGTATTAGACATGGAAGGCAGGGATTCAACGCACATGTCAAGAGTTAGAAGAATGAAAGCCTTAGCCAGATAGTGTCCTGTCTACGAGCGTGGGTGAGTGAAATACAGAAGAACTTTGAAGAGATTGGGCTGAGTGAGGAAATGTTGATTATAGGAAATACAACGTGGTGATGGTATTGTACGATGTATAAAAACAAAAACAATAAGATGGGTAAAAATACCTTGGCTGGGCCAAAGGTGCAGCAGGGTATGAAAATCCTCCCAGAGACAGTGACGGACCAGAAAAGAGTGACCCGGAGATGTGCGAGAAGGCCCCACCCTAGATAAACTGGGAAGAGGGAAGAAGAGAAGATAAGATGGCTGGGCCAAGTAGAAAGGATGGAAGACAGAAGAGGACTTAAAATTATTCATAGCCAGACTGGAAGAAAGACGACGCCCTGGCAGACCAAAGAGCCGATGGAGAGGGACTTGCATAGTATGAATACTAATTACCCATTACCTAATTACCCAAGACAGGAAAAGATGGAGACCGATAGTCGGGAAAGCCAAAGCCAACAAAGGGTTGTAGTGTCAAATGATTACGGCTAGAATGACCAAATCCTACCAAAGCATAAAAAAATCCCAAACCCAAAACAGGAGAAAGGTGAACCGAGAAAGGTAGAAAATCCCACAGCGAGAAATTGAAGAACTACTGGTACAGTGTAAAAGGAGGCAGTACAAAAAGGAAACGGGAAAGCCAAAGCCCATAAAGAGTTGTAGTATCGGATGATGATGATGACAAAAAGGAAACAAAGGCCGAAGATTTGAAAGCGACATAATTCAAACCGTCCGGAATGAAAGAAAAAATTCACAAAAGACGACCAAATCGAAACTAAGACGGAACCTTCTAGAAGAAAATAATTCAAATTTGATCCAAAACGACTAAATAACTTCACCAAAGTCCAAACGACTGTCACACAACATTAAACTGAGAATCTCAGCGTCAAAACTTCAATTCCTCCAACTATAAGGCTGTGCTGAGAAAGAGAAAACAGGCCAACTTAAATAAAACTAAATTACTCAGACAAAGACATCACAAAGCTCTGAATCTTTTAACTAGAAGACAGTGCTTAGAGAACACAAAAGCACGACATTCTGACACAAAATGACTCCGACAAAGACACGTCCTTATAGAAAATTAAATTCCTTTTTCCCAGACTTAACTGACCTATTTATTCCTCATCTAGAGGTAAAGGTTAAACCCGTGACTTAATAACTATGCCCTTTTTCCGCCATTTTTCTTCAATCAACTGGTCCCAGTTGGTACACTCCAAAAGCATTATTTCCTCGAAACGTTTTTTCTCTCGTTATTGATCGGATTGAGCCGATTTTGGGTCAACCTCAAAATGAAATTTTTTTTCCCTTCCATTCCCTATATGAATTGAATTTAGAAAAAATAATTCTATTTAAGTTCCGTTGTTTATTTAAATAACAGTAATATTTATAAAGTAAAAGTAAAAAAAAATTATTTTATGGTTAAACAGGCTAATCTTCCGTTTAAGGCACACTAATTCCAGTTGGGTTCGTGATTTCTGAAGCGTACAAATTGAAATTTTTGTATTTTGATTCGAAACCGGGCTTTAGGGTTTTTCATTTAACCTTTGACTACCTCGCACTACAATTAATTTATTCATAGCACGATGGTCTGGTGTTTAAAAGATTTGATTTGTTAACAAAAACTATCCTCTCAAGGTACCGGACATGCTAATCGAACTAGTTTTGATATCCGCGGTGGTGAAGTTTCTGGCTCCATCCATCACACATTTTTCGTTTGACATTTAAAAAGTCCAAATTTTAATTTATTACGTGGCCCATTTGTCACAATCTGATAAGAAATATCAAGTCCAGGTCACTTGTAATTAAGTATATCGGTATTTTTGTGTGTGTCTCAGTGGATAGGTTAATAAGACTATTTCCCTCCTCACTTCCGGTTTCATCCGGTTTAAGAGGACATTTGTGGTCACGAATCAAACGGCCTACATCATCACACAAAGGAAACCGTAACAGTATCTGTCAGTGGCCGGGTTTTTAAAATTCTGAGAAGAAAAAAAATTTTCATGCTGGCCCCAATCAAATACGGAAGGAAGTTATTGTCTCATTAGACCGATTCTATCATATCATTATCGATTAGTTTGGCACTTTTGACATGCTTACTGTTTCAGACGCGCCCTAAAAAGAAAATTTTCCCGAAATTAAACGTGAAGCCCAAAGCAACAGGAAAATTGGATTTTTTTTTGCTTGTCTAAACACAAACTATTAAGCAGTTCGCTGTCTATCGCTCGATTACTTTTACATTATTAACGTGATGTATTGACAAGCAGTAGTCCATAATCTGAGTTGTCCTTGACTTTCTTTCCGCTTCCACCCTCGTCTCACTTTTCAAAGTTTTAATATTTACAGTTTTGTTTTTGATGAGGGGGTAACTTCCCCAAAACAAACTTTTCTTGTTAGATATTTATTTAGAAATTCTTTTTCAACCACCAAACAAACCGTCAGCTGTCCCAAGAAAGGAGTAAGAAGTTGGGAGTTGGTTTTGAGAAGAAGGAACCAGCTCTTCAGGAGTTAACCTAATTTGAGAGGAGACTCAAAATTTGTAAAACCCCAAAATCTTGAGTCACTCCTTACCTGAATTTCTAAAATTTTGAAAGAAAAATTTGGGCGGGACCAAGGATTATATAATTGCCAAAAATACTCCGTCCAAACTCAATTAAAACAATTTAACTTAATTATTTTGTTAGGAAGACAAAATTATGTTTCCTGACTCCATCGTCTGACATTTTGAGAAAAAGACGAAACGGCCATAAATTCTCTGTAATTTTTTTTTACCAAATGGGCCCACTCCCAAGGGCGGTTCCAGGTAAATTGAGCCTCACATTTGTACATTAAGAAAACTTTGGGCTTTTTATCTGTAGTCAGCGATCTGTGAAATTGATATTTATACTGAAAAAAGTCTTGTGAGTATAGCTCACCTTCCAAGTCCTAAAATCCCGCCAGCTCCCCTTGCAAGGCACAACAGTCTTAATTTATCAATAGGATCCTTTGTTGTTGAAACCTGTCGAAGACTCCTACTCATCATTTCTTCTTCCTCACGCGTCAGCGCGTTATGAATCCTACCAGCAATCATTGTATCTGTAATTAGATATCAAATTATTATTTCTTAATTGTTTTGGGAATGTTGATCTACAACCAACAGCTTGTGTTTATCCGATAGTTCATTAACTGAAGTATAAAATGTATTGAATAAAGAAAAAGGCAATAAACGACGGAGGTAGACCTGAGAGAGAGGAAGAAGGAAGAGATTAAGTGAATGAGGAGATACTAGGGCAAAGAGTCAACTGAAAGGACGGTTCAAACATCATTGTCCTTACATGGGCGAAACTAATTAAGCAAAATTATAATAAAGCGGTTCAATTAAAAGAATAAAACTAATTTTACAGTACATGTACAATTACATGCGAGTTCGTGAAGTGAAGGAAAATTTTCGAGACGTTCGTGATCCGAGAATATTGTTATTTGGGGAATAAGCGACTGAAATAAGAGACAACTATCTCAGCTTGGGTTTGTTAACAGTCAATTTCGCAGCTATAATAAACATTTTCATCTGTGCATTTTATCTAATATACTGTATATGTTAGAGTAAAAGTGAAAAATCGGAGGTACATATATATAATTCCCGTCGATTATTCATAATCACCAACAAAACTTGGTTAATGTGAAAAATTACTGAGTGTTTATCACATTTACCGGCTAGTTTATAAAATACCCGTATCCAACTGATAATCTGAGCAAACTTTTATTAAATTCCCCAGTATAGGTTGAATATTATGTAAAATAACCAGTAAATGTATTCAGTAAATATTCAGTATATTGTCAAAATTATGCCCATTTAGTGGGTGATTATGAAAATTCGCCAGATTTGTCACTTACACTCTCACATTTACAATATCATATATTCACTTCGCTGCGGGTCTTTCTCCAAACCCGATGACCCACAAATCAGGCGAATGTTTATATATAATATTCATACGAATATTTTCAACCTATTTACGATATCACTTCTACATAAAACATATATAATTTCCGTCGATTATTGATAATCTCCAACTAAGCTTGGTAAATTCGGCAAATTACTGGGTATTTATCACATTTACTGGCTATTTTACATAATATTCAACTCTGAATTTAATAAAATTTTGTTCTGATTAGCAGTCAGATATTTTATAAACTATCCGGTAAATGTGATAAATACCCAGAAATTTGTCACATATACCAAGCTTAGTCGGTGATCATTAATAACCTTTGGGAGTTATATGTAAATTCGTTCTATTTATCACTTTTACCGTAACATATATGTACGGTATTACATTCCGATTCACATGATATATTGAATATTCTAAATAAAAGACATCCACAAGAAAACTAGTATTGGACTATTCAGCATGAAATCCTCGTTTGTTATTTTAATTGACAGATTTCATTACTGCCATAAACTTCGAATTTCACTTCAGAAGAAGTTAAAAGCCGTCTTCGACCAGCTACCTAACCTAAATTAATATTTTAAAAATTCCACACGCACGATCGGGAGCGATTTTTCGATTTTAAATAAGCAATTAGAATTTCGGGGAATAAGTCACAGTTTTAAGACCGTTCCATCATGCTCGTCCATCATTTCAAAAATTCGTAACGGTACTTACAAAACCCCCAAATCAAAGTTTTCAATTATCACTGTTTCGACCAACACCTAACACAAACACTCACTCATTTCTCAATATTATACTCAATAACTTCTCAATTTATTCGATACAAACAATAATCAAAAACTAAAACGATCGTAACTATATTAATAATAATATTCGAAGCGAAACTTTTTGTTTTATTCATGACTGTATGACCTGAAAATCATTTCACAGTCCTTTCCTAAGGTCGTTCCCATCGAGCGTGCACGGTGACCACTCTCCAAAGGACAGTTCATTAGCTTAATAGCTTTCCTCCACTTTCGAAATAATAAGCCTTAATGTTTTCATGTTCTTATGTTTTATGTTTGACGTTACGAATAATTACTAGCCTAATTTGGTGTTAAAAAAAAAGAAAAAACTTCGCCTCCTTCTGTGGAAAATCTTTCAACCGAAGAATGACCAGTCTTCATCATTCTGTGGTAAAAAAAAAATTTCGTCAGCAGTTCGAGGGTTAATAACTGCAACATCCGGATCTGGAGTCCTGGGAAAAATTCACTTATGTGCAACAACGGCTTAAAAATGCAACTGCAGTCCTATTCTGCAGTTACAGGATTTCATTGGGCGAAAATAAAAATTTAGTGTTTGGCTGAAGAGTTTCCTCAACAAGTCTTTGAGTAATTTAATGAGGAAAGAACAGAAAGAGCAGACAACCAAACAGAATAAACGATAAATCGAGATTCGATTCATTTTTCAATTTTGATTTATAAAGACAAATATAATTTCGAACTACAAAATTTAATTCATGCCATCAAATAGTCACTAAAATTGTTAGCAGACCACAGAAATTTAGGTTGGAACTGTTAGCTGGTTAACCGTTAGTATTTTGTGAGAGATAATAATTGATTTCGGATCTGAGAGAAAGAGAAAAACTCTTCTGCATTGCTCACAATTCTATTTTGATATTGTCCTTTAAAACTCCTCTTTAACCTAACACGAAGGCTTTCAAAACGAGTCAGCGATGACAAAAACATTTCAACTTACCAAAAAGAAGTCCCTAAGCAGTATCACACTGGAAAAATATCGATAAAAATATATTTGGCCTCGAAGTCTATTTGATAGAACAGGAATGAAAAGACAGAGGAAACGCTAGGATAACCAGGTGACGCCTCTACATATCCCCGGAGTCTGCGTCAGTTTTAGAACAGGGACGGATTGGGATATTTCTAACCTCCATTTCCGGTTAATAAAATTTTATTTCCTAGATTTCATGTTGCTGACACATTTTTTTGGGGATAACATTCTCGTTGATATAAATATCGTGTCGGGGTGTATTTATTGACCAAAATCGATGATTCGAATGATTGTGTTGACCCAGAAACGCCTTTAAAAATTTTGACTTCTCTAAAAATTCTCTGACTGGTGTGAGAGGTCAATATTGGGAATGATTAACCGGTGACATGATGCAAGTCATTCCATCCACCGAGTTTATGTTAAGGAAAAAAATTAATTAAGAAACATGATGATTATGCTCACGAATCCAAAGTTTTTTTAATTAGGGGTTTCAAAAAATTTCTTGCGGATTCGTATGACAGCTGCAAACCGTCTCAACTTGCCTTTGAGCTATCTCACGAAATTGATAATAATTGTCCGACCTCATATCATAAGGCCCATTCACGCTCCTCAGTTTGAATTAGTTTAGTCGCATAAACTCCTTTGTGACTAAAATATTTACGTCTTCTGACAGTGCGTGTGCGTGACCCTGACATGTGGTACTAATTTACTACGTCCTGAGAAATTCGGAGTACTAAAGAACAACCTGGGCCAGCACAAGGCCTCTGACCTTGAATTAATTTTTTTAATTGGTTTCCGACATTATCTTTCAACATCATACTCGAAACTTTTGAATGAGTCACCAGAACTTAAGCTCTTCTCAAATTATAACATTTGCTACCTCCTCCTTCAGCTGCCTTGTAAGGCCAGATTTATTGTAATTACTGTAAAGAATTACGCGGGTGACAAAAAAAAAGCTCAGGTTTCTCTAGGTGGGTGAAGTGGGTGGAATAGGAAGCCCACAAATCGAAATGAACAATGGATACGACCGAAAATAAATTCTCGAAGGCGTTATCTGTTATGAAGATGCACGGTTACGATATCGCGTTAATTAAATTCGAAGAATTGAATGTGGGAAAAATCGCACACAAACAATTTTCACGATTAACGTCCTTCTGTATGGGCGCCCCGATGTCGAGCTTGCTGAACATCTGCCCGTTTGACTATATCCTTGGAATTGAATCTGTTCAAAGTAAATCGCTTAAAAAAAGCTCGCGGAACTTGATGATATTCCGCAAATGAATGTTTCTCTAATCACTCAAACCTTACAGAAGTTTAAAAACTTTAATGATTTCATTAGTCTCGTGGTTCTGACTGTATTCAGTAGAAAATGTTAGTGTGTCTTGTTTTTTTATTGTTTTCTTACGACTTATAAAACACAAATATGGCGGATTTCGTTTATAATTATTAACGGTCATGCACAGAACAAGAAAACGAATAAATGAATCTGGTTCTTAGTCTGGTCGCTGATTTTTCGATAACCCGTCTCGTCGAATAACTTCTTAATTAGATGTCAAATTCAAAATAATTTTCCATTGCTTTTGGGAAGATAAAGAGAGAGAAGACAAAAATGGCGGTTCCAATTAGTCCTTGCCAAATCGATACTGTTTATGTATATTTATATTTTTGGAGCGAAAAATCTTTAAAAATTGGCCCAAAGCGAGTCGAGTTCTAGATTTTCAACGAAAGGGAAAGTGAGCAAAATTAGGGAACAGTCTTGTTGCTTCAACACTGTTCCAAATTTTCTTTTAAGGGGTCTTCTGTGAATTTAAATTTTCTTTTAGGAGGGGGGGGAGTAGATAAGGTTGACATGATAACAAGAAGAGAAAGTTTTGTGTAATTTATACGAAAGGCTCTTGGCAAGTTTTGAATTTAAAAATTTATAGGACTTATTAAGAGTCTTAGAAAGAGGTTAAAGAAATTGCTGCCTGAGCATTTTTACCTTCTAGAAAGATATCATCAGGACTTGGGTGCTACTTGTGGAAGTATCCAGAAGTAATTATTAGCAGAAAAAGAGAAAATAGGAGAAAGAAGTGAATGACCATGAGGAACTATCAAGAAAATGTTAACAAATCAAAATTCTCACAAAAAACTGGAAAGATGGAAAGGAACCCAGGTACCTAGATAAGAGATGGAGAGGTATATTAAACCACACCCTGACACGTTGGAGTTGGTACAATGATTACAATCAAGATTCTTAGTTTTGAAGACGGTTATCTAACAAGAAAGAGCTTGTGAATCGTTTTCCTTAATTTTGGAAAGGATTTTTCATTAGCATAAGTAGACTATCAAAATTGGAAAAGGATGTCGACTGATGCGAACACGGATTTGAATATACCGATAAAAGTCTTTTGTATTTGGGAGTATATTCTTTATTAAAAGAGAAACTTGATTTTTTTCTCGTGAACTTTTGACCAAATAAAAAAAAATCCAAATATAGATACGAGAATTATTGTGTTTGACATTCACCGATGGAACCGCAATATCGAATTACACCATTTTGGATTAAATAAAAAAACCGGTCAACCGAAAACACGAGTCACGAGTTAAATGAATTTTGAAAGAAAAAGAAAATGTGTCATCCGATATATCGCTAAGGCAATAAGAAAATATAAAAAGAAATCATCTCGCAGTTTGAATAAATAAAAGTGTTATGTCACATTTAATCGGGCTTGTCAAACAAGTTCATACAAAAAAAGTGTTTTCGTTATCAAACTTACCATGATCGACAGCCATTTCGAATTGAACGTTTTGATTTAACCGGCAATAAATATCGACAATGTTTCGCTCAAATTTTGCGGAAACGAAACCAAAACAGATTTACGAAATATGTGGCAGACGAGTATTGAAAGTGATACGCTCCTATCAACTGTTAAAGCCTGACTAATTTCCACCGCCTTTTATTTTAAGAACGAAACTAGCTCTAATTTCTCAGGTATAACGAAGGTATTTGGGCCAGTTTTTTTGCAGTTTCAGAGAAAAGCTTTTTTTGGGTGAATTATAAAACGGGTACACTTTGTCTTGGTCGGTATTTGATTAAAGTCCTTTCATTTGTATGTAAATTCGTTGAGAAGATCTCCCACTGAGTTCATTTACTTTCTGAGCGAAAGAAAAAGTATTTTTGTAAGTCAGTTTGCAGAAACAAATTCAAAAAAAATTAAAATTACGGACTACCAGTGGTCGTTGAACTGATTTTTAGGCTTTCAACTACACTTTAATAATTTCTGGGAACATGCTTACCATACCTTACAAAGCAAAATATCTCCTTTCAGTTATAACAGTCATGAATAATAATTTTCAAATGAGTTGAATCTTACCAGAGTACGTCCTTGAATAATACAAGATTACAATAATTTATGATCTTCATATTTATCAGGGCTTTGAAATGTGGAAAATGAAACAGAAACTAAGCGAACGTGTTGCGTTAAGAGTTTTCCTCTCAAACTGGAAGCGAATTCTTTGACCAGCACTCTGATATAAAATAAATAATTCAGGGTATGAGGTAGGTAAATGTCGCCTCGAAACGCAAGCTTTCGTCACGTGAAATATCACCCTTTTAAGTGCTTTCCTAAATATTGGGAAAAACGCAAACATTGCGTATGATGATGAAATGTTTTGATAAAACTCTTTTTAGATTATATATTCAGTAAATAATATCCTTTTCATTTTTTTGGTTTTGATTTCAATAAATGCTGTTGTAATCAAGTGGTTGAATTTTACTTGAACGCGATCTGAAATTTTGAACAGTACTAGTTTCAGTAACAGTAAGTTAACTGCTGAAGCGAAATTTCGTTTCTCTTCAGATTTCATTATAATAATAATATATATATTTGACATGCACATGTGTGTCTATCAATATACATATCAACTTACAGTAATATCAGACACTTAGCTATACACTTCAGTCTTTATTCTCTTAACTACCCTCACTAACTTCAGCTCTTCATTGCTTCCAATTTCTTCATCAAGCAGGCGAGGAACTCAGCTACCTTCAGCAGACACTCCTCCTCCTTTGCGTCTTGCAGGAGACTGTTTCTTTCGGCATCCATAGCCGGAGAGTCACAAAATAATTTCTTTTGTCTTCAGGTTTCGATATATTTATTGCATCCAGACTTTTAGTATCAAACCAAATACAGGAGAATTTGAATCATTCAAGCTCAATTAATCAAAATCAGGAATGACTAATACAAATTTACAGACTTGACAAGCTACTGTGATTTTGATTCGACTCATGCTCATTACTTCTAATTTTTAACACTACATTCTGTTTGGTTCATACAATAGCTTAGGATTCTCTCTAGGATTAGTTTAAGATTCTGTGGTACTAGAATCCCAAAATTTTCTTCACTACTTAGTCCTCCTCCAAGACTACTGAAGTGAACTATTTTTTAGGTAGAGGAAAGTTGCTCACAAACGTGCGAATAGTATTCACTGATAATGTCTCTCCTGGAAAGTGCTTAACAAGAATAGCTACCCTGAAATTTCTGACAACACATTCTGACCAAATTAATCAATTTTAAGAATAACAACATGGGGTGTGAGAACCCAAAAACATCTCAAAAAAGCTGACTGAAGGTTTTTGAACCTACATTCATAGTTATAATTAACTGTTGACTCTTTACAATAGAGCATATCGATTTAGGAAATAAAAATATAAATTCAATAATTTAAAATTATATTAGCACCTCCAAGAAATACTGTCTTTAAAAATTAGTACGAACAGTCATCAATATTTTCGACTTAATTATAGTATTGCATTTGTAAAAAAAATTGTAATCATTAAAGAACTCGAAGTAACCAAATAAAAATTTAAATTGTCTGAACATTAAAAGTTAACAATTTTAAACCCTAAAAAATGAAAACGTCTTTTTTTTAATTTGTACATGACATCAAATAACATTTAAGTTTTAGATTATTTACAACTAGATCATGTATTGCCATAAGAACTAACAATTGGAGTATTTTTAACTTATCGCTGCCAATTCGGATGGATTTCTTTGAAAGTCCACTGTTGGAATGTATTATTCGGATCGCAGGGCATAAGAGACAGTTGTGAAGTCTGAGGATGGAGAGCCAAGCACGTTTGCAATTTAACATGCAATAAAGTCTTTGTTTTCTGTAATAAATAAAAACAAACATTGTGAAGCCATTATAAAAATTTTTTACAATTATTTCTGTTCATCCTTTGAGTACCTCATCGTATTGCCAAGGACCATCTACAGAACCAAGGCGACAAAAAACAAGTCTGATGCCTTGTTTCCCACCGTCGATGCATCGCTCACCGATTCCGAGTTGACCTTTGGTATTCAGTCTAACCAGCTGAAACAAAGATAAAAGGATCCTTTTGTTTTGGTTCGACGAAAATGCTTTCGATAAATTGTTAATAATGCCAAAAAGCTCCATTTTGAGTGCAATGTTAATGCTTCAACTATTAGTTAAGCACTTTAAGAGCTGAACAACAATTTCATTAGAACAAAACATTAATTAGCATTTAAAACTTTTTTTAAAGAAATTTTAAAAGTAAGCAGACGAAACAAATTATAACTGATTCACACGTCTTCGTCTTTGTGTACGTTTAACACTTTTCGACAGTGCTGTACGTGCTTAAAGCTATTATTTTGAAATAAATCGATTACAAAACTCAATTTCAACTTTAACAGGGTGAGAACAATTCGTGTAAGATTTGAATTGATTATACGAGTTAATTACTTACGAATCATGCAAAAATTGAGCACAAAATAAACAATTAGAGAATGCAAGATAAAAGTATTGAACAGAAAGCCAGAAGTGTAGTTACCTGGTTGTTCCCAAATCCGTGACATTCAGAAACACCCATTCGAGCTGGAGGACCGTGCCCCAAAGTATCCATGCATTTATGCGTGGCTGAACTACGCAGCTTGAAAATAAAGAGAAATTATTAAGTATATGTTCACCGATTATTTTTAAAAAAATACCTGCAATGGAACAGTGTCGTATTCGGTTTTGGGAAGACAATCGGCCACGCCCAATTCGTTAGGAGCATCTTCCCCGTTTGTATCAATACATAGAGGATGACCGCTATTTTCTAACTGTTAGCAAACAACATTTGGAGGTTTAGAAAATATCTAACACAGTAACTAAACTTTTCAATAGTTATTATACTTACTTCTCCCCAGTGGACATTAGGGGGTAATTCGGGAAATTTTGTCAACAGGTCTGGAGCCACGTTCTCCATGAACCATTTAAACGATTTGCATTTCAGTCTCTCTTTCAACTGTAGTTGTTCGGATATATCTCCCATATTTAAGTACCTGGCCAAAGGCTCGCGCGTGTAAAAATATTCTTTGTATTCCTCGTCGAACCACGTCTCAATAACTCTTTTATAATTCTATAAAAATTTTAAAACAATATAAAAATGCATAAATAATGAAAATGACGCAATAACAGACGAATAAGCGTATCAAAAACGCACTTACAATGGTAATAAGAGGTCCCTTTTTATTTTTGGCAAGAGTACCGAAGGTATATGGCATAAAACTCCTATAGACATGGCCAACTCTCGAACAGGGAACCCATAAGATTCTTCCACCGCACTGCCAAATCTAAAATTTCAAAATTCAAGTTCCTTCTTATCCTATCTACTCATACTTTAAAAATATACATAGACATATACTTTTTTTAAAGCTTTGAACAACAAATTTCAAACATTACCTTGAAAGAAAGTTCAAAATTTTCTCCTCCCCAAACCAAAAGACCTGGATCATAAGCCCCAATGGCTAAGAAATAATTTCTGTCGATTGCGAATAATCCTCCCGCATGAGTAGGAGATCTGTAACAAAACAATTGTACTGAAATTTCATCTTTCAACACTAGAAAAATAATATGGTGACGGTAGAACTAAACATACCTGTAAGGTTCGCTGTTATACTTTCTACCATCAGCACTAGCAAACTCAGAAGTCAGTTCAATTTCTTTATAGAGCATTCCCCACTCAAATATTCCTCTATAATGATGTCCATCCATATATACTGGTTTATACTCGAAAGTGTTATGATCTATACCATCAATAACTGGCACAGTAAGCGTAGTTCTAACAAAAATTTATAAAAAGGTAATTTGATATGAAATTCAAACCAACCAAAATAATTTTTAAAATCTTTTTTCTAGTAAGACATTAAAAATGAACCACAAAATAGTTTTGTAAGACCTACCTATCATAGTAGATGGGTGCTAGTAAAGGAGGCAACCAATTTTTGTTGACTTCACAGTGAGCATCAAGAAAAACAATAACTTCACCCTTCGCTTCAACAGCACCCCTGGACCTAGTTCTAATAAGTCCTTGTCTCTCAGTGTTGCGAATAAGGCGAACTTTGCCTTCAAATTTCAGAATGTAGTCATCTAATTTTTCCTTCAAGTGTTCTAAAAGAAAAAAATCTTTCATTAAAAAGAAACCGAACTTCAAAGCCACTGTCTCAAGCATCTTTATACCTTTCGTTCAATTTTAAAATTAATTACATAGTAAATATATGTTTATTCGAGACTATTAATTAAAAACTGGTTCATACCTTTGTCACTAAAATCATCAACAAGTAATACTTCCTCTAAAAATTGCGGTGGTGTTCTGTAAATTACACTATGTACTGTTCTTAACAATGTAGACCAACCCTCGTTATGAAATACTATTATAACACTAGCTTTTGGCAAATCCTCAGGATACACCCATTTTTTACACCTGCAATTTTAAATTAATGATTAGAGCTTTGATTAAAGCTTTTCATTAATAAATGAGTTAAATCAATTAAACAAAACCAATGATCATCAATTCAAACTTACTCTGGCAGCCTTGTATCTGGAATGGATCTATCAAGCGAAACTTCATCTGAACATGCCATGTTCATTCCATAATCTGCTATTGACTGAGATGCATCGTTTTGTTGATCCTCTCTTAATCTGTGAGGTTTCCCACCTTCTCCAGGCCCATCTTGAACTTCCTCTTCTACAGGTTCAAAATTCCCATTTTTACTGGATAAATATGGCTTCTATAATGATAATATCATATTGTTTATTTCATTTCGACAATAAATAAAATTATCCTCAGGGTGGAAATTATGAACACTTACAGCTTTTTGCCTTTTATGTGAAGACTTTATGGGATTGTCTTCTGCAGCTCTTGATGTATACAGAATGTACAATAGAGGAATTAGAATAAATACAACAGCCCCTAACCGAACAGCTCGGCTTTTCTTTAAATGCAAAATTCGCATTTTCATTTGATTGGAATGCTACCGGAACAGTCTAATCCAAAGGAAATCTACCATTTTTCTCCTACTTCCTGACCTAAAATCTGAAATTTTTACAATAAACCAGTATTTCAAAAGGAGATGTTTAAAAGCCATTAACCTTGTTAGAGAAAGTTTTATAGTTTTTACAATAAAATAAAGAAGATACCAAAACTTTCTCTTCAGGATTTAAAGAAGATAAAATGTTAAATTTAACATTTAACTTGTTTTGATCATAATATTATCAGTCTCTTACACGATTATGAGATTGAAAAAAAAAAAGGAGGTCCATAAATTTTTTGGTGAAAATATTTTTTAGTTGACAAAAAAAGAAGTTGGAAAAAATAAGATAAATTTTATAAAATGATAGTGAGGAGCCTGGCTAAATGCCAAAGTTTCTCAAACTAAAATTTGAAACCAAGGTCTTTTCTTTTTATTATATAATGAGTAGAATGTGAGATGTTACAAAATGTTTTAAATTATGGGAATTTTGAAAACAAAACTACGAACTATCAGATTTAATCCTCAGCATATTAGTTATTTGATACCTAACAACTTAAAGCAAAATAGAAACATTTTTATAACAATAAAATTAAAGTTTATGTCAACTTATGGGAGATTTGAAATAAATGAGAATCCATTAACTACCTGAGAGAAATTCTTAACTGATTTTATTTAAAAAAAAGGAAAAAGGCTATCTTTTGGTATAAAAAATTTATTAAAAAAAGGAATTTAAAACTAATAAACTTTCTTTTTATTTTAATTATATAAAAGGTAAAAAGTGAAGTTTAATAGATATTACTATCAGAAAGAACATAAATGTGAATTAGTAAAGGTGAATACTTAAAGAGATGTAGATTTAATAGTCTTAAAAGCGGTAAACGTATACCAACGTTTGGTTTTATTAAAAAAGCAAACAAAAACCACCACAGTAAAAATTTCACAACCTACAGATACAAAAAAAATTTAAATATTTTATTTAAAAAAGAAAAAAAAACTTTCAGTTTCGAATCAAACACTACGAATTTAATTCTTGACTACGAAGTTGCCCACGTACCAATTCCCAGAAATCCGAATGGGGGAAAAATACCTATCATTTGCTTTCCTCATATCTTTACTACTCATCGAGGTAGTACTTACCTGCTCATCAGACTGTTTAAAATGTGGGGCATTCACCTTTATTAGGCACCCCCATCATTTTAAATATTATGTAACTGAAGGAAAGGATATGGCACTATTTTATCATTGAGCTTTTAATTAAAATGCGATTTACACACTCTTGCCGTCTGCTAAAAACTTAACATTAAAAAGAAGAAGAAAAAAAACCGTTCCGAACACATTCAAAGTTTTATTTACCATCTAGTCCGGTTGACAAGTCGTAAATGTTGCTTTGAAGAGCAACAAGTCTAAAATGTTAAGGTTCATGGCTGATTTGAATGGGATTTATGACTTCGAGATTTTTTGAACATTACGACTTTTGCAAATTACTTGTAATAAATCCGCATCGTTTTTTCTAAATGAGTAAATAATACAAAATTTTAAACTATTAATATTTTTTTTTGCTGAAATAAATCACACATAAGTCAATTTGTCGGTTTTGCTACGAGAAGGAAACAATACGTACAGTCTATTTTTATCATAAGTTTATGAGTCATTAATTATGGTTGCAGGATAGATACTATACTTCTACGATTCAGTAGTTTATACGTAATTTAGTGTTTTTCAGTTGTATCACATATTTTTATCACTGTCGTTGAATATTATCGAACACAGGAAGTAAAGTGAAACCATGTTTTCGAGCGGGGTGAATTACACAAAATTAAAAACATTCCTTAGGCTAGCTATTAATAGATTGAAATTGTTGGAGAAAAAGAAAATGGAATTAGCACAAAAATCTAGAAAGGAAATAGCTGATTTTATTGGGACGGGAAAGGCCGAGAGAGCAAAAATTCGAGTCGAACATATCATTCGAGAGGATTATATGGTGGAAGCAATGGAAATGGTAGAAATGTTTTGCGACTTATTGTTAGCGAGATTCGGTCTATTGCAACAAATGAAGTAAGTTTTCTAGTTGACGATCTTTAAAACCACTTAATGAATATCCGTTTAATTATACTACAAATTGAAATTTTGAGAATGAAGTTTGGTTTGCTTTAATTGTATATCTTTCTGTTTTAGAACTGTGGATCCTGGTTTAAATGAAGCAATTTCTAGCATATTGTGGGCTGGTCCAAGACTTGCTGCCATGGTGCCAGAATTGAAACTGATTTGTGAACAATTAGCTTTAAAATATGGTAAAGATTTTGCAGAAGCTTGTAGAGATGACAAAAAAGATTCAGTTTCTGAAAAGCTAAAGCATAGATTGGGTGTTGAGACTCCATCCAAATTGTTAGTTGAAAAATATTTGATAGAAATTGCTAAGAACTTTAATGTTGAGTACGAGCCAGACCAACAGGTAAATTTCATGAATTAAATTTCTAATTGGTGAAGATAATTTTTGTTTAATTTGTGTTTATTAGAAAGAAAGTTTAATGACATAAAAGCCAAACACTAAAACCTTGTAGTTTTCAATATTGAACAACTTAAGTGGGAGGAGTAGTGTAGTGGTTAAGGATCATGACTTGGATCATTGATCATGAGTTTAAATCCTTCTCCTGCATCCTGTTATACCCAAATAATAAGGGTGAAAAACCAGATTAAAGCCACCAACCAATATTAAACAGGTTAAAATATAATATTTGTGAAGATTAGATACTTTTAACAAACATTACACAGTCATAATAATGTTAATATTGATATTATATATGTAAATTGAAAGTAAACAAATTTCGAATTTGACGATCATAAACTTACAGATTATGCAGGAAGCTGAAGCACCAGATATGCTTTTGGATTTGGGTGATGATAACAATAAAAATAACCTTGGAGGTGGTGGTGGTGTGCCTTCTCCTCCAGGCTTCAAAGGTTTTCCACAACCTCCTGTTTTACCACCATCTGATTTCCAGCCATTCAATTATCAATATCCTGTAAGTGTCTTTTGCAATCCTGAACTTTAACATTTCAAATAGATCGGTGTAATGCAAAGGAATTAATATTATTTTGATAGTAACTGGGAGATAATTAAAAACAACTTTTATTTTAATTTTTAGACTGGACCTGGACCCCAGCCATCAAATATTGGAGGATTTGTTGTACCTTCAGCATCGAATTCAGGATCTGGAAAAGGATTTGGAGTACCATTTTCTTATAATATACCCCCACAGAATGAAAATGTTCCCAAGCCTTTTAATTATTCTCCTGTGAGTATTATTTATTTATTGAAGATATACAGGACTGATATTATCTGTATTAGACAGAGAATTTGTATTTATATGATAGTTTAAAAATATGAGTCCTCTTCAAGAACTAGATTTAAAGAATTTAAAGACTAATCGAGGAGTTTGATGAAAATTTTTTTGTTTAACTTATAAAGCTTATAAAAATTGTTTATCAACATAACCCGAACACATTTATAATTTTCAGAGCTTTGAACAGCCGCCTCCTTCTTACGACTCTGCTATTACCGATGTGCCCGACGGAACTGATGTAAATCAAGAAAATTCAGACAAACCCAAACCTGCTCCAAGAGCTAAAATGTCACCTCCAAGCAATATCACCCCGAAAATTTCGAATTCATTGTTTCCAGAATTACCTGATGTGCCTGATGATACTCCCCATATGTCAAACGAAGATTTAGCCAAGTTAAACAAAACCGACAATGAGGACATCGATTTTGATGATTTAACAAAACGATTTGAAAATCTTAAGAAGAAAAAATGAAGTCAATCGATCTTCTCCGTGTACAAAGTGAAGGAGGTGTTAGCAAGAATTTTTGGTGGGCATGGATTAAAATTGAAAAGAACGGGGAGCAGAGATAGTTTAGATCATGTTTTGTTCATTGGGATGATTCAGTTTTGAAGATAAATATTCTTATCTAATTTTTAAGGCACAGTACCATGCTCATTTGTTTCAAAACCAGAAAACCGGCCTATTCGTTAAAAATCTGCTTCACTTTGTATTTGTTTTTGTTTTTATCTGGGCTTGCCATATAAAAATGTTTTCTTTGAGATATTCAGTCTTCCGTCTTTCGCGAGGAAGTGCCAAGATTCGTTGTTTAACAGTACAGAAAACGAATCAACGCCACTAATTATGGTTTTGTGTTAAGTGACAGTGTTGACGTAAGTGACAACTTCATAAAGGAGTATTACCGAGTTTACTAAAAATCCGTCAAAATGATATTTTCCCTTTTTTATTTAGAAGCCCGGTTCTTTTTACCCCATTTCAGCTTGTATTAAGCTAGGAGATATCGATGTTGAAACAAATTTCAAAGTCTAAAATTTGTTAGTCTTCATTGACCGTAGAGATATCGATAACGCTTTATGCTCAAATTAATAGTCATGTTCTCGTAAATAAAAATAAAAACATTTCTAAAACAGAACGTGGTATTTTTATTTTATTTTATTTTATTTAAATTGTATTTTTTTTCTAATTGTGTATAAAATATGGTAAGCCTCATGTTTTTTTTACTTGATTATATATATATTGCGTTATATTATATGTTGCGCGGATGTTCTTGCGCAAAAAAAGAACGAATTAAAGCTTTTGAGTAAAAAGTAATATTAATTTTTTTTATTTTGCACTTAAATTTGATGTTTGAATATTTTTTAGTGAATCAGAGAATTAAATTTTATTATTTTACAAATGAATACTATGAAACAATTATTAATAAAATGTTTGAAAAACGTGGAAAAGTTTGTTGTTTAATCCTGACCTCTACAAACTCTACTGATACTGATCTGAAGGTAGAAAATGTGTCGGTTTAAGAACTTCCCAAAACATTGCTGAAAGGAGCCCATACCTGAAATAACAAGTGAAGTCCAAAAACAACTGCTTTGGATGAAACCTATCTCAAATGGACCCAAGCAAACTGTCGAAACAGATATTCATGTTAATCTTGAGTAAGAAAACTTTGGAGACTGGTTGATGAGGAGGTAGAAAAAAGCAGCAAATTGTAGCTATAGATGGAGATGTTATTTCATAAGTATTGCACACTTTTCATTTTATACATCACTATTTTACGGTGACCAGAAAGAAAACCCCCGGCTTAATAAAACAAACCGAGTAGCTGATGGAAGAAAAAAACAGAGCAAGTGAATCAAGAGATGCTGGACCAAAAATAAGGAAAGACACACCGCCTGTGCGCACAAACAGCCTGATAATATAAGAAAGGAAATAGAAAATCTGATGTTCCTAGATAAAGCAAAATTGTAAACAGGTAAGAGGGAGAGGAAGAAGAAACAAGTTAAGCGAATTAAGAGCCTTTATCACACAATAAGAGAAAAGAAAGGAACATAGAAAGAACTGAAGAACTTGTCAGCTATTTAAATACCTTTGATTTTAAAAACAAAATTTAAGGCTTTAGAAGAACCACACATTTTGCATAAAAATTTTCATTTGATGTAGTTTTGGAGACCCAAAAATTGGTTCGTAACAACTTGACTTAGGATTGGTTGTTAAAGTTTCCATGGAAACGCAAATGTAAACATATTTGTATTTACTTTACTATAAGTAGTTCCTATATTATATTATATCTTCGCAATGTCGTAAGTATAAATTAAATAGTACAAAGTAGCTGAAAGATTGTTGCTGATTTACTCACTGAAGATTGCTTTATAGGAAAGAAAGTCTTTGGGACATAGCGGTGAGAAAAAGCTCCGAGCAGAACAACAAAAATTCTGAGAGAACTTTGATTATAGCAGGTGGTAAATCATCTGTGAGTAGTTGGAATATTGCCTTACTTTCTTTTAATTGAAACCTTTTTGCCAGTTCAGTGTTATTGAGTGAAGTGGAATCTCAAATTAATTACAAAAGTTTTGCTTTATCAAAAAACTTTCAAAAGCTTTTATTTTCAAGAGGTGTTCAGTTTGAGCGACCAGATATCTCACTGTATATTTTGTTTAAATTCAAGGGCAAATCGACAATGATTCAAAGATTTCTAGAGCAAAACGAACCGATAAAAACGACATTGGCGATGGAATACAATTTTGCCAGGAAATCGGGGAAGAGTTTGCTAAAAGATATTTGCCACTTATGGGAACTGGGTGGTGGAGTACTTCACACCAGTTTGTTGGGTCTTTATGTCGGTAAGTCCGAACAAATTCCAATTCAAACATCTGCTTTTCTCATCGCTACTATTTTGGAGTAAATAATTGAATCAAAAGATTAACTTATTTAACGATTACTTTAAGGTAAAGACAAAACAACCACATTGGTACTGGTGTTAGACTTATCGTCACCGGAAACTCTATGGAATGTTCTGGAGACCATACTTCAGTCCGTTCATAACATACTGAAAAAGAAGGAACTTTCAGAAGATTTTGAGCCGTGTGGTAATAGAATCGATGAGAACCACGAAGATTTTAAATATGTAACACCATTTCCGATGCCCCTGGTAATTGTCGGCGGAAAGTATGACTTATTTGAACGTCTCGATCCGGAAAAAAGAAAAGTGATTTGTCGGACTCTGAGACAAGTAGCACATTCTTTAGTAGCCTCCTTAATTTTTTATTCAGATAAAGATCCGTCACTTGTTAAAAAGCTAAAAGATGTCTTTCATCATCACGGTTTTGGTAGTTCTCAATGGTAAGTTTTCAGCTAAGTTTTTAAACTTCTCACGGAATTTTAATTCAGTTGTAACGTTCGAATTCTTTTGTTGGGACATAAGGAAAGGCTTCTGTACAGATTACAACAAACCTCTTTTGATACCCTACGGAGCAGATTCATTTCAACATCTTGAAGTTAATGTCAAAACACTTTCGACAAATAACCGGGGTCTTTTGCTAGAAATATTCAAACATGCGTACACCACAGTTTTCCCACAGGTAAAAGTTACTTGCAAAATTTTTCGATCAAAAATACTGATCGTCAATGCAATAAAACTATAAAAAGAATATTTACGATTCTAACTTTACTGTTTGATTTAGAACCCCGATTCTGAAGAAATTCCAGATGACCCCGCGAAAAACCCAAATTTCAAGGAACCACTTATAGACCTCCTGCGTTCTCAAAAAGATGAAGTAAGTCAACTAATACTAGCTGATTAATAAAATACGACCCTGTTTCCTAAGAGGGATTTAATCTGCATTAACATATGGCATGTGTTGAATGAAAATTTAATACCGAGAATTATTTTAATTAAATTTAAAAATTTTTAGGAACTCGAAAGATTTCGCCTCGAAAGAGACCAGAGGAAGAGGATGAGTTCCAAAATTACTTTTTAATGAATATAATTGATATTTTTAATATGATTGTTTCGCACTAACCTCGTATTTTGGAATTCCTGCATGAGCTCAGATATAAAAGAAGACTTACGAACAGAAAAAAGCCGGATGGAGATGTGATGGGTTAAAATTGGCATTTCTGAAAGTACTTAATAAGACGGGGGTCAAAAGCAAAATGTTTGCCGCAGATAAAGAGGCCCATTTCATTCTATAGCTAAACGTTTAAAACTAACAATCAAGCAGTCAGAAAAGCCGCACTCAAAATTTTTGGATTTCATTTCGAAGAATTTGAAAGCAAAGACCTTCTAGAAGTTAATATTAATAGTTAATTTTTTGAGAATTTATAACCCGCCATTAGATAAACAAAAGTCTTAGTGAGTCCAATTATCAAATTTCAAAAAACCGTTACAAATTTGAAAAGGCGACACCTGTCGAAATAAAAACTAACTACTCCAATGAACTCCCAAAATTTTTCGGATAACGGCCCCAGCGTGAAAAAATCAGCTTTACACAAATTAGAACTGGAAAAAGATTTTTTGATGTATTTAGACCAAGAGAACATTTTCAAAGAATTGGAATTTACTGCAACTCAGTACGAAAAAAACAATTTACCAAAAAACGGAAATTTCATTCTTCCTTTCCGATTCCAGCTCAAGTTAGATCTAATCAAAATTCAAGAAGTTTCAGGTAAAATGAACACTTTTACCAGTGATTTAAGCTTAAAGAAACTATTTTTACATAACAAATCATTTTATTCGTATCTTACAGAAGAATTATATCATTTATTTCTGAAGGAACCGGATGTCAGCCTAGATTTGGCAAAAAACGTAATTTTCTGTGCCTTGAATCTTTTGATACCAGATGCGCAGTTACAAAAATCCGATTTGCAAGTCATTCTGTTCGTGATCGGTTTACCGGTCACGAGTGAAATTTCGGATTTGTTACATTATCCGTCTTATGGGCTTGAATCTATTCAAGGAGTTTTAATAGGGAAGACAACCATAACCAGATATGTGTAAGATGAAACAGACTGTATAGATTCAAACTGAATTCAATTTAAAATTTCTAATCAAAACCAAAGTTACCATTAAATAGGAGAAGCTCCATATACTTCTGTGAGCTGGAGTTTTGTTCAAGAAACCAAAGGCAAAGGTATCCGGAAGGTCACGGGAATGTATGTCCCAAGTGTTTGAGTTTGATGGTCGAAGATGTTTCCTCCACAGATACAGGAGAAGAGATCATTTGTCACTTTGTATCTTTAAAGGCTTATGGAACTAGAGGCAGATTCCAAGCTATAACAGTCAGAATTAGAGGTTTGGCCTTTTTATACTGCTCAAAAAATTTTTTGAGATTGTCCCTAAGTGTATTAGTTCTGAAATTTTTGAAATCCTATTCCAGATGAACTTTGCAATTTGGTAGACCTTCAAGTCGGAGAGGAATATAAAATAATTGGAAGATTAACTAAAAAATTTTTTGAAGCCATGAATGTAGAAACGAAGCAATTGAATCTGGACACTTCCACAAATCTTCCTCATCCGCAATTTTTTTCTGTTCCAAAATCGATTTCAGACTTATACATTCGTGTCAGGTACCCACAATACTAATAGTTTAATGCGCAGGTCATAAAAAATTTAACTAAAATAAACGAGATTGTGCTTTCAGCGAAATTTGTCCAAACTGTCCTTGGTCTTTTGTGATTGCCCTATCTTCGCTCCTCGGATCGCATTTGATCCCCACTTCTTCCTTTCTTAATCTGAAATTAGGATTAATGCTCAGTCTCTCTACTCAGGTATGAATCATTTAAAAAGTTTCGCACTGAAATCTATTTTTCTTATGAAAATAATCGAGAACTTAAATTTTAGAGCAATGATGAAAGTCCAGTACCATTAGTGGCGGTTGGAACTGATTCGCTTAACTCTGAAATTTTATTTCATGCTGCTGGAAATCTGGCAGAACGATATTTAAGACTATCTACAGCTCATTCATATTTGGGTAACGTGTACAGCCAACCGGCTTTAATTTTTTGCTGAATATTAAACTTAGGTCGTTTCACACAAATTATAAAGTTATATTCAGAGAGTGATTTTAAAACAGGAGGCGCGATCAAACCAGGTCTTCAACCAGGTGTAATTTGGGAAGAAGCTGGTCAGTTAATTTTGGCAGCGAATGGAGTTTGCAACCTGGGAGACTGGTCGAAATTCAAAAAAGAACAAGCCAACTACATATGTCAAACAATTGAAAGGAGTCAAATAGCTTTCAACAAAGGTGAAATAGAAAAAACAAATTTGAGGAATTTCGTACCTCTCAAGTGTGCAGTATGGACTTACTGGTGTCATATTACCAACAGTCGTAATCATCAGTTACAACTTAAAACACTTATTAAGTGAGTAATTGAAAAATTGATCTTAATTTTGACCGGCAAATGAAATAATTGCTTGCCCTTGAGAATTTAGTTGAAAATGTCCACCAATTACTTGTTTTTATCCTTTTTGTTAAAAATTCTTCAATTTTGAGCTACAGAAAAATTCACTGGATAATGAAGAACATTTATTTTTAGCGTTTTTGGAATCCCCTTCCTCGCAGAAGAAAAAAACGAACTGGAACTGAGTAAGATTTGTTTAAAAAGTTTAGAGAGAGCTATGAAAAATTCCGGAAACCAATCAAACACCGACGTCATCTCTTCTAAAGACTTAAAGGACTTTATTGAAATAATTAATTCCAGAGAATTAATTTTGAGTGATTCAGCATGTCAATTAATTAGAAATTATTTCGTGGTTAGCAGGCGAGAAAGACCGCATTGTTTACCTTTGGGAGCCATAAAAACCATGTAAGCTTTCAAACATAAAATTATGCTCTTTTGAAAGAACTATAAAACTAAACGAAATAATATTTCAGAACTTCGCTGGCAACGGGTCATGCTCGACTGGCTTTAAGAAATGAAGTTTTATATGAAGATGTGGTTGCGATCATATTCCTTTACGAAGAATCAATTTCAGCACTGTTTGGTGAGACAATGAATTCATATCAAAAACTGATCTGGGATCAAGAAGAACCTCTTTACGTATGGGTACGTGCTGAGTTAGTGATCTAAGTGTGCAAACTTTTCCCCACTGCGACCCCTTCAGTAGAGAGAAAAACTTTGGCGACCCCTTGAGGTTGATGTTCACAAATACGATATATAGTTCGCGTATTTCTTTCATTATATCGAATAAAACCATCATCAAATATGACACATATTATTTTTATTTATAATTTTAAGAAAATACTTTTATACAGCATAAAAATCAGCAGAATTTTCCTTTAATGAGTTGTGTGAGGCTGCAAGTTTCTAATTATCTCATCCATGTTCGGCGATGAATTCGAAATTTATAAAAATTTGGCGACCCCTAGTTTGCTCACCTCTGATCTAAGTGACATGATTATACTTTCTGCGATCAACTGATTTTTTTTTGTTAAATTTTCAGATGGGAAAGCAAATCGAGAAATTCCGAATTTGGTTAGAAGAATACATCTCGTATTTATAAATCATTTTAATAAAGGAACAGTATATTATAATGAACATAAAATTTCTTGTATCATTCAAGGGTTACAAATACTGACACAAAATTCGGCGCTATATGCTATATGTCAATACCATATTCGCATTTAGTTTTCAAAATAATAAAAATTAAAATTTCAATAATGTTATATAACGTTTTTGACTAAGTTTATAACACGATTACCATAAATATTAATAGAAAAAGATACAAGTTATACAATTCATTGTAATAATTACCTTTAAAAATATATCAACCCATTTTCAAACCTCATTTGAAATTATATGTTGTAACGCTCGCGTTTTATTAAACCAAAAAGGGTTAAAAGAAATCATAAGAGATTAAGTTTAAGGAAACCTCGAGTAATTTATATCAAAATTTAAGTGAAAAATGATTTTACAACAGAGAAAAAGAGACTTTTGAAGAAGAAAAGAAATTTTTACAGATCTGAAAAAAAAGCGATACAAATTCGCAGCGAATTATTTCTTTGGTCTTTAAGCTTTACCAAGATAAAACAGCAGAATACATTTTTACAGTTAACATTGAATAAAATAGATTTACAGTATACATTGTAACTATATATGTTGTAACTGGCATTAAAATTATTTAAAAAAAGGAAAAAAACTTAACGTTTCTTAAATTAAATTGAAATAAAACAAAATTAATCACTCCTCGGTATCAACTCATTCTTTGATGGCTCAAGGAATTCTTCAACAAGGGCATCAACCATTTCTTTTAAAATTTCTTGAAGCTTCTCAGTGTCTCTGTAAAACAAAGCCACCATTAGTCACATAATCAAAGTTCGGTCATCCAGTAACCTTCTATAGAATTTAAATGATACTTCAATAAGACTTACTGCTCTGTAGGATCAGCACAAAGCTCTGAGTAGTATTTGACTTTTGGTTCTGTACCACTTGTCCTCAATGTGGCTACAAGCCCATTAGTAAATTTGAAAGTGATCATTTGACTAGATTTCGACGTTGGTAGTCTAGCTTTTTTGTCTGGGTAAGAATCATCGTATCCGGTAGTGAGGTCTCTGACGCCGTTAATAATGTATTTACCATTCAGAATAGATTCGGGGTAAGACTAAAAGCAAACATTTTGTCACCTTTCCTCTTCTAATTTATTCATAGAAATAGTATTTAATCAAATTCAAAATAGAATCTTACTCGATCGTTTTCTTCCTTAAAATTTCTCAATCTGTGAAATATTGCATTTATGGTTTTTGGGTCGTGACAGATGAAGTACGAATTCAGAGTAATGTGCTGCCCATAAGTTTTGTAAATTTCTTTCAATTTGTCCTGAAGAGTTAGGTTAAACTTTTCCTTTAAGAAAGCCGCCATTTCTGCAACTTTAACAGCTGCTGTGACTCCATCCTTGTCGAGAACGGCGCTTCCACACATGAAACCTATCGCTTCTTCAAAAGCGAATAAAACGATTTTATTGGAACGTACTAAGTTATCAGTTATATTTCCCATCCATTTGAAACCAGTTAGAGTTTCCTGAAAGTATACACAAAATGAAAAAACACTTAAAAACTAATCTTTCAACTTCTTCAAAATAGAAACTTCTAGTTTCAATATCAACCTAACACACAATTTGGCTTATCATAACATTTTGATGTATGAATTTTAAATAAGATTACACACTAATTAATAAAAAGACAGAGATTTTTTGCTCTTGTTCTCACCACAAAATTGAAACCCTCTGCTTTGGCCATTGTATTTAAAATCTTTGAGGAAACTGTACTTGACAGCATATACACATTTCTAAAGTCTTCGACAGATGGATTTTCAAATTTATAGCACAAAAATAACCACCAACCCAACAGTGCTCCCATCTCATTGCCACTGAATATCTTCCAATCGTCATCGCTGAAAACAAATTCAGAATTGAACCTAAATTGTACACTACAGAGAAGATCAAACAGTAATTAAATTCAACATTCTTACTAGATGGATTTCCTTTCAGCAACAGCTAAACGATCAGCATCAGGATCATTTGCCAATATTAAAGTGCAGTCATGTTCATTTGCAGTCCTCATGGCTAGATTTAAAGCACTTTTCCCTCTTCAGGATTAGGGAATTCAACTGTTGGGAATTCTGGATCAGGATGTATTTGTTCCATGACAGGATAAAAGTCTTTGAGAGAGCTTGATTTAAAAGCTCTCTTAACAAACCTATATCCGACTCCATGCATGGCTGTGTATACAATGGATATCGTTGAGATTTCATTGTATTCAGGAAATAAAATGAGTTTACACATGTCAGCATTATAAGCCAGGCCTATTTCAAGCAATGGATCATAAATATTAGACCTCTGGAATATGTGAGTTGTGTCCCAAGATGAAAGCCATGGTTCTAAATTCTCTAAAATACATTTTTCTATTTCTTTGTCATGTGGACTTATGATCTGAAAAAACCAAATTAGGTAACTGTTTACCATTGTATTTAGTTTAAATATTAAGTTTGTACCTTCCCCTTTTTCAATTAACTTCAAAAACCCCTTAAGAAGAAGAAAAGCAAATCCACACCTGAGCACCATTTCTCCAATAAACTTTATAGCCATTGTCCTCTTTCGGATTATGAGATGCAGTTACCATAACACCAGCAACACACCTAAGTTTTGTAATTCCATAAGCAACATAGGGTGTGGGACACACATTAGGAAAAAGATACACTTTTATTCTCCTTGACAAGAACACTGCAGCAGTTAATTCAGCAAATCTAAACAAAAATTTGCACGATCAAAATTTTTTGTTTGCTTGAAAGAAATAAGTTTTGGATCAAAATTTTTTTATTAAAATATATTTAACCAATTTTTCTTACCTCCTACTGTTGTAGCGTCCGTCATAACCTATGAGAATGCCCCTTACCCAAGTATCTGGAAACAACTGCAATAAGTACTGTGATAAGCCTTGAGCAGTTTGAATAACCACAAGTTCATTCATTTGACTGAAACCAGCCCCCATTTTCGCCCTTAAACCTGCAGTACCAAATTGTAATCGGTGCAAGAAAAGCTTGCTTAGTTTTTTGACATCTCCCTCTTTTACCAATTCATGAACTTCTCTAATTGTCTCTTCATTTTTATCCCATTTGATCCATTCTCTGATTTTTTTATCCAATTCTGGATTGGAAGTGTTGACAATAATGTGATCTCCAGCACACATGGTGCACCTAAAAACGTGAATAATTCACAATTTTATATACTCAAATGATAAAAAAAATACACCTTAAAATCACTACAACAGAAAAATTTGTATGAATGTAGTTCACACTAAAACATACTTTGATTGACTGATAAAAAATGATGTTAATCTATGACATAATTAAAAAATGTTTTCACAGATGGATATTTTAATAAGCTGATAAGAAGTTCAAATGTTAAGGTCAAATCCCAAAAAAAAGATTTTTCAAAATACAACCTTGAATATAATAATTAATATGTTAAGAGTTGTAAAAATAAGTACTAATCAGGCCTTGCAAAAGGTACATGACAATGTGTTGAAAGAAGAAATGAAAATGAATCAGGATGATAACCGTTTTTGAAAATATCTTGCAGTCTCTGCCTTTCAACAAAGTTTCAAATAATCTCACCCTTATCATTGCTTACTAATACTAGCTTCTGGTAGGGAAACAAAGAACTACAAGTTCAATTTTTCAGAACTTGATCAAACTCTTGATTTTAACATGTCATATGGAAAATCCTTATGCAAAAGCTCAGGAACTGAAAATGGGCAGATCAACCCTTAAAGCATATGATTATAATATTCGTCTTTAAAAAATAAAAATAATAATAATTAAGAGTGATATTTCAAATATTTTAAATATCATTATCGGGTAATTTACTCACTTTGAAATGTTATTATCTTTGTAATAAAAAATTAGGCACATTTGAGGGGAATGAATGAACTCTGGTAGTTTTGACAACCATGAAGGACCCCGAATATACATTTGTCAACATTTATGAATGAATCTAAACAAGTTAGAAAATTCAAAACATCTATTCATACGTACCGAATATCGGGCAATGGTGCAAATTGATAATGACGCCTTATTAGAAACATTTTGATTTATTATTTTTAAATTATTTTCAAATATTTTATCGTTCTATCTCATCCGAGAATTGTTTACATTTTCGATGTTTTGATTCATAGAGACAAAAACAGTTTTGTCACTTGCCAAGTTTCCCAAATTTACTTATGTTTGAAAACATTTATTCAAAGTAATTTTCAACACAAAACCTCTCAGTGTCAAACTATTTTTTTTAAGTGACCTACAAAACCCATCTTTTCTGTGAAAATATCAAAATTGCGTACGCGAATTTAAATAACACAAAACATTACACAACCAGCGGTCCAGCCTTCTTCCGGTACAATGGCAACAATGTGATTGACATTTTTGGAAGTAGCTTCGATTATAAAATTTATTTGTTTTTTACATTTTAAAATAATATTCTGTTTTATGGATTGACTTAAGCAATTAAATTCACGAAATATGGAAAGTCCGCCACCCTTAGAAACTGTTTATCAGGCCGTTGCTACATTATACCATAATCAAAATTGGGGTGAGAGAGAGAAAGCGTCCCAATGGCTTGGAGAATTACAAAAATCTGTAAGGTTTTTCTTCATTAAGGGTTTTTTTAAGCTTATTCATTTTATTCGTAACATACACGTCGTTTTGCTTTATTCTTTATTTTGTTGGTACATATTTTATATGTAATTTTGGTTTTCGAAAAAATCCTCAGAATCTGTTTCAAAGTTGACCCTTACATTGAGGTTATAATTAATATTATGATTATTATTTCTTTAGTTATTCACTTCCTCATTTTAAAGTAATTTTTTAGACACCAGCTTAAATAAAATACTTCATAACAAGTTAGATTTATTAGAATGTGAAAATGGGAAAAGTGTGAAGTTATGATTTTATTTTCTTGAACCTGTTAAAACGGTTTGTTAATGTTTTAGGTTTATTCATGGAAGATAGCAGATGAAATGCTACAGGAGAAAAGGGATGTGGAATCATGTTACTTTGCAGCACAAACCATGAGAACAAAAATCCAATATTCATTCCACGAACTGCCATCTGAAGCCCATTCATCTTTAAGAGAGTCCTTGATTCAGCATTTGGAACAAGTTAATGATTGCACAAACTCAGTTATAGTCACACAGTTATGCTTAGCTTTGGCAGTGCTTTCACTCCAAATGTCAACATGGGAAAAACCTGTTTTGGACCTTATTGGAAGGTGAGTAATTATTTTGTACTTATTTTTAATGAGTTTAATGCTGTTTTTCACCCTTAAATATATAATGGTTTGTGAGGAGGCTCAAATTTGCAACAGTTACTTTGACTTTGTTACTACCACACCAATCCCAGCCCTCATCACAAAATTAATGTTGAATTTAAGATACCTGGCTAAATTTTTTGTTAATCTTAGGTTTGGTGAGAGATCAATTCGACCCTTATTAGAAGTATTGACTGTATTACCTGAAGAAGTAAATTCAAAGTCTTTGAGATTAGGAGAAAATAGAAGACATCAGATTTTTGAAGAGTTATCATCCTGTTCACCTACTGTAATGGAGTTTTTGGTAATGTCTATTAAGAAAAGAAATTTATTAGCCAAATATTTGAAATATGATTTTTGTCATCATGTCAGCTTTAATATTTGTACTTTCGAAACTTATTGCTTGCTTGAGCTGAAAAAGCTTAAATATAAATATGTGGTCTATATCAAGTGGTTTTTATATTTATGTAGAAATATTTTTCTATATGGAGGTGTAAATTTTGAATTACAGAAAGCATGTCTCACAAATTGTGACAATCAACAAATACATATCAAAGTAATTAGATGTTTCACATCTTGGATTTCCGTACGAGCCGTTTCCATCAATGACGTCACTGAAAATATTATAGCAGTACACGCATTTACTATTCTTCAAAACCATCAGGTAATCATTTTGATGGATTCAAAGCAATTTTTTTACAGAGCTTAACTCAATAAATGATTTGTTATTAGTCCTTAATAATATTAATTAGGTTTTGTGTGTACAAGATATAAATATTTTTATTTCTCTCTTCAACAGTTAGCATCTTTGCTACATGAAGCTGCAACTGAATGTGTTTGCAGTTTATTACAGACACTAGAATATAAGAAAAATCAGCAAACTCTAGATGACCAATTATTTAGTGGAGTGGTTGCCTTGGAAGAGAGTTACCACTTGTCTGTAGCTCGTGAAGATCAAGACAAGTGAGTTTTTGTTTTTGATTCTTGAAATGAACCAAAGCGAAGGAAACTTTTCTTTATTGATACTGAACTTTTGTGAGTTGATAATTTGTAATTTGAAAATTGTGTTTCAGGTCGTTAAATTATTGTAGGATTTTCACAGAATTAGGTGAATCTCTTTTAGACAAGATTGTGAATAGTAGTGACGCGAATAAAAATAATTATTATCTTAAAGTGTTGGATTTGGTTTTAATGTGTGTTGGTCATCATGACTACGAGGTAAGTTTTGTTGGTTCTTAAATAAAATAAAATCAATTTTAGGAAGGTGTGTTGTAATGTTTTATCGAAAGTGTAGTATTAAAAAATAAATTTTGATGGATTTGGTATAATTTACAATTATTGTTATAGGTGGCAGAAATTACTTTTAATTTTTGGTATAGACTGTCTGAAAAGTTGTACGATAAAAATAAGGATTCCCTTACGCTTGTCTTTAAACCATATGTCGAACGTCTGATAGAATCACTATGCAGGCACAGCAGAATTGAACAAGACCAGGTAAAGCTCTTTTAAACAATTCAGAATGCAAAAACCAGAACATAGTGATTATGTTATAAGTGTGTGGCTAAAATCAGCGGTCTGAGCTTGAAGCTTTCACTTATTACAATTGAAGTCTTAATTGTTTAACTCTTTCTAGGAGGGTCTGTTGGATGATATGGATGGTTTCGTCGATTTCCGTAGCAAAGTTTCCGAATTGATGAAAGATGTTGTGTTCATCGTGGGCTCGTCAAACTGTTTCCGGCAAATGTTCCTCAGTCTTCAAGCACCTGGTGTAACTTGGGATGTGACTGAAGCTGCTTTATTTTTAATGCAAGCCGTTGCCAAGATTATCACGCCGTAGGTTCTAAACTTATCTTTTGTGGGAAAAATGCTGTTTCCTTTTGGGGAGTATTTGATTTGAAAGTTTTAATGTTTAGGGAAGAAAACGACGTGGTACCTCAAGTTGTGAAAGCAATATTAGAATTAGATCCGGAATCGACACATATAGCTGTTCGGCATACATCAGTGTTGTTGTTAGGAGAATTGTGTGAATGGATAGAACGTCATTCGGATGAGATATTAAGTAAGTCGAAACGCGGATTCATGGTTCAATGAGCAACTAATTAAAAACTCAAACACAGAATTGTATTGTCCTAAATTATTTGGTTCACTTTGTATGAAGGGTTTTTGTTGTCTCTTTTTAGATCCAGTTTTATATTTTCTACTCTTCTGTTTGAGACAGCCTCCATTAACTTCTGCAGCTGCTAATTCTCTACAATTGATCTGTTCAACGTGCAGTGATAAAATGGCTCAACACTTTAATGTATTAGCTGCACAAATTATAGAAGCCTTAAAGGCACCTATTTCGATACAAGCGGCCATAAGTTTGCTTAAAAGCGTGTCTGTAATCTTAGCCAAGATGCCACCCGAAGAGATATACACGGCGATGAAAAGCCTGTGTTGGGTTCAAATCGAGCCACTGCGCAAAATAAACGAGGTATTCGTTGAAAGAAACCACTTAAACAACTTTCAAATCGAGTAATAATTTTCTTCTGTTATTTAATGATGTGTAATCTGTTGACTAGCTCGACGTAAATAGTGCGAAAGGAAGCCCAACTGATCCAGTCGTATGGTTAGATAGATTAGCTACTATATTTCGACACACAAATCCAGAGGTGGCGATGGGTGCAATTAATCCCTGTTCCGCTGTTTTCACCGAAATGTGGCCGGTCCTTTCGGAAACGTGCAACAAATTTCAGTCGGATATCAGAGTAATGGAACGCTGTTGTCGATGTCTGAGGTTTGCCGTCCGTTGTGTCGGTCGACAGTGTTGTCACCTACTTCAGCCGATAGTTCAACTAGTAAGTGGCCTCAGTAGCTGTCATTAAGACAGGCTTGGCTAATTTCTGGTATCTATAACAACTGTAAAATTGTGTGAATAACATTAAATCCTCTAATTTGCAGATAGTTCCACTGTATAGTGCACATAGACACAGCTGTTTTTTGTATTTGGGATCTATTTTAGTAGATGAATTTGCCTGTGAACCTCAATGTGTATCCGGTTTGTTGGAAATGTTGCAAGCTTTTATACAATCCACCTTTCAAGTTTTGCAAGTAAGTGGGAGAGCATATATACGCTTGCAACCAATTCAGAGTTTAACCCTTTCGCTAAGAGCGTCGCCTATAGACGACATCCGGTGACAGCCAGACGCTGGCCCGTACAGCGGTGTCTCTCCTACGGAAAACACTGCCGTAGCGAAAGGATTAATTATCAGTCATCGAATTAAATAATTTATGATTATTATTCCAGGAGGAAAACGGATTAAAGTATCATCCAGATACGGTGGACGACTTCTTTAGACTATGTGCCAGATTTTTACAACGTGTTCCTACGGAATTTTTAAAGTGTCCCGCTTTACCTGCTATTTTAGAATGCGCTTTGATGGCTTGTTCCTTGGACCATAGAGATGCCAACGCCTCTACAATGAAATTCTTTTACGATTTATTATGTTGTGGTAGAAATAATAAAGTAAGTAGTACTCGAGTGAGTGAGATTAAGATATAGAGACTAAATTATAGTTTCCGCCAAATTAAAAATTATCCTCATTACTTTGTTTTAGCACGCTGACGATATAAATGAGCGAAAACAATTAGTTGCTTCAGTCGTTCAGAATCATGGAAAGCGATTAGTTCATAATCTAATAGAAGCGAGCGTGTTCTCACTTCACTCTTACATGTTGGGAGGAGTCGCGGACGTTTTAATGGAACTTTTAGATAGTGATAGAATCGTGAGTATTCGTTTCGAATTTATTTTTGTTTATTTATTAAAATTATCTCGTGAGGTAGTGATTAAGATTTTGTTACGAAGGAGGAGTGTGTGATTGATAACTTTCATGCAGAACAAATTAATTAAAATATATTTAATGTAATGATACAGGCAAAAGCACAGTTAAGATGAAACTAATCGAGCTTTTTATAGGCTGTAGGTAGGTGGCTTGAAGAGGCTTTAAAGGCTTTACCCACTCAAAACTCTGGAGGCGCTACAACTGCTACACAAACCCAGCTAGAGGACTTCCATCGCTCTGTTATGAGGTAATCAACATTAAATTCATTGTAAAAAATAGTTCACTATAAAAATAAGTTGAAACAATCAATTACTAAGTTAAGAATCAAGATTATTAACCAGATTGGATTAGAATAGTGGTTAGCAAACTCTTCATCCAAAAGAGCCAAGGAACTATTTATTAAGCTTTGCTGAGACAGTTTTAACCTAATAATTAGGGTTACAAGCAAACTCTTGACCCTGCCTTTGTTAAATACTGTATGACTTGGCTCCTTGGTACTCAAACTGCGGCCCACCAAGCTCTACTGAGTGGCTCAGTGGTCCAATGAAAATCGATTGAGTGAAAATTTGTGAAAGGTCGATAGCTCATTGTTAAGCCTGTTGTCATTTTTCTCATGTTGTTCAGACTTCTCTTTATCACTTATTTTATCATCAACTTCCAACCAAATGTCTAATGACGTCTGAACGTCCCGCCGACCGAACGTTTTTTTTGTTTTGTATGAGTTGTGGCCCAGTCGCGATGATCATAAAGGAAAAAGCTTAGTACCAAAGACTTAGCTTAACTAACGATATATTAATTAAAGCTTGGTATCATACTTATATAAAGATAATATTTAGTTAATATACTCCGGGCTAGTGCTAAACATCTTGTGGAAGACCCACAGTCAAGAAGTTAATCTCACTGAGAATTTTTCTTTCAGGGCAACATCCTGCAAAGAATTAACCCATCTCCTAAAAGAATTCGCTAGATTGTATAGGTAAATTTTTTCATCTGCTAATGGTCATGAGTAATCAGGGCGCCAACGAATAAATATACTTAAAAAATATGTTACAGTTCAAAATCCTACTGAAATAGACTGGACGTTAAACGTTGAACGTTAACGTTCAAACGTCAGTATTTCAATTTACTGAAGTGTTGTTCTTAAAACAAAAATTATTTAAAAGCAAAAAAAATTTCATATTGAATTCGGAGAATGGAATACTACTTCATAATTTTTCTTAAAATTATTATTTCACTTTGGAAACAAACGAGGCATACAATAGAAAGCAAAATTTAGTAAGGATAATGCCCGAAGTTTTGCAGCTTTTTTTTTATTAAGTCTTTTTAAATTCTGAACTAAACTTTTTAAACAAAACGTCCCAATATATACCTTATTTTAGATATTTATAAGTCTTATTGGTATAATTTAAAAAACAAATCATCTTTAGGAGGTACCTGAATGTGAATTCTTAAAACTCTTTTAAGTGTTCTTCCCCTCAGCAAAAATTATCTCTTTCATTTTTAATCATCTTGAAAGAAGACGACCGGATATTCAAATATTCAAAAATGGATGAAAATTTAAAGAGGAGCCAAAAGATGCAACGAGTGAAACGTTTTAGCAGTAGCAAAGTTCATAGATCGTATTTCTATCGCTCATGCTAGTTACAAGTGTGTGTGTTTGGAGCCAATCTTAACGCAACGACTCTCTTCCTATCTCAGTTGAGAATTAAATGATTTGTTAGGTTTGTAGTAAAGATTCGTTATTCGGCTTTAGTTTTAGGAAGTTTGGCCGATGTGTAATGATTTGTTTAGTTAACAAAGTTTTGAGACATGGGGTTTTGACAGTTTTTAAAACTCCCCATGTTTATTTTTTAAAAAAGTTATTATTTTTTTGTATGGCTTGAAATCAACTCTCGAATGCGTTTTAAATAGTGTAAATTTTAAAAATTTGTAAAAATTTAGAAAGAGGATAATTTGTCGAGTGAATGGTGATTAATGTTATTTTTCTAGTAAACTTGTGTAAAACTTTGCGACAGCGGTTTTTGATTTTTTTTTGCTCGTGACGTGCTGATACTTTGAATGAATTCAGGATGTTTTGTGAGGAGTAATGGAGATGGTTTTTTGTTCACAGTTTGAACAAAATCCTTGTGAGGAAAGAAATTATTATGTCGAATATACTTAGTTGAAAAAGAAATTTTTAAGGATTAAATTTTTTGCGATTTAACAATATTTGTTTCCCCCATTGATTAAATCTCTAATTCCCTTACCGTCAGCGACAGCGGACAGGATTTGAGAATAATCTGAACAAAATTCGTGGTGGGATTAGGTTAATCCAAAACCAGTACCTATGAGATCAAGGTAACTCGAAGAAAATTTCAAATAAATTCACAAATAGGATTCACAGTCGAAATTAATTTTGGTACGAACTAACTACGATATCGTGTCATCATGCCAGGATAGTTTCGTGTATTATAAGTGACCAACTCATGCTACTACTAAAATCCTCAAAAAATTTTTATAGGCCCATCACAGTGACCAGTTCCAATTTTGCCCCAAAAATTCTAGAGTTCAAATATAATCCATACCAGGGGTAGCCAAGACGTCGATTGACGTAAGACTTCATCTTTAAACTTTGAACAGGTTTGTTTAAATTATTATTTTTTAAAATTAACACGTTGGCGACCGCACTACAAAATCGTTTTTCATTCGTGAGGACTGAAAATTTTTTTATTTGCGAATGAAATCATTTCTATGTCAAACTAAGTAAATCAGTTATATATAATATCACTTTGAGGTACCGGGGAGTCGAGTACTACAAATAAATTGTAGTTAAATCATATCCACCGTTGTAAAACGTCCCACAGTGACCATAAGCGAGAGATGCGGTCGTCAAAGTGTTAAATTGAAACTGCTGATATTCATTAAAATGTCAACTTGTCAAATTTGAAAATTTCTAAAAGTGTTGCCCAAATTCGTGGTCGCTCAAATAATATTTTTTACATAGTAAGCAGCGCCTAAAACAGTTTTCCAAACTTCTTGGCACGGACTAGTCTAAGAAAAGCGCGAATATCACCAAAAAAGTGCACGTGTCCTAATATAATACGTAACACCTAGGTACTAGTATGTTGCTGATGGTATCCTTTCCTATCAGAAATATATCTCCCCAGTTGGGATTGTAGCACTTTATAAAATCAAAGGGAGGCGCCATATCAAATATTTTTAGGTGAGTCGTGCAAAAATAAAGTTTGGAAACCACCGCCTAAAAAGGGATAAAAATTTGACCACACCTGATCTATACAATTTACTAGACTGAACCGACTATACAGACTTATACTCAACAACGAACCTGTTTTTATGCTTAAAAGTGAAAAAAGCAAATTATTTCTTTTCATAAACTCAATTTATATTTACGAATAAATCCGCTAGTCTCGCAAATAAGGCTCTCGATAATGTAAAAAGCATTTAACACAACAATAAAAAAATAAAATTTGGTAACTTTTCAACAAAAAAAAAATTATTCTTCCGTAGAAAAATCAAACAAAAAAGAAAGTTACGCGAAAGAATTTACAAATAATTAAATAATAAAAATAAGAAAAAAAGACTGGATTTCGGTAGAATATTAAATAAATTGACAGGTTACGTGTTCATCACAATCATTCTCAACATCAAAAATACTTTTACAACCGTCATTGATAAAACAAAAATTACGTCCTTAAATAAACTTACAACCTTCCAATGTATAAAAATCCTTTTCAACGATTACACCGACCTAACTTCATTTCTTCCTCTCTCTTCGAAAAGAGAAATTCTTAAACTCAACTCGTAACAATCATCTCCATTTGTCTAATTTAAGTAATAAATAACCGCGTTTTGTGTTACTCGGTGTGAGTGTTTAAGTAATTTACTTAGTATTTAGATATCCAAACGAGGTTTGAATAACAGAAAAACGAAGATTGGGATTTGCCTACTTGATTAGAAAAACGTCAGGGGTGAAGGATTTGCTGTGATATGAGTTTTATGGCTTCGTTTGCCTTCGGTATGATGAACCTGAAATGAGATAATAATTTGTAAGTTCGATAAATATTTAAATGAATATCAGTTAAGTTCTTCAAATTTTTTTTGGTAAAAGTTCAAGACTGATACCTCGGATAACGAACGTCGGGGGTATATGAACATCATTCACAAATAAGTGCTTTGTATAAAAATTTCTTCTGTATCAGGTTGAGAAGTATTAAGTAAGTCATTCGAGGTATCACTACATATATACAAGCCTCTTTCCACCGTACCTGTCCATGTCGTAGATCACATTAGTGCTTCCATCTGCATTACCATACTTAAAAGTAATTAGATTTGGATATTTTTTCTTCGACGTGATCTTAGCGATCGTAGATAAAGGTCTCTTCACGACTAACAAAGCGCAACCTTTCCTTTTGGACAATTCCCGAAGGACGATCAAGTGACTGTCATTGATAAGTAAATACGATTCGTACATGTAACCGTTTTCCTTAACCTCGTGACACTGGTAATAAGCTACCGTTTTGTCGGATTTTAAATAATCTGATAATGATACTATTTCCTGTGTTATCTCTTCTTCTTCCTCTTCTCCATAATAAAGAGCATCTGAAATATTAACGACAACAGAAAATTACTTTGTGCACGACACCAACCAGAATATACTAGACATTGTGACACAATCTTCAGTTTAACTTTTTCTCTTCTTCCTTACCTGGCACATTTTCATCATCTATGCTAAAAACCGGTGCTAAATTCCTGTACAATTTACCGACTTTATCCCTAGGACTAACATGCCTATCACTATCTCCACTAGCAGACGGATTCACTATGAACTCTTTGAGTTTCTCTTTAAAATCCGCACTCTTAGTCTTAACGACTTCTGATATTTTTCCAAACAAGTCCTGACCATCGAACTGTTTAGAAGTGTTATTGCTATCTACAACGGTTTTATTCTGACTCGAAGCGTTCGATATACACACTACACATTTTTTCGGATCGTGGTCTTCAAGGCAATCTAACATGTCGTTTCCAAAATAATCGTGTATAGCTTGATATCCACCTTGAAAGAAAATTCGTACACATTAAATATTTTTTGTGTCAGTCAGACATAAGAAAAGACTAACAGAAAGTTAGGAAAACTATAAAATTGGATACTATACAAGTGGATAATAAACTAGAAATCGTACAACAATAGAAAGCTATCCACAAGGAGAAGAGAATAAATTCGATAGGGCGATGGAACAGAAGTTGGCAATACTGTAAGGTATCAAGTCCAAATTTGAGTCATAATGAAAATACTTTTGTCTTTGAAATCGTTACTATAGATAATACACAAAAAGGAAATTTCATCACTTCAAAGACGACATTTATCACGGCCTTATCATCTTTGTACTTTTCGTTTCATTGAACAAATATTTGATAACAGTTATCACTTTGATAAATTTCTTTACCTGTCAACATGCTGATGTACTGAGTATTTTTTTGAAGGAATGACGCAACGACCATGTGAGTATACTGATCTTCTTCGTCTCTCCCAGATCCCAGAAAACACAAATGTTCTCCTCCAGCACTCGAATTAGCCGCTATCGACTGTTTCTGCGCTGAAAACAATCCCTGAACGGCTACGTTGAAAGCAGACGGTTCTTGTAACATCTGAAAGGAGACGTAGAGATTGTAATGACGATGCAAAACCGCCACGAATGTTACCAATATCAAAACACTTACCAGATTACAGTCTAAATGAAATGCAGTAGGTAAATGACCGGCGTTATACTGTTCGGCAGGCCGACAATCCACCAGAAAGAATCGAACTCTTTCGATCGGCTCTTCGGTTCCTTCGAAGAATTCATTTTCCGAAACGTTTTCCACTAGCTCGTTTGTCGATACTGGGAGGCACAAGATTTGCGAAAGGGGCTGCTTCATAAAAGTGCATTCCGAATCCTCGGAAGTGCCAAAGAGGACATCGTACAATTCCTGTCAAGACAATAACAATTTAACACAAGCCTAACACCACTAACACACCATTCATCCTCCATAACGATCAGACTCACCTTCTTAAATGATTTCGGTGTTTTCAAAGCGTAATACTGCGCCAAGGAACAGAAATCCGAAACGTCGTTCAGTTCCAGAGCCGATGGCATCGCCGCTATGCTTTCCACTATTTTACTTTTTAACTCATTTTTAAAAGCAGTCATTTGCTCTCTCCAATTCAATACGATCACGAGAGAGAGGAAAAATATAAAAAAGGGATTGTTCTGCTGGAAATAATAATCCCAAATGGACTGGACCACTTTTAAGTAACAGGTACCCGAGAATAAATTTTTAAACCAAGAACTCGCGTATAAATCGGGAGTCGCTTTTTTCGTGTCCAAAAACGAACATAATTCCGGGTCGTGATACAATATTAACAACCTAAGTAAATTGAATATATCTTTTGTACTATTTTTTGGTAAATAACGGATAATTACAGCCTCGAATATATTATAAGTTTCCGATTTCGGTTTCTTAAGAGCTAAAATCGGTAACAACAACTCGATCCAACCGTTCTCCTTGTGATATTTCAAATTATTCGATTTGCAGTAGTACGTCACGATGCTTTCCACGTCCGAAACCACGGACACTTTATCCCAATCGTCGTTTCCCAATTTGTCTACGATGCTCTGACAATCTTGACGTAAGATTTCTTGCTCCGGCAAATCGTAGATCTCGTTGAAATTGGTCATCTGATCTTTTTTGTTTTGAATCCCCAGGCACGCCTGCCAGGCTTCTGTGCGAACGTTTTCCGGGAATGATTTCCCCTTGCATATTTCGTGTATCCTGCTTGCGGAGGTGTTTTCCAACAGAGCTCCCTCCAGCTCTAATATCCTGGAATGAAATAAAAGGATTTAATGTTTTTCTTAAACCAATGATCTTGAAGCTGTTGTCCCTCAATCAATCCGTTTCCTAGCCTTATAAATAACGCAAATTTCTGACCAAACCTAAGAAGACATGACTCTTCATTGCAAATACGAGAATAGACACAACACTTAAATCTTCCATCGTATCATTTACAAAACTGTGCATTACTTATGAAATAAATTTTCCATAAGGCTCATGAACTGCAACACTGGGAAATCAAAAATAGAAAGACGTATGAAGCTTCCAAAGCCTCACCCAGATTTCAGCTGATTTGCATGAGAGGCTTCACTGAATACAGCACGCGGTCATTTTATGGAAGAACGACACTTCCAAGGATCAAAGAGCTCCATTGACGTACGAGTACAAAAATGATCAACAAGTCACGTCAAAAGCTGTAACTTTGTCAACACCTTACTATTTACTCGATAAAAACCAACACAAAAAGTCATAAAATTAATTGGAACATGAATTCAAGAAAATGTCAGGTAGGCTCAACAACAGCATTGACCCCAATAACAACTGAATACGAATCAAAATAAATTTGGGTGAATATACACCTAAGTAAGAAAAAAAAGGAAAATTCACACGATTTTCGTAATTAGATTAACACTTAAAAATTTTCTCAATAGTTTTATTTATTATGTCTGAGATGATTCACTCAGGTTTTCAGACAACACCTCATTAGCGTTAATTGTCAAAATAATATTAAACTGTTCGCTTCAAAAACACTTCACAACCGCAAAAACCGATTCTAATAAACCTTAAAAATGCAAAAGAATCAACAAAACAATCTCAGCTAGAGATTACAAAAAAAAATTTATTAGAATAAGGCATCTGGGCAGTGATAACAACCCCAAAAAACTTGTTTTCATTATGAAAGTGTGCATTACTTATGAAATGGATACTCCGCAAAAGCTGGCACTGATTATAAAACAAATTCTGCATAAAAGAGTAGACTGACTACTCATGGAATGAATACAACATACAATATTCAGATATAAATTCTCCACAGAAATGTGCATTATTTATGAAATGAATCTTCCTTAAAAGCGGCTATAAATATGAAGTGGACACTTCACACCAATGAGCAACAATTATGGGATGACTTCTTCATTATCGAAACAAACAAACTCAACAAACAAGTGTGCATTACTTTTGAATTAAACTCGTCATGAAACTTCAGCTTATTTAGGGGGCACATTAACTCAAAAACTCGAATCAACACGTCGTTTATGGAAAACCACAATCACAGCAACGAATGAGGAGAATCACCTTTCAGAACGAACCGTAAGGCTTCTAATAAGCTTAAATCAAAGTCTATTATTAAGGGGAGGGGGGAGAAAATCGGATTTTTGTGAAAATTCAACTCACGAAATTGTGACGAAGAAAACCGAAAATAAAAGGAAAACAGGGAAAAGGAAGAGAAATCGAAAGTCTATATCCGGCAAATATGAAAAGATCTTAACAAAGAGATTCTAGTCATAACTAAAAGCCATGACCTCCACGAGTTAGTTCTGCGTTCGGAATACAAAACAAAAATAAATAAATAAAAAAAACTTTTCAAAAATTCAGACCGCTGTAGAAATTCTTCGTTTTTCCATTAAATATTAAACCGCACAAAAAAAAAGAGAAGGAAAATTTTCTTCAGAATGAAATCGCTTTTCCGAGAAAGGAAATATAATCTTTGAAAGAAAGCTTATAACGACTTTCCTTTAATTGGTGAAAATATTATCGAACTTTTGTCTGATTAAAAAAGACCAACTTTGAAAAACTCTGAAGGAAAATGATGACTTTCCTTTGTGTTCGTTAAAACCCTTTTCGAGAATTTCAAATTTCTTTAAAAATTCATTTTATTCATTAATTGGTGAACTTGTCGCCCTAAAAAACAAAATTTCCAGAACTTATTAATAGTAACCGTGGAAAAGTCAACATGGAATTCAAATTGATTGACCTTTCCAACGAACATTTCTTTTTATTTATGTAAGCCGAACATGGGCGAAGTACACTGAAAGGTCTTTTCCAAAAAGAGTTAATAGTTCATTGATCCTATTGAAACGACCGAGCACTTTCATTTGCCAAAGAGAGAGAGAACAATGGAACCAAAAAAAGAGCGTTTACTTCCTGACCAGATCACACTAACTGTACAATAGATTTTATCACAAGAGTTTTTTGATACATTAATTATTATTCCTTTCTTTCATCCATTTTCCATACAATTAAATTAATTTAAATGAGAAATTAGATAGAGTCACAGAGAACTTCCGATGAAGCTGCTTAAATAATACACACTTGAAGGAAGACTTAATTCCATAAATAATGCACACTTGAAGGAAGAACTTGTTTGAAAAAGTTCTAATGAAGGTGCTTAAATGATACACACTTGAAGGAAGCCTTATTTCATAAATAATGCACACTCTTAGGAAGGAATCATTTTAAAAATAATGTATACCGTACTCCATTTCTTTTAAAAACAAAAATATGCAGTCTTTCATGAAAAACTCGTTTCATAAGTAATGCAAACATATTTATTATATAACTTAAGATGGGAGGTTTGTTTCTTAATTTCAGTTTAGTAAAGAAAAAAAGGATTATCACCAAATTAAGCTAAAAGGAACACCATCATTCCGGTTATGGAAAATAATTTTATCAAAACTGCAGTTTTAAAAGGACAATGATTTACGTAAGTTTTTAACTCTAATAATATACACAAATTTTACAACAAATTTAAATGTTATTATATGTTTTGATTTTGGTCCTTGAGAACAAAGATCTTCCCCAGCATTAATGATTATAATATTGTGAATAATTCAATCAATCAATATGCCATTTTATAAAACAATTAAATTCCAAATTACAATTATTATGTAGTGGATGCTCAGCTTTATCATTCTAATCCATTAATTCTCTCAACTATAACCTGTATCCGATCCTGAGCTGAGACACCGACCTGTTTTCTAGATCAAAACCCTTTAAGTTAGACCAACTACTTGTCTTGAGTTTAGAAAGAGAAGCCATTTATCTAGGACAGTGATGGGCAAAGTACGGCTTGTGGACCAACTCCGGCCCAGGAAAGTAATCCAGTCCACCGATGGTTTATCGACATGAATAGTACTACTACATGGCCCGCTACAATTATTGACGGTCGAGATGTTTAAAGTGAATTTTACTTAGAAGAATTATAGGTCCATAGTCTACAGAAGAAGCTAAACTAGTGTTGCAAATTTGCACGGCCCTCCTACTTTAGTTCCGATTTTATGTGTGGCCCGCCAAAAAGTTTAAAATTTAAATTGACTCGTTGATTAAAAAGATTGCCCACCCCTGAACTAGGGGATAAGAGAAAACGTTTTAATTGTGGCGCTCTAACTCATTATACAAATTAATAACTTATCAACAGTCGTTATTTGTCATTAAAATAGGCGTAACTTTCCAGACAATCAACCAAAATGAAATCCCTTCTGGTGCCAAACAAATAAATAAATTTGAATCAAAACGATATTCGATTCGAGTTGTCTGAATAAAAAAAAAATCTCGATGATGATAATGATTTCGATAATAATTAAGCATTAATTTAAATTTATTGTCTGAATTCAATATAATGTCTGTTTAGTATTTACGACAGGGAAACAGAAAGTGAGTTCGAAGCGGAAAAGGCTTTACAGAAAACTTTTTGTTTTCTTTTCTTCATCTTTTCATTTCCACCTCATCCCTCTGACTTCTTTCTTGCCTCGATTTTTGTTCCCATTCTTTTCTCGGTTTTGTATCTCTGCTTAATTGTTCTCGTCAGTTGCTGCTCTCATTTCTTTCCTAATATTCGATCCCTCTTCGTAGTTTTTATGTGAAAGGAAGGAATAGTGAAGCACACCCCATAAGGAGAACACTTTTTACGTGCATTACTTATGAAATGAATCCTTCACCATATTTATCAAATTGAGTACCAATGATAGTGTGCGTTATTTTTGAAATGAAGCTTTTATTAAAATGTGCATTAGTTCTGAAAGAGAATCTGCTTGTAAGTGGATGTTTATATGGCACTATATATGTCCCAGTAATAGTAACAATAGTAATAGCTATCCAGGCGGAAACCTCCTTTGGACTTAGTCACCATGACTATTAGCCGTGGAGGATTAAACAAGGAGTGCTGTGATGTTCCAAAAGAAGAAAATGTTCTTTCTCCTGCTTCTGTTCATTTTTTGTTTTCTTTTCCTTCTGGGCAGACATACCTATCGGTATCACTGTCGTCTGTATTGGGGTTTAAACCACGCAGTTGAAGACAGTCCTGATCGCGTATGGTACTTCTTAGCTATTGAATGAGGTCGGGGTCGTTACCATTCGTAAGACCCAGATAATCTTGTAAGTGTAAGGTCAGTGTATTCGTCCAGGGTTACAATGCCCTTCCGTCTTTGTTCCCTGAGTGACATAAACAGCTACCAAAACACAAACCCCAAAAGAGTAAAAACTGATTTTCCATCCAACGTCAAAAATTAAGCCATGAAAATTCATGGTCTATTAATTCGATTAATTAATTATAGAAAAAAATTTACTTTAATCATTATCTTATGCAATTTAATGCAATCTACCACGTCTATCAAATTATTCACGTCTTGTTATAAATCCAAATTTTATCAATTAGTCATATCGATCGATGACATATTTACAAATGAGCATTTTATGCTACTTGCAAGATAATATACCAAAGTAAGCTGTTCACTTTGCAATACGGTTCTTCTCCTTTCAAAAAAGAAAACTGAAGCTCATAAAACTTTAACCACAAAAACAACTGGCCGCAGTTTTTATAAAACTGATGCTACTCCAACCACATTATTTATTCACTTTCTAATCTTTGAATCTGTTAAACGTTTTATACAAGGTAACAAAGAACTATTCAAGCATAAAGGACTCGCCACACGATATCTAAACAGAGTAATTTAATTATTTGTCGGTTTTGATAACTAAAACCAAAAATGTGCTGACTACAGACCGAAAATTATCAAATTCTTCAAAAACTAACGATAAACTTTTTTTAAGGATTCTGACATCTTGCTCTCTGTTCAATTATTCAACTCGTATTTGATTTCCGCTCGAGTTCCTTTTCCAAATCACAATGGCAATATGCGAACAATTTGTTTTTATGCTTTGAATAGAATACCCTGCGCTCATTTCCTTTTTCCCAAAGATACCATTTCATATCTTGTCTGCATCCATAATTAAGTAAAACAAATTCGAACTTCCGAACTGTTATGAAACTATTTAACAAAAAGTTGTTTACAGAATGACCTAACAGTTTGGTGAAACCCTGCAACAACTACACTTTCCCCCATTTCCAAAAGACAATTTCTTTTTTTCTGCTCCATTTACCATTCTCGGGGATGATATTTCTCTCTTTTTTGTGTGTGTGTGACATTTTCAACTGTCAAATCCAAAAAACTAAAGCTGTCATAAAAAAATTAATCAATAACAACTACCCTCAATTCAACCATCTGTTAAAAACAAAATCCTTCGGGTGAAAAATCAAAATTTATAGACTGCTTACTAGAATAAAGGAGTTTTTTAACACAAGCCTTAGAATTCTTTTTTCTAAATATTCCTCCACACCCAAACCAGTCATACAACAAATGTTTATAATTAGAAATTTTTAAGATGAAACTTGATTTTCAAGTTAGTTTATGGATACTAGGAAATGAATTTGCGAACACAACATATGGTACAACAAACTTGCAGGAAACAAATTAATCAAAAGATTACATGATCAAGAGAGAAGAAAAGCGAGAATCATAGACCTTCAGAAAGTAATTAACGAAAACATTTAGTAGTCAGTTAAATTATTCATAAACATGACAAATAGTGATCACATAATAAAAAATAGAATGGTCATTAACAATCCCTGATAAAATCCAGCATAAATTTTTGTGATGACAAATTTTTCATCACCAAATTGAATTTGACGTCATTCATCCACCCAACCTTTTTACAAAAATTAAATTGTTGGGTTCTATACCTGCCTCCCTTTTCTGTGTATGTACTACATTTATTATCAGACATTTTTTGCCCACAGCTGTGTTTTTGTTTATTTCGTTTAGTACATATAATGCTGTTTTTAATTATTTGACCTTGATATATATATTTACTTATTCTGCTCATGCCCTGCCCTAAATGTATTTATATTTTAAGCTTAAGTTCTAAATTATTACACCCCAAAGGGAGTAATCAATTAAATAAACCTCACATACTGCTATTTTAAATAAAACTCGAACTTAAAAGTGGGGTAAATGTTTATATATATATCTATAATTGTTGTACCAAACATGATACCAAATGAACAAAAACTGGCATCAAAATCAGAAACAAACAAATAACAATAACATCCTTGGAAAAAAAAATTTGACATAACTTATCTATAAATAAACTTCATAGTTTTACTTTTAATAAAGTCACACTAAAGCAGATGTCAAGATTAACAATGAGGAAATGAGAAAATATTTCATTTTGGATGATTTATCAAAATAGTTTTTAATTACTGGGGAATGTCATACAGGTAATGAATACTTGAAATTTTGAATCATGGAAAAGTCACTTTAAATAAATTCCTCTTTTATGATTTATATATCAGAATGTCAAAAAGAAATTTATCGGAAAAAAATTTGACACTTGTATTTACTTATATTCATTCCAATCTGTTACTACTTTCATTTGGAAACAGGGGAAAAAGTTTGACAAATAACAATCTTTCATCATATCTATTTATTTTTGGGTTGAATTTTTTTAGAAACAATCAAAAACGTATTTAGCCATTTTGTGAAGTGTTTTTGTTAATTTGTTAGCGTCTTATTAATTAAATGAATAAAAAAATATCTACATACCACGTACTCTCGTCTTCCTCCTCCGCCATGTTATAGTTTCAATGCTTTCGTAACTAAAGCCAATGTGAACTCCCGTAATACGTTCAGTAACGAAAAATGGAAACAAATCACTCATCATGGCATCCAATCGTTCCATATTCGCGCGGAATTTATAATTTAAATTTTCGAAGACTGTTTCATCACAAAACTACCATCAAGTTAAAAGTATCAATGTAAAACATTAAATTAAAAGTTTAAATAAAAAAATTACTCATTTTTTCGACTGTGATTAAATTTTCATTTTTCATTTTGTGATTTTGGTAATTGGTAGCTAAGATGTTTCGAAGTCGTTTGATAAAAATGGCCGAGTCTGGAAGTCCTGTGAGCAGATCTTTGATAAAATGGCAACTTGCATTGGCTGTAGGACTTCCAGTGGCCGTTGGTGTAGGCTACTGGTTCTTGAATGGACGAAGCAAAAAGGAGAAAATGATTAAACTTGATGAAAGGGATAAAACTAAGACTCGTGAGATTTCAATAGACGGTGACATATCTACCAAAGATGTTCAAGAGCCGCACGAAAAGGTCAGACACGTGCTTTTGATATAATAATTTGTTATGTGTGGTTTGTTAATACCAGAAAACCTATCCTCTTGCAAAGAAGAGCAGGGTACCTTCTGTCAAAAGTTAATGCCAACATTGCTATAGATTTGTAGCTAGTAATGAACCTCTTTTAACCATAACCACTTATATTATTTTTAATTGCTTTGATAATAATCACAATCTGCCCAAAGGTACAAAACAATTTCAAAAACTTTCCCTAACATTTCATGAACTTAATGTTTATAGAGCTCAGAGAAGTAGGTTGAGTTGATGTGTATAGAAAACTGATATACTTTAATGTTATGCATTTTTTATACAAATGTTATCTTGTATTGAGTTGTTGAATGAAAATTATTTTAATATTTCAGACACCTATAGAATTAGCAACTTCACTAAAAGAAGAAGGCAACAGACTTTTCAGGAGCGCTGAGTATAAAGAGGCCCTTGTAGCTTATGAAAAGGCAATAGAAGTTTGTCCAAAAACTGAAACTATAAGTTTGGCAACATTTTATCAAAATAAAGCAGCTGCCCATGAACAGTTGGTATGTTTTTCTTATTAACCTTTAATTTTTTTGTTTATTTAAACAGAAACTTTTAATATGTTTAACCAAATGATTTTATTTTTAAGCAAGAATATGAAAAAGCAAAGGAGGCATGTTCAAAGGCATTGTCATTGAATCCTAAGTATACTAAAGCTTTGATTAGGAGAGCCAAAGCTTGTGAGAATACAAAGGATTTAAGTCAAGCTTTAGAAGATGTGATAGCAGCTTGCATTTTAGAAAATTTTCAATCACAGTCAACTTTATTGTCTGCTGATCGTATACTTAAAAATTTGGGTCGTCAGCATGCCAAAGAAGCTATGGCAAAAAGAGTTCCAGTGATGCCTTCAGTTTCCTTTGTGAAAACTTATTTTTCATCTTTTGCAAATGATCCACTTAATTCATTTTTGGAGAAAACAGGTGACACCTCAAAGTAAGTCAGTTTTTAATTAGTCTATGAATATGTAAAGATGTTATTGTGGAAGTTGTTTGAAATCCTTTAGTGGTATCACATTGAACAGCTGTGGCATTTTGTTTTGTGATTTTTCTAGGGGATTCCTAAAAGCAGTTGACTGTTTTAAGAGAGATGACTTTGATTCAATCATTGGAGCCTGTACAGAAGAAATAAATTTGACTGAAGCTGAAGCATTGTATAAAAATGAGGCATTGATACTCAGGGCAACATTCTATCAGCTAACAGGAGAAAATAATTTGGCTATGTCAGATTTAGATATTGTCATAAATGATGATGAAGCAAGTCCTAGATTGAGAGCGAATGCACTAATTAAAAGAGCTACTGTTCACATGCAGTTGGAAGATTCTCAGAGTTGCATAAATGACTTCAATGCTGCTATTCTAGTTGATCAAGATAACTCAGATATTTATCATCACAGGGGTCAGGTAATCAAATTTTTAATAAAGGGTATCAGCAGACATTGAAGTGTTCAATAAACACATTTACAAAAATTTCTTTCTAGGTACATTTGCTCATGGAAAAAGTTAAAGAGGCAGCAAATGATTTTCAACTGGCAGTTTCTCTTAATCCCAACAATCCTATCACATTGGCACAAAAATGTTTTACTGAATATCGAATGGCTTTATTGACAAAAAATCAAGATACAATGAATGAAATGATAAAAAAATTTGAAGACATTATAAAGGAGTATCCAGACTGTACTGAATGTTATACTCTGTATGCTCAGGTAATACAGGGGTGAGAAATTTGTTTTGTGTTTCATCAGGCCAAGGAAATACTAATATTTTGATTTATTTTAGGTTCTGAATGATCAGCAAGAGTTTGAGAGAGCTGATAAATTATTCCAAAAAGCTATCAAAATCGATCCCACCAATGCTATTTTACTTGTTCGTCGAGCTTTGCTTGTTTTGCAATGGACTGGTAATGTTGATACCGCGATTAAGTATATTAATGAAGCATTGGCTCTAGATGACAAATGCGAATTTGCTTATGAAACTTTAGGAACCATTGAAGTACAAAGGTAAAATTCATTACTGTTAGGGTTATAGCCTAGAATAAAAGAAATCTTTTTGTAGTGATGATATCATTAATGATGATTAAATTCAAAACTGATTCTTTTGTTCTTTTCAGAGGGAACCTGGCAAAAGCGATCGAGATGTTTGACAAAGCTATTCCTTTGACCAAAACCGAATTAGAGATGACACACATTTTTTCATTAAAGGATGCTGCCATGGCGCAGAAAACTGTCGTTGAGAAGATGGATATTCGTCTACCAACCGACCTATTCAGTTCATAAAATTGTTTATTACAAGATTCATAAAAATTATTTTAGCATGTGCGGATTTGTTTTTAGAATTTTTCTAGTCCTTTTGTTTTGTTGTGAAAGTAATTTTGACATTGAAATAGAATAATAATTGAATTCATCCATATTTCTGTTTCATAATGTTCAGTTATTTTTATTGCATTTAGATCAACAAAAAAGACTTTGATCAACGTTTGAGTGAATTTTTTTTTTCAAATTAATCCCCCTGCTATAAATCTGTATTACACAAAACTAATGAAAACTTTTATGATTAAGGTAATTGAACATCCACAACATAATTCACATAAGACTGCTATTAAAGTTGGATATTTTCTTATCATTTCTTTGATGTACATAAATTTAGTTTTTAATATTATTAAATAGAAATGGGAATATTGGAGTCTAAAAAGAAACTAAAATAATCCCTCAATTACATATTTTTGTTCCTTGCATTCCATTGTAAAAGTCAATAAATGAACATTAAAATCCACCACCTGTTTCTTTTATCAGTTTTTTGTACTCATTTTGAACTGAAAACTCATTTATAATTGATAATGGCTCTGTGCTCGAGTTGAATAATTTTTGTGCTTTTTCTGTTTCAATGATTGTTATGAAGTAGTAATATAGTTTTAATTAAATCAAACCCTTATCCTTGTAGTTGTATTCCTTGACTCAAACAAGCATAATCAGAGGATTCTGTATAAGAAGAGACAGATTGGGGTAAGTTTTGGTGGGAATTTCTTGTATGCAATGAAGTTCTGCTTTGGAGGAGGAACCAATTTGCTTACCATACAATCACACCCTTTATATTAATATTAACTCTGTGTGTTTGCTACACATTAAATTTTGGTGAAACTGGTCCACTGGATGTGTTTTACTGGCATTCTTACAAGTTTCAAGCTCAATTGTTAGGTTTCATAATTAATGTTCACCAAACAAAATTTATTATAGTCCATCGAATGTTAAAAGCTTCTTATACAAAGGTAAGTGCAAAGGATTTGAATGTCTGAATTTTGTGTTCTTGATCACTTTAGGGCAGCAAGGTTCTAGCAATCAATAAATATCAAAATAATGTTTAACTTCTTAGTACTTCAGTTTTTTGTACAAAACATCTTAGCATTGAATACCTTTAGCATCAAGATATCTTTAAACCAAACATAGATGATCAGTGTTTATTTAAATAGGTGAACAGCTAGAGGAACTTTAAAGGAGAACTATGACTTCATAATAAAGACAATAATCATCTTTACCCACTATAAAATGTGATGAATATGAAGTAAATTATGTTTGGTTAAAGTTGTAACTTTTGTATATAGCATTAACACCCATTTTTTGTATATAACAGGGGAGGAGGATTCGAACTCACAATCATGACATCCAAGTCAGGAACTATAACCACTAAACTAGGCTTCCCACATCTTGAGCAAGATGTTCACCATTAAATATACAACACTGTAGGCAGGACTTAAACTTCCAACCATTTTTCACCTAATTAACCACTGTGTCAGACTTTTGATCATGTTATAAAAATTGGAAATTTCAAAAAACCCATCTTTAAAATAAAATTACTTGAAACAAAAAAACAAAACAAACATACACTACTAAAGACATTTATTTATTAATAATAATGAAGAGAAATTATTGAAAACTATTCTACAAACTGTTTACATTTTCTCAAATATTTTATTTTGGATTAAGTGAGTATCCAATCAAGTGTCGTTTACCAATGACTTCTCCTATATAAAACCACATAACACATTCTGTAGCAACCAATGTATTCAAAAATCCTTGCTGAAAATTAAAACAAAACAGAAATTGTTTAACATGTGAAAATAATGTCTAGGTATATGCTGGAATTATTATAAACCAAATGATACCTAAACAAATTTTCATTTTTTAAAATATTGTAAATAAAATACTGTACCTTCACGGTTAATTGTTTCCAAGTGCCTTTACGATAGCCGTTAATAATTCTCCCAATACCATTTTTTATTTCTGGCAGGTCGGAAAATCTAGGAGGAGTTAATTCTGTTTTCGCATAATACAAAAAAAATTTTGCATTCTCCTTAGCGTAGCCTACGAGTTCTGTTGGAAATGAAAAATATAGAAATACCTAATTGTTTATTAATTGTAAACTATAAACACGTTGTATATGATATAAGAGATACACACAATCAAATTATATTACTATGAGGAATACCAAAAACTTACCAGTGGCAATTTTTGCAACAGCCATTTCGGAATCTGAAAATTGACCTTAGGTATCCTAAAATCAGAAGCAGAAGGCTCTGCAAAATCGATATAAAAAGGAATGTTTCAAAGGTAACTAAACGAGTCAATGGAAAACCGGAAAAGGAACCACTTCCGCTGCATTTTTTACAGGGTCATTTAAAAGATATGAAAAATAAAATACTTTTATATTTATACAAAAAAGTATATAAAAAGTTATACATGAGTCATGAAATAATTATTAAATTCAGTACTCTTAGACATTAGTTGGCAGTACATAATTATTTTTTAAACTTTCGTATTTTACATACAACAATTCAGTTTGCTTTAAGACTGTTTTAGCGCTCCAACTTGTATAACTATTTAAAAAACTTTCCACGTCTCCTTTTAGGCGCACCGGTGTAGAAATGTTTAAAAATAAGCTGACAAAATGTTTGTATGTATTGTAAACATTTCGTCTCTCATTATAACCAACGCAAAAATTATTAATGCACTCTATTTGTTTCTCATGAGTGGCAGTTTCATTTTGTGTCAAGTCCTGAAATGACTTCATTTTCTAACACTGAATATAGCTCATGCATCTCGGTTCTTCAATACTTAAATCATCGAGATCAGTCAATCTTAAAGTGTCTCCACATAAAACAAATTGTTGTCTTTGGTAGTCATTTATTGCTACTGACCCAAGAGGTGAACTAGCTAAGTAAGCGATGAGGTGAGATAAGTCCAACATAATCTAGAAAATAATTTTGATGATAAATAAAAAAAATTTTCAACATCAAAACTCATTCATATATAAATTAACTCACTTTTAGTCTCTTCTGAAATGACATCCTAAGCAAAGAGACTATGTCTATGGGTGAACACAGTTCAGTGACAACAGCCACATTGTATGAAAAATCAATGCTACTAACACACCAAGCTAGTACCTAAAATAAAAATTTTTCTCAATTTTGTTAAAAATTATATTTTTGTAAACATTTTCTCACACTCAAAACTCTTTACCTTAATAATATTCGAATGAGACAATTCTTTTGATAATATATATTCTCTATACATTTTGAATGATGCTTTCTCAAAACATAACTCTGCAGTTTGATTCTCTTTACAGCTACTCATATCCACACCATTCATATTGACTGTCTTTAATGCATAACTTTTCCCTTTGAACTCAAAGCTAAAAACATTTTTTGTCCAGCCTGATGTCAAGTAATTGAACTGTTTCACAACACTTAAGTTTGAACAATTAAATTCGGAGCTTTTAAATGGCCACAGAAACTCTTGAAATAATTTCTCTGGTAATATCCTATCAGCTTGTTTTATAAGTGAATTATGTTTCGTCTTGTAAATTTCTTCACTTGCCCTCAAATAAGAATTAACTTTTTCAGTCTCTTCCACATTTTGTAATTTTAATACTGATATAATTAATATAATAGAAGCTATTGAGAATATTGTGACATAAGTGCCTAATATTAACAATAAACTGTTTGTCTGAGATGTACATAAAAAGCAATATCTTTTTCTTCTGACTTTGTGATGTGTTTTACATTTAATCTCATGAACATAATTTTTCACATTACTACTCAAGACTGATATCACAATGCTGTTTTCAATTTTCAAACTTGAGGATTCTCCTTTCTCACTTTCTGTTATCTGAGACATATTTTAGTTAATTTGTTATCCTCACAACCATTCATCTTTTAATTTTTGAACCTTTTTTACATGTCGATTGTTTCAATTTTAAATAGCTAATCCAATTTCTAAGAGCTCACAAAGAAAAAGAATTCTCCAAGATGTTCCTGAAAATATTAATAACATTCATAAAGTTATGTATCTGTATTAATATTCAATAAATAAAATTCAAATTCTTATTTGAAATTAAATTTTAATTGTAAAAGTGACTTTGGTCCGATGGGTTAAAAATTTTTCTTTTATATCCTAATGTAATATTTAATTGATTATTAATTAATAATTCAAGTAAATTAAAATGTCTCACATTTCATTCATTAATTTCCATAACCCAGTACCTGTTCTTGTGCTTAAAACAACATTTTGCTATGTTTCAAGTGGTTTTAGTTTAGAAACAGTGCTGCCACCATTATCTCTCAAAGGAAAGAAAACGAAATGTTACTTGGCGCGCAATAAATTTGGTTCGAAGTCGAACTTTTAAATGTGTAGAAAAAATTTTTGAAATCTGTAAAACTTATAAAAATAAAATTATATGTGGGCCAAACATTTGTTTCATTCGTTTATTTAAGGCAGTGATTCTCAAAGTGGTCTATATCGACCCAACGAGGTCTATAACAACGTGCAAAGGGCCTACGTCAGCGGAAAAAAATTTAGGGGTTCATGAAATGAAAATGGGGGTCCACCATAGCGGATCTCAACATACAATGATGACAGCTATTTACTTACATTATACCGTCTTATAATATAAAGACATATGCATTATTTATAAAAGTAGTTATGAAGTAAAAATTTCTTTCACTATAGTGAGAAATTTACAAAATCAATATCAGGGGGTCTACCCAAAACCAAAAAACATGGCGAGGGGTCTACGACACAAAAAATTTTGGAACCTCTGATTTAAGAACTTTTGCTCATTTAAATTTATTCTTTCCTCTTTCTTTTTCATTCATTATCTCATTTCCTTCTTCCTCTCTTTTGTTCACCTCTTAAGCGTTTTCGGTTTTGGTTTCTACACAAAATTTCGGTTTTCTGTGGTTTTCCATGTACTCAATTTTTCAAATTTCTCCAACCAGTTTTCTAGTGCTAGAAATACTTGAATATCTGGTTTAACTATCGTAAATTGTCATAAAGCATCGTACATATATTTATTGCTGTAATAGGATCCCTTATAGCTCAATTTGACTATCCCTTGAACGGAGGAAAGAGTGTCTAAAGGAATAAACAAAGGAAAGTTGTTCAAATTTACTTCAAAAGAAAAATCAAATAAAAGTTTGTAAAGATTATCAAAGAAAAAGTCATAGGAAAAGGTTTCATTGAAACTCTCCAACAGGGGATGTTAAAAGAAATGGTCACAAACCCAATAATTTTGTGTTCCTAAAAATTCATTCCACTGCTAATCAAAATCAGTAGGTTAAGAAAATTCCTGACCTTTTCAAACCGTAATAAACAAATATAACGTATCAAACCCTCTTAGACTGAAATTTCTGGTAATTATCAAACCCTTGGAAGGTTCTCACAATGTTTGGAAACCCGAGAAAGTAAAACTAAAATGAATGTCCACAATAACGGTTAGCAAAATGGAAAGTTTTTAACCTAAGTAAACAGGAAAATTACACAATTATGCAAAACGGTGAATGTGTACCGCCCAAGACTAATCTCCAAATCCGGTCAAAACAACTTTCTTAAGAAGTTCATACAAAGTTTAGACCTTGACCTTCACTTCTCTTCCCGCACGGCTATACGCTTAACCCCACTAATTACCTAATAAATGAAAACACAATGCAAAAAGCCATTACGGAAAAATTCCTCAAATAAATTTTATTTAACACTTATTTAAGTTATAAAATTATGTCAAAAAAGAAAGAAAATAAAATTTTTGAAAAACTTGCTTGCCTAGAGCAAATCGAGCCAGAAGAAAAAATTAGTCGTTTATTTTGGTTCTTTATCGTCAAAGAGAGAGTAATTGGCCAAGTTATGGTAAAATATTTAAATAATGGCACCGTTATAATTCTCACTTCTAGATTGATTCAAACAGCAATAAAATCCACAACTCCTAACTCAGAACTTTCCAATCATTCAACTTTTAGAGTATAAGTGTAGACTCACATTTACAACAACATTTGCCTTCAGAATTAAAACTTTCTCAGAAATTTAATAGCAGCTCGGGTTTTCCCCAAAACAGTACACAAATCAGTCACTTAAAGATGAAATAAAGGCAAGACACAAATGTTCCTATATAAAATGAGAAGGACAAACAGTATATAAAATACTGTATATACAGGAATTCATTTAACAAACACAAATATAAGATCTCTATCAAAACGGCTAATTTCTGTATAACATTGTCTTTGTAGACTGGGGATGTCAAAATGTCAATCATCTGCCTGCACACTGACCTCGAGGTAATTCTCTATGGGTCACAATACTCTGGAATATATTTAGCAAAGGACATTGGGTTACCAAGAACCTAACACTTAATACGGAAGTGATATCGTATATAATAGTATAAGGTGTTTGAATTAACCCATCCACAATCATGAATCGTCACTTGACCAACCCACTATCAATAATTTCTTCCTGATTGATATGATCTCATCGCTTTGATTTTGGTTATGTTGTTAATGAATTAGGGTCATATAGGTGACATGTTTAATAGACACTGGGGGTAGTATTACCTTGTGAATGGAACTAAATAAATGACAGTAAAAACATGTATACAGCTAAAGTGTTCATTATTGTTTGTTTGTGTATACAAAATTGTACTTATGTCTATTTTTGTTACATTATAATATAAACTGGGTTCAACTTATGAATTATTCCCTTCTTATCACTCTTCCCATCAAAACCTACAAACTATCTATTGTCTTTGTTTCCAGACAGCTGGCAGTTAACTGAATCATCAAAAAAGTAGAATTTAAGCTATAATACAAGTGCTTGAAGGAGTTTCTGAAGATGAAATCACAACTTAGGAAACAAAATCCTGATACCTTTTGTACGGTGACACAGTAATGATTAATAAACCCACCTTTCATGTCAATCTTGGACTAAGAAGAAGTAACCCTGAAAACGTGTCAAGGCTAACTGAAGGTTCTCCAGTTGACAAATGAGGCAGATGGGGCCCCCCGACGGTCTGTTTTACACAAATTCAATGGCACTTCGAGTCAAGTATTTGGTGTCATCACTTCTTTCGGGGAAATTATTATTCCTTCCGCTAAAGTGATTACTTTCTTAATTGCATTAAATAATGATAAAAGGAAATAGTGTTGAATGGCATTAAGCTAATAAATTTTACCATTAAGTTCACTGCCTACGATTTCAGGCTTTTAATAAAGTCAATACGCTGAATTTGTCTAATTTGTTTTACAAACAAATAACTTATTTCATATGCAAAAATGCGGTGAAATTATCATTTTTACTTAGAAGAATTATCTAAGAAAATAGACAAAAATTTTTCCCAAAAAGCGAGCCAAGTCGTTTGGAGTATAGAAAGTATAGAAATTATGGTGCTGTTTAAAAGTGTGTGGTTTTGAAATGAATGAGTTAAACTAATTTTTTGGGACTAAACTGAGATGAGTTTGTGGCAGTGGCGTGGAGTTCATGGAAACTCTGGGAGGGCGCTTGTGTTAATGTCTTTCTCTAAACTCTTATCCATCCAAAAATTTAATTTGAGCGCCATAGTAACAGCTGCAAGAATCTCAAAGCTTCCAGCGAATAAGTATCACGTAAACAATTTGAAATGCATACAAATTTAAGATTGTCGTGGAAGAAAGACAAAAATCATTTATTCATATTTCAAAGCAAAGCTCGTTACACGACATCTTCCATCAAGAAAACTAGCCAACCTATAAACACCCATACATGGGTTTCTGACCTCTCACATAAGCACAGAACATCAAAGTACCGCAAAAGACCTGCACTAATTATGTCCACTCCTTGACCAAAGACATCTTAAATTACATAGACCACTTGACTCACAAACACGCCCCTCTCAGCCAAACCTTCTTACTCCTCTCCTGCTTTTCTCTTTCCTACCTCTTCTCAAACACCTCCAGCCTTACTTATCTTCACCCAAACCGTTCTTGGGGCTAAGACGTTGACCTGCTCCCAGACATAACCCTTCAAAGAGAAACCCAGTCCCACAGTCATCAAACTAGTGTGTGGCGGTGTTTTAGAAACCCAAAGAAGATTTTAACAATTTAAGTTGAAGAGTAGTAAGAAAATCAGATCATTAAGTTCTCATCAACCGGTAGTAGTTTTAAGAAATCTTTTTTATCATAATAAAAGTTGTATTCATCCACAAATAAACTGTCTTTTATCATTTTATCTTTTTCTACTTTTACAAGTTAAAAAGTAAAAACTTAGTGTTTGTGAAGCATTTGAAACCTGACGGAGCGAGGAAAGTGCTAGCTAAAGCCGATTCATAATCATTTGAAAGGAATTAAATTTCCATTTGCGATTACTTAAAAATGAAAGCTTTGACAATTAATTCAAAAATATTTTCTCTTCTAGATTCAGTGCAGAACATTCGAGTCACAATTTGTTTTTTCTTTTTTTGTTTAAAATTCATGTGGACATTGCAAAAGGACCCGAGTTTTCACGTTTTATTAGGTAACCCATTATTGCTCACACTCCCCAAAAAAATTCTTTTGCTACTTACATTGCAAAGTCTTCTCTTAATTATTCAAACTCTTTCTGGTTGGTTGAGATGTGTCAAAAGATGTGAAGAGCAAAAAAATAAAATAAAAAATCCACTGAGTGTGACGGGGTGACAATAAACGATCATCTGGAACAAGTGAGAGAGAGATTAAAGAAAAAACCAAAAAAATTTCTTTGGATTAATTTGATCAGTTCGAAATCCCACGGAACTAATTAGTTCTTTCAATAATTGCTTTATTTATTCTGACTCGGGGTGCAATCAAATAATCTCCTTCTGCCTTGATCAGTCAGAAAGAAGGTGAAAGCCGATCTGTGGTCACTTATCAATTTGAATTTCAAATTGGAAAATTAGACGAAAACATTTCCTCAAAACTAGTGAGACCATTTAAACTTTTCTTTGGGTTTGTTTGTTTTCCATTCATACAAAACCACTCCTTTATTTTTAAAAAGGAACAACTCCATAAGCCTTGGCGTGAAACCTTAATATCAATAAATAAAAGACATAATTCTCATTCAAACGTTTTACTTCATCCGAAGGTTATATCCTTGGATCCCTCATCGCTCTCATTTATTTCATATATACAGTATATATTATTTATGTGTTTGCAACTACTTCCTCTGAATATTTTTTGCCTTATCGGCCATCTTTTTGGAGTAATACGTCAACACTTTTTTCCTTTTGCCTCTTCCAGTACTCCTCATCTTGTGGCTCTCTTCCTCTCCTTTATCCGTCTTCAGGTTGGATTTTAGCAGGAACCCATGTGGCTCCACTTTGTTCTTGTATCCTGTCAAGGTCTTGTTGCGTGATTCTCAGTTAAGACCCATTTCCGTCTCTAGAAACCACGCCGATCCTGCCTCTTTTCAGGAAGTACTGAAAATCCTATGGTCCTCTGGGCCCATTCTGCTCAGATATTCGTAGGAGGTTATCATTCTCTTCCTCATGACATCTCAAATCCTGGGTGGATACATGTATAACTCATCGTTGTTTTCTTCTGTATTCTAGTTTCTAGCACTCCCAGAAATCTCTTCCATTTCATTGATAGACTCTCGAATGCATAGAAAGCCTCCAGGCTCTACTAAGTACTAGTCGTATTTGTAATGTATACATACACATTCTTATAACCCAATGAAATATACTCATAAACACTTGGTGTATTGATTGAAACGAATTCAAATAAAGAATTCAACTCCAAGAATAGCAGGCTACCAGAATCTTCAAACCACGCATGTGCACCGCATAAAAAAAGAGCTGTATAGGTGCCAAAGCACATCGCAAAAGAATTATTAAGATCAGGAAGTTTGATAAACAAAAATTCATTTCAATACGACAACTTAAAACAAATGAGTTCTTTAAGAGTTAACTTTAAAAGGTCAACAATCTGACTTATCCATCGGAACAACATTTGAATTCCAAATACCATCCTGTCAGAGTACAATAAGGTCCAAAAAAGGGGGCATGTCATTGGCTCCGACTTCCCTCTCTTTAGATTTATATTTAAATAAGTTCTTGATCTTCAGCCTTTTCTTTTGGGTGCCTTGACTTTGGTTGACCTCCTAATGTGATCCAGAATGATGATCACTGTATAAATCTCAATTTATTTATAATTAATAACGACAGGTCGATCGTAAAATTAATTACAAACAATTAAAATATGTTAATATAGAAAAAGGAAGACAAATTTCATGAGAACATTTTTGTGAAGCATTTATAAAAAAGAAGAAGAACAAATAAGGAACTCAAGATTTCATTTTTAATAGTTAAGAAACAACTGCTCTTGGTCGTTTTTTGTTGAATGGTTGTTATCACAATTGGATAAAATTGTTGTGAAGAGCGAATAATGGTACAACAAAATTTGTTTGACCGTATTCGGTATTGTTCATTTAAGGGATGTTATTAGCTACCTAACGTCTTTTTCTACTTCGTACCGGTCATCTAAAGACAAAGTAGTTTCAACAGGTCTTTCGCTCTTTTGAGTCTTTACTCTTTCTCCCTTTCCTTTTGGTTCAGTATCGCTTCATTTCCTCGCTCTGGTTCCTTCTTCCATCTGTAGGTCTTGATAAATGATTCCAAAACCTTTTCGACTTCAAAAGCCCAGTTTCCACTTATTTCCATGTTCAGGAAGCACTTCGATATTCATCCGATACTACTTGCGTCGATAGATAATTTAGAATTTAGCACCCATTAAATGGGTTAGAGTGTGCATTACTTATGAAAGGAGATTTTGATTAATTTTCCGTATCTCTTTCAGGTGTTTTTCGACCTCAAACAATCCTCCCTAGTTTTCTTCTTCCGGAAGTACTTAAACATCCAATTTGACATCTGTCTGGATCCATTCAAGCTATATATCCGTGAACAGCAATTCTTCTCTTCCGGATTTCATGGCTTTGATTAATAAAATAAATAAAGTAGATAAATAAATAAAACACTTGGTAAACCAATGTCATTAAATATTGTCAATAAAAAAATGTTAAGTTGGTCCATCTAAACCAGGGGCGGGCGATCTTTTGAATCAACGGGCCAATTTAAATTTTAAAATTTTTTGGCGCCCACACATTTGCAACACATAAACTACGCGGCTAGTTCAGCTTCTTCTGTGGACTATAAATTTTTTATACTACTAAGTAAAATCCACTTTAAACTTCTCGACTGTCAAAACGTAATTGTAGCGGGCCATGTCTATAAACCCTCGGCGGGCCGGATTAAATACTTCCCCGGGCCGGAGCTGGTCCATAACTGATCTAAACAAAAAATTTAACATAAGGTGTCTTCTTCATCTAAAAAACCTGCAGAAGGTTTTTATAAAACTTTTTTTTGTACAAATTAAAAAACTCATGGTTCATAAAAGTGGTGAGAAGTATGTCAAAAAAAGGAGACACTACACCATAAACAAAAAAACGGAGAATCAGAGATAAAAGTTAGAAAGGAGTTCCAACGCTACCAACACTGTATACATTCGGTGTTAATTATCTATCTATCTTAACGTGAGAGAATTTTTCTACATTAAAATTTATAAATTTTGACATTAAATCTAACCTCCTTAGTAGTTCAAAAATGATTCCTAATTACTTATGAATGCCCACGATGTCTATTAAATTAAACCTTTGAATGTTTCATTTGACCGCGAAATGAGTCCCACTGTCCAATTTTTATGCTGTATCGGCCATCTTTTGTCTCACTTTTTTGCTTCTTCTTCTTTGGTTGTTTTGGGTCTTGTTGCATTTTCCCAATTCCTTAATTTTGCCTCTGGGAACCGATTTTGTCTTTTACTTCAGGTAGTACTGGTAGATCCTATTTGTCAGTCATAGTCATTGTTTGATGTCGCCAGACTTCTTGAGTTTAGCACCCTGCAATAGATAAATCCAACTAACAGACTAATCCAGCACTGCTTGAACAGGAATTTCGCAAAGGGTTGTGGCATTCCATCTTGTCCTAGCCTTGAATACTCTTTCGACCTCAATTTAAATTAAAAAATGCAAGATCTGTGAAAGCTACAAGAATTAGAGCTGCTTGACTGGTAAAAATCTGACTGTGTGCATAAAAAATTCTTTCTCTTCAAATATTTACTATTTAAAACAAATTAGAGGCTTTTAGAAAAATCACCACCACTCACGATAAGTTGTATCACGTGAAATTATCGTCTTCAAGATGAGATGCTACCTTCAAAAGAATTCGCGCCTTTTTTTAACTTACTTTCATATTCGTGATTCGTGATTTCTGTGAAGCAGAAACTTGTTAATTGCGATTTCGGAAGCTACTCAGATATGGCAAAGGTTTTTAATTTTGACATAAATTATTGAAAGTTTTGAGTGAAAACGTAATCAGCAGTCAGATCTCCCCAAAACAATGACACGTAAAAAGTTGTGAATGAATTACGTAAATCGCTGGTCATGCTAAGGCAAAACAAATGTGGAAGAGTTGAAAAGTAGTCCATAAATATAAGACCCATAACAATGCATGTGATTGTGCTAAGGACTCAAAACAAGAAAAAATTCAAAATTTAGGTGTAAAACATTGTCGCGAACTAGATTCAAAAGAAACTGCTTCAAACGTTTCGCAACAATAATTTTTTTCTGGCTTCATTTTTTAATTGGTAAATTAAAATGAAATAATCGTCACTTTAAAATGTCATCAACCGGGAATAAGTTATGACTTTGCACTAGTTGTCTGATTGTCACTTCCTCATTGATTTATTGGTCTCGTATTCACCAAAAAACCGGAAGGTTAGGCTTTATTATAAAGTTATTACTTTGTAACAGATGTGGAGCAAATACTCTGTGTAGGTGTTCTTCCTGATTTGCTGATCTGGATTCCTTTATTTCCATCTATCTACTCCCACGATTGAGTCTTTCAAACATATACTCCCCAAACACTCAGATTTTTTTTATACTAGTCAAGCACCTCTAATCCTTATAGATTTTACAGATGTTGCATCTTCTAATTTGTATAAAATTCGGTCAAAAGACTGTTCAGGGTTATCACAAGACGGAAGGCTACAACCCTGCGAAATTCCTGTTCAAGTACTAATTCGGTTCTGTATTAGTCTGTTAGTTGGATTAATCTATTGCAGGGTGTCGAACTCAACAACTCTGGCGACATCAAATAATGACTATGACTGACAAATAGGATCTACCAGTACTGCCTGAAGTAAAAGACAAAATCGGTTCCCAGAGGCGGAATCAAGGAATTGGAATCACGCAACAAGACCTAAAACAACCAAAAGAAGAAGAAAAAAAGTGAGGCAGGAGTGTTAATGTCTTGGTCCAAAAAAATGGCCGACAGCATAAAAATTGCAATTGAAAAAGTGAAAATTTCTTCGGTGTTCCTTAAGTCCAATAATCTGGGTGTATAGTGTCGTTTTCTTCGTAACGTTACTTTTTTAGGTATTACATCCCTCAAATTAAATTTTTGGATGAGTAAGAGAATTTTCTTGTACCTCGTTCAGACATTTTACCCAAAGCTGCAGAGTTTATCAAAAAATTTGACTTGAGCAGCCTAACGATCAAAAGAAAAAGTTGGCGATTTTATATTTTACTCACATTTTCAAGGTCAACAGCAGAGCCCCTGACATCTCCTCTATCTTCTTCATGGTGGTGTTTCGGAAATGGGTTGAGGTGGTAGGTGTCAGACCCATCATACTAAGATATTTCTTACGATGATGGGTTACTAGCTCGTCCCAGGTTATACGAATTTGGATGATTGGTGACCCCGGCCCATGTAACTTAGTCCTTGAGCTATTTCCGACCCTTCGCCAAAAGAATAATAATACTAACATTAGTGACAACCGCGAAAATCTCAAAACTGGCCGCAGTTCTGTTTTCAAATTATTTCACAGCATGATGGGCCGCAGAATATTACCTCCATAGAGCCGATAATTCGAGTCCACACTTGGGAACAAGATGTGGGAGGTAGTTCAAACCCTCAACCACCAACCAGGCTCTTAACCACTCAACCTCCCTTTGAGTACCAATTTTCCAAATACAGCAGTCAAATGACTTCACATCTAGAGAGTGCTTTCCAATGTTACGAACTACAAACAAAAGACAAATCTTCGTTAATTACTTCATGGGTTTATTAATTTTTTTATACACGCCAAAAATGATAATTTCACTCACGTCTAAGGTCACGGTTAAATACCGGAGTAAGAAGACAAGCGAGAGGGGGTGGTGGGGGAAACCTCAAGTTTAAAATCTTTTCTGTTAAGAGTCGTTCAGTTTGATATCTATCCGGTCACACGGTTACTTTCCTTTCCCGAAATTTTGACCGCTATACGCTAGACGAGTAGTTCTCCGTTAGCAAGAAATGAGTGCTAAGTGTAAACATTTTGGAAGTGACTGAAAATTTTTTAACAATGAAAAATGTGCTTTTGTAGTAAATAACTTCTAAGTGTTAGTAGTTAGTTCTTTTGAGGAACCAGTTGAGGAAAATAAGATTCATTGTCAGAAAATGAGGAAAACTCGATGTTAGCAATTTCAAATTATTAAATTAATACAAAATAAAAAGTGAGTTAAGTGAATGAAGGGACAAGATGAAATGCTCTGTCAAATGGCTCCTAAATTTATTAATACAACTGCTTTTTGCAGCAGGTGAGTGGTAAACGTTTTCAGTTTCTTGGAAATTACTGTCAAAATTTTTTTAAAAAGACAATAACTGTAATTTCGCCATTATTAGTTCGAAACAAATTTTTGTAAAGCTTGCACACCTAAAAATAAAATTTAAAGTAAAATAATTCAGATGACAAGTATATTTTTATAAAAAAATTTAAAAATGGTGTTTCTGTCAATCGATACTATAAAACAGAGATTCCCAAAACTTTTTTGTGTCGTAGGCCCTTACCATGTTTTTCGGTTTTGGGTAGACCCCCTACTGATATTGATTTTTGTAAATTTCTTACTTCATAACTACTTTTATAAATATTGTATATGTCTTTATATTATAAGATAGTATAATGTAAGTAAATAGCCGCCATCATTGTATATTGAGATCCACTATCGTGAACCCCCATTTCTGTTTCATGGACCCCTAAATTTTTTTTGGCTGACGTAGACTCCTTGCAGGTTGTCATAGACCCCTTGGGGTCGATATAGACCACTTTGGCAATCACTGCTCTAAAAGATTGTTCCTCTGATAATTTGTCCAGGGAATCATTATAGCAGGGTAATTTTTAAGGGCGGGGCAAATTCATAGAACAACAGGAAAGGTTTTTCTTACAAATCAATATTTATTGAAGGTTTCGATGTTTCTCTATAACTATAACTGTAACCTGTTGAGGTTTAAAGAGAGCAAACATTACATTGTAAACATTAGGCGCCACTCTTTCTCACAACGGAACCTAAAATGGTTGTAATTTTTACAGAAAGGTCTTTAATGAAGTTTTGAGTCAAATCTAATAAAAAAAATGTTGATGGAATAGAAAACATACAGTATAAGTATAAATTAAATTAATTTCAAAGGGTTTAGAGATTGTTTAAAATAGTTTCCTTGTTAGAGAGCAAAGTTTTTATAGTTTCTTGTCTTTAAACATAGTTTCTGTTTGCCTTCATGGGCTGTTACTCCAAAATTAGCCAATTCCTTTTATAAATGAAGTTTACAATCAGCAAAAAAGCTCAGAAACCAAATACTACAAACAAAACATTTAAATTCAAAAGGAATATGTAACAAGACGTTAAAAACTAAACAGTCTGACAAAGGCGACACTTTTTCTCAATGAAAATACAATAAACAAAGAATCAAAAGTCAAAACAATCTCCTAACAGTTAACAATTCATTTCATCTGTCAATGAAAGCGAATTTATTTGTTACAAACATTCATACAGTCGAACAAAGAGAGTACATCGATTCGAACATAAGATTCAGTTTACCTACGACGATTACATTAAAGAACGAATCGAGGCACAAAATTACGGCAATTCAAAAACTAGCTCTTCAACCGTAAGGCAAAAATATGTCGCCCTAGAAACCGGTCGCCAAATTACTTTTTCCATCGGATATGATTAACAGAGAGTTTACTTTCTTTCAAAAACACGAAGCTGAAAGTGAAATTAACGGATCAGGTTATTGCCATGAAAGAGAAGCGAATGTCAAGGTTCGGTGGTCAGTTATATTTTTCACTTAAAAGTCTTGCCCGAGTATTTTTGTTTAGAAATTATGATCCAGATAAAAGACGTGATACTTTTGTTGTTTAATAAATATCCCGATTGTTTTTCGGCCTTTTGGCCCTATTTATGTTTACCACGATTGTTTACTTTTTTCCTGAAAGCGTGCTTAGAATTTTTTTTTGCTACAAACATAAATCCTTTCCTTTATCCAAAAACAAAAAAAAGAAACTGCTTTCTCTAATAGAAAATGTCCATCAGTGAGCTCTTTCTTTGAGTTTAGGGTTCAGAAGGTTATAATAGACATATCTATCTTTGAATAAAAACAGACAGATCAATATTCCACTCCAGTTGGCGGTGAATATAGCTTTCACAACAAAACTGAATTTTAAAGTATTATTCAAAGAGAAATGAGTTGAGATTTGATTATATCAGTTGATACGGAAAAACATACTTAAATTTTGACGGCTTGATTGAAAAATCCAGAACAAAATTTTTTTTACAAACAAAATTGTTTTTCTTTACTGTATTACTGTATTTTTTTCTATTTTAGTTTATCAAATTTCCTTTGAGTTCTTTGTTATTGTATTTTACTTTCCTTATCTTATACGTCTTGTTTTTCCCGGTTATAAGATGGTGGTTCCGGAAGTATATACATCTCTTCCGGCAATCATACTAATTTCTAAGGGATGGGTGTGGTGGTATTTTTAGTTTCACGTAGAGCCTTTCACAGGATGTGAGCCATACTCATCATGGCAATATCTTAAACAACCCAATCCTAGCTGAATCCTGGCAGTTTTTTCAGGGTACTAATTAAGTTGTGGATGACTCATAGAGTCCTTGTGTGGACTAAGACTCAGGAAACCTAAGCAAGTGCTTAGGGCCCGCAATTTTGTATATATATTAAATGTGTATCATGACTGAAAAATAGGCCCAGAATTATAATGTTACACAGGGCCCGTCTTAGTCTTAATCCACTCCTAATATGATTGGTAGAATCTGTCCTAAGACACCACCCCCATCCTTATCATTATTACTATTCTCTCTCCACTCTACTCTTCATCCTGTCCTTTCCTCAATCAACTCCTGGGACTTGAAGAGTGGTCTGTTCATGAGACAAACCCTACTATATCATAACATCCACTTAGAGTCCCTTCCTTCGGGTTGGGTAGTCATTTTTATTGGAGACAGAAAGACATCTGTCTTAAATGCTTCATTTAAGATAAAGCTTGTTTATAGTCAAATAGAAAACTATAAGATACTTAGCTTATATTTAAATAAAATACTACGAAGGTTTATACGAGACCAAAAACAACCCGAAAAATTATTTAAACAAAAAGTTTCCGGCCATTTTAAAAATGCCATCAAGTCAACGACTAAAAACTTTTTTCACCTTAACAATAGTAAATCCTCAACACATCATGCCATCATCTTAAAACAAATATTTCCGCTTTCTACGCTAATATTAATCAAATAAAAGAAATATTATTTCCAAGACAAATTAAAAAGACCCGAGAAACAGGTATTTAAAACTCAACTAAAAACTAAACTAAGTCATCACTTTTTCAAAATCGTCTAATTAGTATTGTCTTCATTTCAAACCTAAATTTATTAAAATCAGAGAGGAAAAGTTACCGAACGGCTGAGTGCCACTTTATTTTGACTAACTTTACCACTTTTGGGTCTACCGCGAGAAACTTGTTTCATGATAATATCTAATATGATTTACTATATTTCTTTTCTTCAGCTTCACAATTGGAAAGTATGTCACAATAGTTTTGGTAATCGTGCTTCAGTTCTATAAAAAGGAAAAGGCGTATGAATAGAAAACAGCACCGAGAAAACACTTCATGTAACGTTATTTACAAATAAATTCTTAAGTATAAATACAAAGAAGTGATATTAAATTTCAAACGAATTTTTAATTAATTAAAATGGTCTTGAAGTGTGCATCCTAATTTCACCAACACTAAGTCGGTCCTATTATATAAAAATGAAGTCCAGCTCATGCTTCTACTACTTCATTAATTATCATTTACTAAGAACACATTCAAGTCAACCTTTCGTCAAATCAGTCCTTAACATTTATACTAAAATAAATTTTTTATAAACAACAAAAACCCAGGAACACAATGAAACAATTGGTAACAGTGATAAATAAACAAAATCTTCTCTATTCAGAGAAGTTATCAAAAGCAATAACAACACTTTTCAAGCCTAATACTGTGTTAAGCAGTTTCAAATCGAGCAATAAAACTCGGTTATGTAACAATAACTTTTAATTTTTTATTTAATCGTAACAAATACAACAAAAAAAGAAAGAAAAAAATTTTTTTTGTTGGTTTTCTATTCATTGACAACTAGACTGGATAGGATCCAGAGAGATTATTGTAAATCGGTTTGCTATAAGCCTGCTTTTTGCTCTCTCAACCACGAACCAAAAGTTCGCTTTCTTCACTTCGTAATTAGAGATGGAATTTTCGTTAAAGTTTTGATGATAAGGAAATTATTAATTAATAAATAATATATGAAATATTGATTAAACATCGTAATTATTCCGCGATTGTTTTTAGTATTTAAAAAAAATCACAACGAATAAGGAAACAGTCGTTTGACACCTCTCCTGAATTTCTCCTAAAAACCGACGCTATATATTATAAATATCGTATATATGACCCGGTGAAAATGATTAATCGAGTGAGTATATACAATTTCTGCGATCATTCATAATCACTAGATAAATGACTAAGCATTTATCACATTTACCGTCTATTTTATGAAATCTCCAATTCGTAATGGGAGAATTGAACAAAACTTTGATCAGGTAATTGGCTTCTGTTACTTTTCCGACAAAAGACAAGGGTACAAGTAGCTTTGTTTGCCAGTAACAGTGAACGAACCTCCCAACAAAAAGCAGCGAATTCATGAAAGTGACAGAAGGCAACCATCAGAGCAAAATTTGACTGAGCTCCCCATCACAATCTGGAAATTTTATAAACTACCCGGTAAATGTGATAAATACTAAATAATTTGTCACATTTAGTGCAAGCATGTGAGCAAATTTTTGTTAAATCCTTTATTAGGAGTAAGATATTTATTAATAAATTAGCCGGTAAATGTGATAAATATTCAGTAATTTGTTAAATTTACCAAGCTTAGTTGGGGATTATGAACAACCGCCGGTAACTATATATTTACCTGATTTATCACTTTTACCGTAACATATTTATCACACTAACGGCCTAGTGTATGAAATATCCAATTCGTGGTGGTTTTAATCCCATTTTTCACCCTGTTTTTGGGCATAACAGGATGCGGGAGAAGGATTCGAACTCACGACCATAACGTCCAAGTCAGGAACTTTAATCACCACACTACTCCTTCCAGTCCAACTCGTAATATGAGAAAACTTTTATTAAATTCCACATCACGAGATTGATATTTTATAAACTAGGCAGTAAATATGATAAATATACTACGGTAAAAGTGATAAATCGGGCGAATGTACATTTAACTTCCGATGATAATTATCAACTAAGCTTGGCTAATGTGACAAATTACTGAATATTCATCACATTCACCGGCTAGTTTATAAAATCCCAACTCGTGATGGGTGATTTAACAAAAGTTTGCTCAGGTTATGAATTAAATATTTTATAAACTGACAGGTGAATGTGATAAATATTCAGTAACTTGTCCATTAACCAAGTTTAGTTGGTGATTATGAATGATCACCGGAAATTACATCCATTCGCCTGATTTATCACACTTACCGTAACATATATATTAGGTGTAACCCATAGAACCGACATTACTTTTGGGTTCATCTAATATATTAGATGAGCTTTAAGATTTTTGCGGCTCTTATTATTAATGTTAGTATATAACTTTTGGCTATTATGCTGCGTCAAATCGAAATCGATCGTTAGAGTATAAAGATGCCTTAAAGAAAGCGAAACGTTTGTGACATGTAAGAGAAAATCTTCTCATATTTTCAGAAAAACTTGATGCGATATAGTATCCGAAAGGTTTATACCAGTGATTCCCAAAGTGGTCTATATCGACCCCAGGGTCTATGACAACCTACAAGGGGTCCATGAAATGAAAATGGGGCTCCACGATAGTGGATCTCAACATACACTGATAGTACCTATTTACTTACATTATACTATCTTATAATATAAAGAAAAATACATTATTTATAAAAGTAGTTATGAAGTAAGAAATTTACTTGACTACAGTGAGAAATTTACAAAAATCAATATCAGGGGGTCTACTCAAATTTGAAAAACATGGCGAGGGGTCTACGACACAAAAAAAGTTTGGGAACCTCTATTATATATTAACACATAATAAGTTTTTACATTATTTCCTTCATCTGTTACAATACAATTAACTGTTACGAAAATCTTTTTTGGATTCATTCGCTTCGAAAAAGAAAAGAAAAAAAAATAATTAGAAAGCTTATTTATCATCATCAAACTAATTTGACGTAAGGCAAGCGGAATGGAAAAGCCTCAAGTTACACCGCAGAGAATTTGTTTTGTTCAAGCTTGAAATGAATCGTGGTTAATTAAAGAAATGAGAGAGAGAGAGAAAAATTAAGGCTTTAAGATAATTCGAAAAAATTGAAATAATCAAAGTCGGAAATCGGAAAGCGAGCAGACACTTTCCATTTTATCTACACCTTATAAGCTATACGACTTTATTTATGAATGCAATTTCCTATTGATTTTGATCGGCAATGTTTAAATTTCAAGTTTCACTCGGTTTAATGAGTTCCACCAAATGACATTCTAAAAGTATTATTGACTTCTTACAGGACTGCAAAAAAAAATTTTCTTTTTGGCAAAAATTTCTCCAGTAAAAGTCCGAAACGACTACTGCCCTTGATAGTTGTTTCGCTCGAATCCTAACTCTAATCCTCAAGTCCTTAATCCGAATTAATTGACTACAGCTTCACACTTCACAAAATTTATTATTTAATAGATCGAAATGAGCCTAACAAATATTTTTCTACATAAAAAAAAAATTATAGGAGTTATATAAATAGCAGAAAGAAATTTGAAAAGGTATTCTGCTCCAAATTAAAACAAAATCCAAAAAAGAAGACCTGGGACTGATTGCCGAATTTTTTTCTCATTTTTTTTTAAGTATTCAAAAGTGATATTGCATCACGCAAATATATCATAGAACCACTTCAAAAGTGAAATGATTTTCGTTTCGTAAAGAAAGAACCCTGTACTTGAAATTCAATTCGTGAATATTTACTTTCCTTGTCTGATAAATTCAGATCAAGTGCCTGAAACAGATCTTCAAAAAAACCGCCTTAAATATATAGTGAGACATGAAGAAAGTTTTCGTCAAAATTCATTATACAAACACGCAGAAGTAATTATAAAATATTACAACATAAATCGTTCAATTATAATATTACAAAATTGAAAAAAATTTAAGGAAAAAAAATTTGACATTTTACCCTCAGCAATTATAATTATACAACGTCGATGCTTTAAAACTTCGTTTATTTATTGAATAGTGTGCCAAAAACGATTCTCGACGTTTGATTACTACAATGTTTTCTAACTACAATATAATCAAATTTTTATTTATTTACTTTTAGGTAGCACTGGATTATTCGCCAATATGTTTGACGTTCGATATTGGCGATGTGTGTACAAAAAAACTACTTACTGCCCTGACACAGACATCAGGTTTTACTTATACACCCCGTGAGTATAATACGAAAATATAAGTTATGAATAAATATATTATATTATACTAAATAATTTCCCTATGATTTTAATTAAATGACATGTTCGCCATAAATTTTAAAGTTGCTTATGTATTACCTGTAAATTATTTCCACCCTTAATACCCTCGGGCGAAATAAGGGTTGATATTTAATTTAATTTTCCGAATGAAACGGATAATATATATTCAGTATGTCAAATACATTTGTGTATTATATCAACAAGAAACTGCTTTGTTAAATTCCATAAGTAACAATTAATAAAATTCGGTGTAAATTTGCCTTGGTGTATATAGGGAAGTATATGTCCCATAGTATATTCAGGGAGCTATATATATAATCCTTCAAATTATGGTATAAATGTGTTCTACTATCTCCTTTAGTCATATTTTATTAGAAAAAATTTTCACCCCTTACCTCCAACCCTTATGTAAGACAAAGGGTAAAAGCCTTGGTACTCAAGGGTTTCCTTCCCGGGCCAAACTTCAATTGTGACCATTGCGGCTGGACCACACGACTTCCCAAAACGATTTTACAAGTCCGGTTTTCGATACAGTCCACCCTCAGAGTATCATCTCTATGTACATCTGTCAGGCCGTTTCTGTATGTATTTGCTGTATATTGTCTCACAAAGACTTGTTGAGGCAAAAAAACGTTAGCGGTTTCGGAGCATAGGTCCGAATATTTTCGTACTGGTCAGGCACTGAGCCACTCATTAGAGCTTGGTATGTCGCAAAGTACCGTGGAGTTAAAGGTACAATTAGGTTTTGCATGCGCTATGTGTGCAAGTGTTTCCGGTTTAAGACAGAACAATAAGTAAAACTACTGGGAGTTTTGGTCTGGGGTTAAAATAAATACATAAATACAACCTGGGAGGAAGTTTAAAATTCTTTAAAGTCCTAAAATGATCAGAGTCAGGGGTTGAAAGCTATAGAAAAGATTAGAATATAACTTGCTAAAGTCAAACACAATAAAAGTATGATGATAAAATAAAATGTGCAAATAGGTAAGTAAATGAAACAAAATATACAAATAAATCATCATAGATAAATTAGAACAGACAAAAATAGTGAATAAAATAAAATTGATCAACAATCAAGTAGATAAAATAAGATAAACAAAAAAATAAAGAAGTGATGGAACAAAATATACAAATTATAAATAAATTAATTAAATTAAATAATGAGAACATTTATATATTTTCAGGGAACACAGATTCAGAAGAAAAATAGACGTTAGAAATCCTTACTCTCTCCGCTTCAATGGTTGGGATCCTCATAAAAGAAATGTCATAATTGTACATGGATTTAACGGAACAGAGGGAAAGACGCCCTTAAGTTTTGTTAGGGATGGTAAGATTTATTTCTGACTAAAAGGCTGAGAGAAAATTGAGACTTCCATTTCATACAGAGCGGTATAAGATTTTTGAATTATAAGATACTGCTAAAATAGATTTTAGCTTAATTTAGCCATTTATTTTGAAAGTGGTCTAAGTCCTAAGTAAGACCTATGGACTTAGGCCACCTCAAAATCAATTAAAATATCAAAAATGAAGTCAATTCAATTTGTGAAACATAAATTCGACCTTATTCAATAGCCAAGTGTGAGTAATTCAGATATTCTAATTACTATGTGAGTGACTGAATGCAATTCACCTCTGGAACATTTAATTTTTAAGTTAGATCCGCGATGATACCCAGCAATCGGATGAATAACTATTTGACTACGCTAGCGTTAAATGACAGTTCCCGCATTAACCGAAGTCCAGAACAATTAAGTCAATTGAGTGGAACTTTTTTAAAATGAAATTTTTTTTTTCAATTACCCATGGTAAATCCTTTCGAAATTTTTCTGGTACAGGTCAGGTTAATCGGCTGCTCTCCTTTTCGGTAATCGTGAACTGGATTACCAGAGTTTTGATTAATTCCCATTTCTCCCAGAAGTATACAATGAAGGAAGTGAATTAATTAAAAATTAATGCGGGAAGTTTTCTTATCATAAAATCTAGAAATAATTATTTTTAAATTTATTAAATAGTATTAACAAAAATGAGGCTGAGCTTTAAGTCTTTCACTTGTGAACTTTCCCTTTAACAAATTTTACGTCCCATTTAAGTTCTAAGTTAAAATTAAGATCTTGTTTGCAGCTTACCTGAAAAGAGGAGATTACAATGTATTAGCAATCGATTGGGGATCTCTCACACGATTTCCTTGCTACCTCTCTGCTATAAGTAACACTAGACTAGTCGCTCAATGCACAGCCCAATTATACTCGTTCTTAACGGCTTCGGGTGCGTCCGCAGAATCAACCACTTGCGTAGGCCATTCTTTAGGCGCACATATATGTGGTATGATGAACAATTACCTTACCAAAAGAATGCATAAAATAGTAGGTACGGAATTATTGACAATGAAATACATTAAATAAAATTCAAAAGATGAACCGTATGAGCTGCTTCATACATATTCTTCTTCTTCAGGTTTAGATCCTGCCAGACCTTTGGTTGATAGATTTGGCAATGAAGCATTTCGACTCACTAGAGATGACGCCAATGTTGTTCAAGTTATTCACACCAATGCAGGAGCTTTAGGTGAAACATCACAGGTCGGCGATATCGATTTCTGTGTAAATGGTGGTAGATTTCAGCCTACCTGCAGGGGTCATCGGCTCAGTAAGTATTGCTATACTCAAAAACCAAACTTTTGCCACAAAGTTTTTTACAATCTGGATTTCCTTTTCTTTTCCAGGAAGAGCACGATGCAGTCACTTCTTTAAGTGCATGCTACTTTGCCATGTCGGTTACTAATCCTAGAAAAACCGTAGGTGTACCATGCACACCAAAATGTCCCAGAACAAGCAGGTCTTTAGGTAGAGTTCCAGGAAACCCTGTTGTCATGGGAGAGTATACTCCCGACGATGCCAAAGGACATTACTGTGTTACAATCAGACATAATGCTGCCTGTCCTTTTGATTGAATACTAATTTTCTATAAGAACAAGCCATAATTTGGTCGACACACCAGCTGGTACAAACAAGTGAATTATGAAAATAAATATAATAGTATAGTTTCCTAAGAATTTGCTTTTTGCATCAGCTTATAAAGATTATTCCAAAGACTTATTTAATTCACTTTTTTTATTGAGTTTTAAAAACAAAGATATTTATAGTCACCACAAGGGGATGGCAGATCTTAACTCATCTAGTTCAAAAATGTAAAAAATTGGATGAGTGTCTAGTATCCTTGTTGTTTTTATTAGAAAATAATAATAAAATGTTAATTAAAAATTGATATTACCAAAAATAAGTCATCTGTGATTGAAAAATATAAAATAAAAAGGCATAATATAATAAATATATATATGTACAGATAAAGTTTAGAGCTTTCCTCACAAAAAAAATTCCTGTTTTGACTTTCCTCTGAAATACATTTCAATTTTATTTAATATTTAAAATAAAATAACATAGAGACCATTTTAAAAAGTTTGTTCCCTTAATGTGATTTATCAACTAATTTCAGCTTTAAAATGAGATCACAAAATTCACAAACTTTCTGTTCAAAGTTCCTTTGTAATTCAAACCTTGTTTCTGAATACTGATTTTTTGTCAAGTCTATCAAAGCAGTTATTCTTCTGCACTGCTCGAATAAATTATCATTTAATTTAATTAATTCTTCTAATTCAAACCTAACAGGTGACTTTTGATGGTGAACCTGAAAATGTGTTTTACAAAAGTTATGTGGTAAACACCCTATGTAGTTGGGACACAATTGATTTAAACTTACCTCTAAGTTTTTCCTTATTTTAAAATACCCATCCAATTTTTTTGACGACAATATCTTTCTTTTATCTGCTGCTACATTTAACTGAAACAATGACCTATGAAGATCTGATTTTAATGTCTCGTATTCTTTTTTTACTTTAAGTAATCTGAAATAAATGCATAGTAATATAATTTAAATAAACAAGTAGAGGGGAACAATCTGTGAATACAAAAAAAATTATTGAGCATCTGGGTACTGAAAAATTACTTGCCTCTTTGAAATGTTTTCATTCCTTTCACATAAGACCATCAAATTTTGCCTCATAGAATTTTTTTTCTTTTTAAGGTTTTTTAACATGTGAATTTTTCGTTCATATTCTTGAAATAAAATCTCAGGATCTGGAGAGAAAACAGGTTAGTAGAATTAAAAATGATAAATGCATTTAAGTACAATCACTCAAAAAAAACAAAAGTAAATAGAGGTTTAGAAATCAGTTTATCACCTGGATAATTGGCAGACTCACTAAAATTCCGCAGTTGTCATTTCCTGCAATAAAGTAATATGATAGTGTATGGTGCGTAGAGTGTATCAACTTGTACAATTAAAACAATGTCAAGCTAATAAAAGAGACAGTCACTTTCATTACTATTTTCATTTTTAATAGAAATGTACGAGAATTGGCGGTTAAACCGGAAGTGGGTCACTTAACGAACTTTTCTCGTTTGTTTGGCAGCACTTGTTCACGAAATCTTGACTTTACGGAGAAGGTTGTGATAAACTCTTCACTTCGCTATCAACTTTTTGCGCTGCTTTTGTCGTAGGATATAACCAAAATGAATGATTTAGGTAATCTTCCTCACATATATCATACCATATCTGAACTGTCTTTAGTAAACGATGTCACAGTAATGAAGAATCTAAATGTAAAGACCTTGTGTTACATACATGGAAATCAAGCTTACGAGCTTGACTTAAAAAGTTCCACATTTCAAAGAGGTAATGTGTCTGTCAGGCTGGATTTAACTCACATTGGTGGGACATTTTCCGAGATTAAGCCTTACATAATATTTGGCATGTTGTTTTCTGTGAATCAATCTCCAGTTGTTTCCGTTAAGACACTGAGACAGTTTGATGAAGATTTTGAAAATTTAGTCATTTATCATAATCAGTCGTTGGCGATTAGATCTAGAAGTCCCCATTTCGAGGATCTGGTGTCACTTTTTAAAGAAAATGAATCTCAGACTCACTGAGCAGAAGGAAGCACACTCTGAGAAAGTCATCTCGTATTCAGAAAATGAAGTTGGTTTTAAGCATCAAGATTGCGTTTCTGCAAAGACAAAAAATCACAGCTATATCAATGCTTTGTGAAAAACATGCAGAGCTGTATATAATGATGTTTTTAAACACAACAGGATACATTATCTGGTAAAATATATGAAGGTAATATAATAAAGAAATTACTACCTGTTTTGTCATTACAATTTTTTTTTAAAGCAAACAATTCTCACTTATAATACTATATTAAGAAGAGCTTAAGTTGTAACACTAAGTTAGTTTATGTTTTCAGTGCAAGTTCAAACAACTCTTCCCCAAGAATTCCTCGTTGTCATAGAAACACAAACATTAACCCTTATTTATGCACTTCACAAGTAAATAAAGTTTTAAAAAATGGCTCTGAATTATTTTTTAAAATAACAGTAGTAAAGTAAAATATGAGTTAAAACTACTATCATTATGGAAAGTCCTGAAGGAACTGGCACTTACACCCATACAACATCTGATAGATCCAGTGAGCCAGAAGAAGATGCAGAGTTAAGCAAACTCCTGGCAGGTAAAACTACATAATACTACTAATTTAATAATAATTCAATAATGTGTACAGAAAAGTTAATTGATAAAAATTCACATTTTGTAGATGCTCAAGAGGTGGATGGTGCCAAATGTGAAGGTGAAGACATTACAACAAAAGATGATATTGATTTGTTGGTTGCAAAAGTAAAAAGCTTCACACTTTTATTCGATTTACGTCCAGAGGACTGGACTCATGAAACAGAGGCAACAATCAGAGAGTATTTTCTAGATAAAAATGCAGAATTATTAGTGATTTATTACAATAATTTAAGCCTTTGTGCCTCATTTGAGTTTCCTGAGGTACCTGTTCATGACATTATGTATTTTTTAAAAGAGCCAGGTCAAGAAATCAACTCGAGTAATTTTCATGATGAAATTACTTTTGGCAATTTAAATGAAAGTGTTGAAGGTGAGATTTATTTTTCAAAGTATATGTAAATTTTATGATTTTTCAATTCTTCTCAGAAGTTTTATCATGTTTATTCCTCATCAGAAATCCATGGTGCTGTATTGTTTATAGTTGTATGTTATGACAAAGACTTATTACAATTATGTGTTTGAGTAATCTACATTAATGTATATTGTTTTTGTAATGTAACTGTCTATCTTTTAAAAAACAATTTCAGGTTCAATTTTAAATATATTAGGAAATATGTTTGCTCCTACATTTTTTAATATTACTTCATGGCCAGATGGTGTAAAGGGTGATTTTTGTTCCCACCTCCATGAGTTTTTGGCAAAATTAACAGATCTGCATCACAAAATGCTTGGACTTTCTGTTCTTTATGTTCCTCAAGATGGATTAAACTTACCATTGAATGTAGCTATTGAAGACAAGGAACTTGTACGCAGATTAGATGGTCAGATTTTTTCTTTTGCAATATTGTAATTCTGTATTTTTGTAAATTAGATATAGTTTTTAATTAAAAGATTATATTCACATATAGGCCTAGTGTTTATTTAATAAAATTCATTTTAATTTGGTTTAAAACTTTGTTTAGGTATTGTGGTTCATTGGTCTAGGCAACTGAGAATTGCAATTAGTGACAGTGATCAGACTTCACATACAGAACTATTAACTCCAGTTGATGAATACAACTTTTGGATTTATCGCTGGGAAAACTTATCTGGTTTATCATATCAGTTGAAATCCAAAGCTTTGAAGCATTTCATAGATATTTTAACACTTACTCAGTCATCTTATATTAGGGCGTTTCAAGCTTTGATCGTTGAAGTTTTGGAAGCCACAAATGAAGCTAAAAGTAACATTGAATATTTACAAATTTTAAAAAGGCCCTGTGAGGAACTTGCATTAGAGAAAAATCCTTATCAGATGACAAATCACATTCCTAAACTGTTAAATTTATTCAGAATTATTTGGATGAACTCTCCTTACTACAATACCAGAGAAAGAATTACATTGCTTTGTAGAAATTTGAGTAATCAGATAATTTTACAGTGCAAAAAATCAGTTGACCTGGATGAAATATTCTTTGAGGGACACACCAGAAATGGTATAAGAGCTCTTGAAAAAAATATAGAATGTTGTCTAAAATATAAAGTCATATATGACGTTGTAAGTTATTAATACTTTTGTTGGTGCTGAAAGGGTTTTCTGAGTTGTGAGTACAATGTAATTTTTTGTAACACATTTTAGATCGCCAAAGGCCACACGGAACGAGATCCAGACTGTCCATGGGATTTAGACAGAGCCTCCATATTCAATCATATTGATTCTTTCATACAGAGAAACAAAGATTTGATTGAAATTTGCAATGCTATGACCACTTTCGGACGATATAGCGAAGTTGAGAATCTGAGGAAACCTATATTTGGCGGAGCCAAAGGGAAAAGTTTTGAAAAAGTCATAGATAACTTGGAAGAAAAATTTAATGAATACTTAAAAGAAATAAAAGATTGTAGACATATTATTTTAGATATTGTAGGATCTGCTTGGCCTGAAAAAATACTAAGGTCAGCTCGGTTAATCGTGCAATTGAATTTTATTATTCGTAGTTTATTCTCAAATCGCACTATCCCAGTTTTCCTGAGGGTACTGTAAGCAATCACTAAATTGAAAGTTTTAACGAACTCAATTTAAATCTTGCACAGGTTTCGATCACAGATGAAGGAATTAGAACAGATTGTCGAAAACTTATTAACGGCCGTTCTACAGCAGGCCCAAAACGTTGAAGAAGTCCTCTATTGCCTTCAAGGTTTTTACCTTTACTCACGAAGAGAAGCAATTTACCCAGTTATTGAAAAGCAAACCGTGGAGTTGTGGACCCTTTTCATGAAAAATATTCACACTCTTAAACATGAATTAGTGGAAGAACAGAAGTACAAACCTGTATTCTTCCCGCCCTTTGGTGGCAGAGCCATGATCGCTCATATGAAGAGACAGAAATTAATGGCTTTGAACAAGGTGATTGATTTGGTTCCTAGTAATGCTAGAGTTAGTTCTTATTTAGAAAATAGAATTATTCTAACTTGTAAGAATTAAACTTTGTTACTTCGAAGATGATTGAAGATGCTTTGTGGCTGCCGAAATGTGGTCTCGCAGTAGAAGTAAGACAACAGTATAACAAATTATTGGTTTCGATTAAGGAACACATAAAGGATTTGTTTAGGAAATGGAATGATACATTAGAAGACAATATCGTGCAAAGACTAAACCGACCCTTAATGCGAAGGAGTGTTAGCCGTCCTGGTTTGTTGGAAAATAATTTTGATGGGTAAAAAATCAATTCAATTATGAGTTTGTTTTATTTTGGTATCATAGTTTTCTAGATTTAAAAAAATCAGCAGACTGATTGCCTCATTTAAAATTTACGTTGGGAAATATGTTGTAGCGTTTGCTTAGTCGTTGCCAACGAGTGTTCTTACTGGCAGCTACTGGGTTTTGATCTTCCCCATCCAGCTGAGCAACTGTACAAAAAATGGAAAAAAGTGCGACTTCTGTACGAACATGTTTTAACTGTAGTTTTGGATTACAACAAGATTATTTCGGGTAAAATAAAGCAGTCACTTTAGTTTATTGTCTCAATATTTAGCTGGAACATTTCTATATTTCCAAGCTGTACTTATTTAAAGAGACTTGAGATGTAGGCAATTAATTTTTCTGTTTCTAATTTCCATTTACAGCTCTTTCAGATGAGGAAAGATTATTATTTCGGGAACTAGTAAAGAAAGTTGATAAAAAGATAAGTCCTGGACTTTTTAGAATCGATTGGACGTCTGAATATTCTGAAGACTACATAACAGAAGTCAGTTCATTTACTGCAGAGGTGAGTTTGTATATTTGCTTTGAGACTCAAAATTGACTTAACCATTAGACGTCTCAAAACCTCTTTTCTGCTTTCCTTGTTTCAGTTGCAAGATTTCGTTGACGATTATAAAAATTCTGTGAAACAAATGGTCCTACTCTGTGAAAAAATATGTGCTACTCGACTTATATCCATACACTCGGGCGTAATTTTTGAATTAGAAGAATTGAAGAATGATATTAATTATTATAAAAACGAAGCTTTGACTAACGTCATTGGCTACTACCAAGAAATTCTTAATTATTTGATGATCATATATGAAGGTTTTCAAGGTGAAATTGTGGCGGTAAGACATTGTAGTGACATTTTTTAAAATAAAATTTACTGAATTTTGATTGTAATGTTCGATTTGAAAAAATAGAGTAGTGCTTTCTATTAAAAATTAATCGTTTTATCTTTAAATTTATATTTGAAAATAGATTTGGACATTTCTAAAGATTAAAAATTTTATTTATTATGGTTTTAAACACCACATCTTATACATTTCATTTCAGATGGGTGATACCTGGCACAAATTTATTCTTCAGTTAGATACCCTTTTAGAGGAAGCTATAAGACTGTGCGTAAAGTATACGTTACAAATTATGCTGAATGCTTTACACGGTGATGGAACTACTGGACCTTCTCCTTTAATTAGGATCACTGTTAACCTCACTGACAACAAAGTAAGAATTTATTGTATTAATAATGAAGAAGAGGAAAAGGTTGTGATTGAGAAACGATTTTTCCAAAATTTTTTTTAGATAACATTTTCTCCAGCCCTGAGTGAAATGTCTTCGTTGGGTCAGTCATGTTTAAGGGAAATCGTTACCTCACTGAGAGTTATTCCTAGATTATATGACAAGTTGAAATTAAAAGGATTTGCTAAGAAGCCCTTTTATTTAATGATTGAGAGTGATGAAGAATGTAAACGCCTCCAATTTGCCATCAATCAAGGTTTGCTGACTTTGTTTGAAGCTGGTGTCAAATAAAAATTATTTAACCTCTCTTTTAGATATTTATAGCTGGTATTTATGATCAAAATATTTATAAGACTTTTTATAACTTCAGAGGTTTCTTACAACGTCAATTTAATCCAGCAATATCTCAAAATTTGGGATCCTTTCCGAGACATGTGGGAGGTCAATAAAGAATTATTCATCCAGAGATACGAGCTTCTGAATCCAACAGTTATAACCTTCGAAGCCGACATATCCCGTTACAGTGAAGTTGCTAACAATGTACAGATGCAGGAGGCTGTTGCTTACATACATTTTGTTCAAATTAATTCAGGGCCTTTAAAAATCGCCATCGGACAACACTGTTCGATATGGCAAGAGAAGTTGTTTGAGTTGCTGAAAAAAATGGCAGATCGAAATATTCGAGCCCTTCTTCAGTATTGCAATTATCATTCGTATGCGTAAGTAACTTTTCCTAAATTCATTGTGTAGTTCAGTTTTTGTTTGTTACTAAAATTTCTATTCAATTTTAAAGTATAATGCACGAACCTCGAAACCTCTCTGAAATGCAACAAGCTCTGAATTACTACGAACGGTTAAGTAATGACGTCGCTGTAAAAGAAAAGGAATTTCCAAAGATGGCAGACCAATTCGCCGTTCTCCGGAAATATGAAGTTGAAGTGGAAGAACAAATTTTACGAAAATACAAACAACTTCTTCAGAAATGGACTCAGTATTTGAACACTCTGAGCAAAGCCGAGGAAATGTTAAACCGCAATAAAGAAATGTTTAAAACGGGATTGTTGGAAAAGGGTGAAAAATTAAAAAAGCAGTTAGCAGAACTAAATGCCCACTTCATACAGTCGATGCCAACCACAACGGACGTCCCTGCAAAAGGTTGTTTAAGGTTTTGATTGTATATTTTAAGAATTCTCATGACAAAAGTGCTTTCATGGATAATTTTTATTAGATGCCTTGGCGTTTTGTGCTGAGATACGTGCCAAATTGGCTGAATTGAGGGAGAAAGAAAACATTTTGAGGAACGAGCTAGCAATTTTTGGCATCTCTCATCCAGAAAATCCGGAGCAAGAAAAACTTGAAAAAGAACTGGCTACGTTGGAATTAGTCTGGGAACTGACTAATCAGTGGGACGAGGCCTGGGGTCGATACAAATCAGGTTGTTTCTGGGATTTAGAAACAGAGGAAATGGAAAATATGGTAAACTATAAATCGAGCGATTAGTACGACGTTTAATACATTTTTGTAAGTTCATTGATGAAGAATATGATTATTTGTAGGCGCAAACTCTCTTTAGAAAGCTTACCCGACTTTCGAGAGAGCTTAAAGAAAGAGGTTGGGATATTGTGGAACACACACGATTAAGAGTGGATGCTTTCCGACGCTGTCTCCCACTAATTTCAGATTTAAAAAATCCTTGTCTCAGACCAAGGCATTGGGACCAAGTTCGGAAAATGGTGAAGGTTGATTTTGATGAAAATTCACCCGAGTTCACTTTGGAAGCAATCATGGAAATGAAATTACAAGTCAGTGTTCAGTAAGATTAATGTCAAACCCAGAAACAGAGCAGGAACAGTTATTTTACCCTCATTCGCATTCTCTTTTTAGGAATTTGCATTAGAAATAAATGAAATTTCCAATGCAGCGACCATGGAATTGAATATTGAAATCGGATTAAAGAATATTACTGATTTCTGGTCAGAAATGAATGTGAGCATGGATCCCTATAAAGATTTAAAAAATTTGTACCGTCTGAAAGCGGTTGATGACATATTTCAAGCCTTGGAAGAAAATATGGTGAGAATTAATCAATAAACTTTTTGTTTGAGACATTTAACGGTTGCTACAGGAGGGATGAGAAGTCTATAGCATAGCATCAACTATAGTACTCAGGAAACTCACATTATGATTCCCTTTCAGGTTTCATTAGCATCGATGAAAGGAACAAAATTCAGTGAACCTTTCATGTCTGAAATAGATTATTGGGAAAGAGGTTTATCTCTGGTTTTAGAAGTTTTAGAACAAATGTTGAATGTTCAGAGACAATGGATGTATTTAGGTACCTTTTAATTGTCTAAAAATATTTGGAAAGAAATTAGAAATCGCATATGTCAATTTGTAAAACTGTTTTTTGCAGAAAATATTTTTGGAGCTGAAGATATAAGAAAACAACTGCCTAAAGAAACGCGACAATTCGATGAGGTGACTACCGATTGGAGAGAGATCACAACGCGAATGTATAACACTCAAAACGCTTTCGAAGCTTGTCACCACCCAGGACTGTATAACACTTTGAACAAACTGAACGAACGATTAGAATACATACAGAGAGCGTTAGAAATTTACCTGGAAATGAAACGATACGTTTTCCCAAGATTTTATTTTATATCTAACGACGACCTCTTAGAAATATTAGGTATTTTAAGGTATTCCCTTATGTATTAGTGATGTAACTAAATGGTTTTGTCAGGGTTTTTTGTGATCTAGTGGAGAAGCATTTGCTAGTATAAAAAATGCTAAATCGTTTTATTAATGTTCTGTCTGTTAAATACATTTTATTGTTATGGTTTTCTTTTCAGGTAATTCGAAGAAGCCTGAGATGGTTCAGCCACATATGAAGAAATTATTTGATAACATCAACAAATTGAAATTAGGAAAGAATCAGTTTACTGGGAAATTTGAAGCATCCGGTATGTTTTCGGCTGACGGTGAATACATTGATTTTAGTGCCATTACACTGTGTGAGGGACCTGTTGAACGTTGGTTGTGTGACATTGAAAAAAACATGAGAATCACTCTTCACAACGAAATTAAGGTGACCAGGGCTGCGCTCAGGAAAATGTTGTCTAAAAGAGATAAGTGGATAAAAGGTATATCAGACTACCCTGAAAATTGATTTCGGTTTAGTGTTACAAATTTTTATTGACGTGACCGTCGAAAAAAATATTTCAATTCTCCTTTGTGGTTCTTTGCTTACAGAACAACCAGGACAACTTTGTATTACCTCTAGCCAAATTCAATGGACTACGGATTGCACTCGAACTTTACTTCACTGTAAGATGTTGGAAGCAAGAACGCCTTTGCGAAAACTTAGGAAAAAACAGAATAAGGTTTTGCAAAAATTTTCTGAAGCTGTCCGAAGCAATTTAACTAAAGTTCAAAGATTAAAAGTCGTCGCTCTCGTAACTATTGAAATTCACGCACGTGATGTCATTGACAAAATGTACAGGGTGAGCACTTCGTCTGAGCAACTCCCAAACGAAGTTCCTTTAGAACCTTTTAAAGACACATTATAATAAAATTACAGGTTGGTTGCACTGATGTTTCCGCTTTCGAATGGTCCTCACAGTTGAGGTTTTATTGGGACCGAGATATTGACGACTGCATTGTTAGGCAAACTAACACTTATTTCGTGTATGGATACGAATACCTTGGAAATTCCGGAAGATTGGTAATAACTCCTCTCACTGACAGGTATTATCGAATCGGTGCGGATACTTTTTATTTACAAATCATAATATCATAAGTAAAATATTTTCATTTTTTATTTTTAGATGTTACATAACACTAACAACAGCGCTTCACCTTTATAGAGGTGGAAGCCCTAAAGGTCCTGCAGGAACTGGAAAAACAGAAACAGTTAAAGATTTGGGAAAAGGACTTGGCGCGTATGTTATAGTCGTGAATTGTTCGGAAGGTCTTGATTTCAAATCTATGGGTCGGATGTTCGCAGGTGAGCTTTTAAGCAATCCATCATTATTTCAAAATTCAAATGAGTCCAAGTTGACAATTAAAAAAATTTTTTTTAAAGGTTTGGCTCAAACAGGAGCGTGGGGATGTTTTGATGAATTCAATCGTATTAATATCGAGGTCTTGTCAGTTGTCGCTCAACAGATTCTTTGTATACTATATGCTTTATCCCAGGGAATGAAAAGATTTGTTTTTGAAGGTGCTGAAATTAATTTAGTGCATTCTTGCGGAATATTTATTACAATGAATCCTGGTTTGTAAAATTCATCACTTTGTATTTTAAAAACTTGTTAAATTGATTAAGATAAGATTACTAAAGGTTTCTTTATTCGTTGTAGGATATGCTGGCAGAACAGAACTGCCTGATAATTTAAAATCCATGTTTCGTCCCATTTCAATGATCGTTCCTGACAGTTGCCTTATTGCCGAAATCACATTGTTCGGTGAAGGATTTAAGGATTGTCGCGTTTTAGCAAAAAGTTTTACTCTCTTCTCACTTTCGATGCAGCAATTGAGCAAACAAGATCATTATGACTTTGGATTGAGAGGACTGGTGATTTTCTTTAGTACAAATTAGATTTAAATTTTTTTAAATTAAATGTGAACTGTTAAATATCTGTCTTTTGTTAAATAGGTAGCATTACTTCGATATTCTGGTAGAAAACGTCGTCAGCTTTCTAATTTACCCGAAGAAGAAGTTATGTTATTGGCTATGAGAGATATGAATTTAGCGAAATTGACGTCTGACGATTTACCTCTGTTTAATGGCATCACTCGTGATTTATTTCCCGGTGTGGATCCGCCTATGGTTGATTATAGTGAGTTGCAAGCTGTCATTGAAGCCGAAATGCAAAAAGTTAACTTGCAGGTATCAGTCACTTATGTTTTGTATGAAAATCAGTCAATCAATCGTTTCGAATGTTTTATAATTTTAAAATCAATTTCTATTTCATCAGCGCGTCCCTAAAATGATCACAAAGGTGATTCAGCTATACGAGACAAAGGTTTCGAGACATTCGGTCATGCTTGTGGGAGCCACAGGAACGGCTAAAACCACAACTTGGAAGATGTTAAAAGCTTCAATGACTCAGCTGAAACTACAAAACAAGGGAAGTTATCAAGCTGTTATTGAATATCCCATCAATCCCAAAGCATTGACTTTGGGTGAACTTTACGGTGAATTCAATTTAGCTACTGGGGAATGGTTGGATGGAGTTCTGTCGGCTATAATGAGAAAAACGTGTGCTGGTAAATTTAAATTTTGGTTATTTACCTCCCTCTTGAACAGTGATGAGACAAAACTTTTCATATAAAACGAGTCAAATTTATTCATTTTTATAGAGGAAACTCCTGACGAGAAATGGATTCTTTTTGACGGACCTGTCGATGCAGTTTGGATTGAAAACATGAACAGTGTTATGGATGATAATAAAATTTTGACTTTGATCAACAGCGAACGGATAACCATGCCAGAACAGGTAACTACTTTCACCTTAGTACCTATTACATTATTAAAGAGTTATAAAAACAAATCTGTGTGGTTTTAAGGTTTCCCTTCTATTCGAAGTAGAAGATCTTGCCGTTGCTAGCCCTGCTACCGTCTCACGTTGTGGTATGGTCTACAACGACTACAAAGATTTGACTTGGAAGCCATACGTTCGGTCGTGGCTTAAAAAACAAACTTGTGATGAGTTGGTAGTCGAAATGGAAGATCATTTTGATCGTTATTTGCAAAGAGTTCTTGATTTTAAGAGACTCAATTGCGTTGAGCTCGTAAAAACATCTGAATTAAACTGTGTAATGTCTCTCTGTCGCTTGTTGGATTGCTTTATCTCAAAAGAAAATGGTTTTGATCCCTCAGACGAAGATGCTTTTTCAACTATTTCAAAGCTCTGGTTTTTATTTTGGTGAGTATTACAACAATAATCGGTTTTAAATCCATTTTATAAATTAAATTAATAAATTGTTTTGGAAGCCATTATAACAGTATAAGTTTTGGTGTTGAATTATTAGTCTGTCTATAGCATGATATGGTCTGTCTGCGCTACCGTGAATGAAGCTGGCCGTAAGAAGATAGATACTTTCATTCGTGAAATGGAAGGCGCGTTTCCTGTCTTGGACACAATTTATGAATATTACGTAGATGTTAAACAGAAAAATATGTGTGCATGGGAAACTCAGCTGAGTGAAAATTGGAAATATAATCCTAGGTAAGGTGTTCTTTGAAACCTCAGTTTTCGCATTTCGTTGATTAAGATGTAAATTTTTAAATAAATATAAATTCTTGTTGTTATTATTTTGTTTCAGTCTCCCCTTTTATAAAATCGTGGTTCCTACAGTGGACACAGTTAGATACGACTTCCTAGCTTCAACTTTATTGAGAAACACATTCCCAGTTCTATTGGTCGGTCCGGTTGGAACTGGTAAAACATCGATCGCCCATAGCGTTATCGAAGGAATCGACAGTAATAAATTTGCTGTTCTTAGTGTTAACATGTCAGCTCAGACTTCATCTCAGAATTTACAGGATACAATAGAAAGTAGAATGGAAAAGCGAACAAAGGGGATGTATTACCCCATAGGTGGAAAGTTCCTTTTGGCCTTTTGATTTTAACATGCCTGGAAACGTATGGGGCTCAACCACCCCTAGAATTATTGCAACAGTGGATTGATTATGGGTTTTGGTACGATCGACAGAAGCAGTGGAGAAAATATATTAGGGTTAGTTAACAATTTCAATTAATAATTGAAGCAGGCACAAAAATATTGGATGTAAAAGTTGTGTCTGGTAATTCAAGTAGTCGTTATGATACAGAACAGTTTTCTTGGCTGGAAGACTTCAAACATATTGTTATTCCTTTTAGGACATGTTTTTGATTGCTGCAATGGGACCTCCTGGAGGAGGTAGAAACCACATATCAAATCGTTTGATGTCTCGCTTTAATTTGATAAATATGACTTTCCCTGAAGAATCTCAAATCACTCGGATATTTCTAACAATGCTCCAGCAGCATCTTACTGATTTTCATTCTGAAGTTAAGCTTATCGGTAGGTTCACAGCTAGTCAGCCGATTGATGCTGGACACATACATATTTTCATCTAAATAATTGATTTCTCTTTAGCCGAAGATTTAACCAACATGACAATTGAATTGTACAATCAAGTGATAACAAAGATGCTACCCACACCTGCGAAAATGCATTATCTATTCAATCTTCGGGATATTTCTAAGATCTTTCAAGGACTTCTCAGAAGCCACAAAGACTATCAGAACACGACAGCAAGTTTGTTACGTCTCTGGATACACGAGTGTTTCCGTGTCTTCAACGATCGAATGGTTGACGAGAAGTAAGCACACGAGAACAAATGTTTAAAATAAATCGCTTATGCTTTGTTATTGATTAATTTTTGTCTGTCTCTCTCTTTCACAGGGATAGAGAATGGTTTGTCAATGAAATCAGCAATCAGTTGGGCAAATATTTCGAAGCAAGTTTCCACAGTTTATGCCCAGACAAAAAATGTCCCATATTCGGAGATTTCGTTAATCCGTATTGGATCTACGAGGATCTCAACGATTTTTCGGTTCTGAGAAAATACATTGAAAATCAATTAGTTGAATATAACGCTTCTCCGGGTGTCGTGCGAATGGATTTGGTTTTGTTTAGAGACGCTATCGAACACATTTGTAGGATCGTAAGAGTTATTTCACAACCTATAGGAAATATGCTTCTTGTAGGAATCGGTGAGTGTGAAGTGTTTCCAGGCCACAACTTTTCAGTTTTAAATTGTAGTTGAGATGTCCTGATTTATTTAAATTTATGTGTTCATTTAGGCGGAAGTGGAAGACAGTCGTTAGCTCGTATAGCAGCATACATTTGTGAATATGGAATTTTCCAAATAGAAGTGTCCAAAAATTACAGGACCGGCGAATTCCGAGAAGACTTGAAAAGCCTGTATCATATCGCAGGTGTTGATAACAAAGCGACTACCTTCCTTTTTAGCGATACACAAGTGGCTCAGGAATCGTTTTTAGAAATCATTAACAATGTACTCAGCAGCGGAGAAGTTCCTAATTTGTTTAAGACGGAAGAGTTTGAAGAGGTATAAAGCATTTTTTATTTACTTACATTGTATACAGTGATTATCTCGATAGTTTGTCTGATTTTGTTTTTTCATTAACTCAAATAAATTTTCTAGATAAAAGGAGCTCTTTCGGAGGCAGCGAAAAAGGCCAAGATCACTCCGACTACCGAAAACATGTACAACTTTCTAATAGATCGAGTTAGAGCAAATCTGCACATTGTTTTATGTATGAGCCCAGCTGGGGATGCTTTTAGAAATCGATTAAGACAGTATCCCTCCTTGATAAACTGCACGACTATCGATTGGTTCTTAGAATGGCCCAGAGAAGCGTTACTCGAGGTGGCAAGAAAATATTTGGTTGATATTGATTTAACAGAAACACTAAGTGGAGTTCGGGAGGTAATAAAAACTTGAGTACTTGTGGGTTTGTTGCAAGTATGACACATTTTATTTGGTTGTGTAATGTAACTCATTTTTTAGGAACCCGCTGTGAAAAGTGCAGTTACAAAACCTCTGAGCGAAAGGTTGCGAGAGGCTGTGGCTTCTATTTTCTCAATTATTCACGACTCCGTCGTCAAAACCGCAAGACAAATGCAGCTTCAAATGAAGCGACACAGTTATGTCACACCGACAAATTATTTAGAATTAGTAGCTGGTTATAAAGAGTAAGACGGATATTTTAGTTTTCTATTCAGCTTATGGCAATAATTATTATCAGATCCTAACATTCCGAATTAATACTTTATTGGTTGTTAGGATGATTGCCCAAAAACGGAAGGAATTATTTAACCAAGCCAACAAACTCTCCAACGGTTTGGGAAAAATCGACGTTGCTAGAAACAGCGTTGAAGTGATGACCGTCGATCTTGAGAAAGCTCAAGTTAAAGGTACGCTTCGTCTAGTTTTGCTAGTGAAGAGCGTAAATTCGAGGAGATCTTTCAACGTTTTTCTCTTTCAGTCTTGGAAATTCAACAAGTGTGCGAGGAAGCAATGACTGTTATTTCTCAGAAACGCAGGGAAGCTGACGAACAGGCGAAGGTGGTGAAAATAAAATCGGAGAAAATTTCCGAAGAAGAGGCAGCTTGTAAAAAACTGGCTAAAATAGCCCAGGCCGATTTAGACGAGGCCATGCCTGCTTTGGAAGAAGCGTTGTTAGCTTTAGATGCTCTGAGCAAGAAAGATATATCAGAAGTGAAAAGTTACGGTAGACCACCCCCCAAAGTCATGATGGTGATGGAAGCTGTTTGTGTTCTAAAGGGTATCACTCCTGACTGGGCCGAATCCAAAAGAATTCTTGGTGAACAAGACTTTTTAAAAAGCGTTAGTACAGACATTTTTCTTTTGTATTAATAAACCTAAATTTTCCTTTTTGAATTTTAATGATTGAAATTTTAGCTACGAGAATATGACAAGGATCACATCTCAGAAAAAATTATGAAAAAAATTGCGACGTACACCGAAATGGAAGATTTCGAGCCTGAAAAAGTGGGACAGGTTTCTTCTGCAGCCAAATCCTTGTGCATGTGGGTAATTGCAATCGAGAAATATGGAAAAGTTTGGAGGGTTGTCGGTCCTAAGAAAGCACGTTTGGATGAAACTTTAGAAAGCTTGCGTAAGAAGCAAGCTGAACTCGCTGATCTTCAGGCGAAATTAAAAGAACTTCAAGAATTTTTGAATAAACTCAAGAAGGAATATGAAGAAAAAACCAAAGAAATGGTGGGTGGGATGGAATTTAATTTTTCATTTTGGTTTTCTAATCAACTTTTCGGTCTGAAATATTTTTATTTTCAATTTTACGATTTTTTCCTTTATTTGTTTTAAAGGCAGAACTTCAGGCAAAGGCCGAATTCTTGGAACTTAAGCTTGAAAGAGCTGCCATGTTGGTCGATGGTCTGGCCGGAGAAAAACTTCGATGGGAACAAACTGTGGAATATTGTAATATTCATTTCGGTCAACTTCCCGGTGACTGTTTGATTGCAACCGCGTTCTTATCTTATGTCGGTCCATTTGTGACGCAATACAGAGAGCATCTTCTTAGTTTATGGAAAAAGAGTATCGAAGAAGAAGAAGAGGTTAGGCTAATCTCTACTTTCAAATCGATTTCCTTTGCTATGGATATTTGTAATAGCTTTCATGATCAAAAATTCTAGGTGCCTTACGACCCACAATTTAAGTTACTTGAATTTCTAATCGATCCCGCATTAGTTAGAGATTGGAACCAATTGGGATTGCCTACAGATGACTTCAGCACAGAAAACGGCATCATAGTTGCTAGGTGTTCGAGATGGCCTTTGGTCATAGATCCACAGTGTCAGTGTCAGAAATGGATTAAAAATATGGAAGGACCAAATGTGAGGCTTTTGTTTTTTCTTTAGTTCATTATTTTTATTTTGAGACAGTAAAAGTTAAATCTGTATATTGGATTTTGAACAGGGCTTAAAAGTGATTGATTTTGGTCAACCTGATTATATGAAAACTCTGGAAAATGCCATACAGAATGGTAAACCCGTTCTCCTGCAGAATGTTCTTGAAGTTTTAGAGCCTTCTTTAAATCCGATATTAAACAAATCATTGGTCGTTCAGCAAGGTCAGCTCGTTTTAAAAATGAGTGACAAATACATCAGCTACAACGAAAAATTTAGGTTTTTCATCACGACTAAAATGCCTAATCCTCATTACGCTCCAGAGGTACTTGTTTGTTCATTTTTTCATCTTTAAGATTAAAACCTACAGAACCCCAGTGAGTAATCTCATGTGTGATTGATTTTAGATTTCAACCAAAACAACATTAATTAATTTTGCTATCAAAGAAGAAGGTCTCCTTGCTCAACTCCTGGGTCTTGTTGTGAAAAAGGAAAAGCCTCAATTGGAAGAAATGAAAAATCACATCGTTACCACCATTTCCGGCGGAAAGAAAACCCTACAGAATCTTGAAGATGAGCTTTTAAGACTTTTGTACGAAAGTAAAGGTTCTTTGTTGGAGAACAAAGAATTATTCGACACTTTACAAACTTCAAAAGTGACTTCTCAGGCTGTTAAGGAATCATTAGAGGTAATATAATGAAATCTTTAGCTTCTACGAATGAAGACAAACATTCGACTTAAACGAGTTATTGTCTTTTCAGATGGCTCAAACGACAGAAATCGAAATAGACAACGTTCGCTCGGGATACCTTCCATGCGCCGAAAGAGCCTCTATTCTATTTTTCGTGCTAAACGACATGGGAAATATCGATCCCATGTACCAATTCTCTTTAGATTCATACCTCTTGTTGTTTTCTATGTCGATAGATAAAAGTCCTAAAAGTCAGGTTCTGGAAGAGCGAATCAGTCATCTCAACGACTATCATACTTATGCCGTTTACAGAAACACGTGTCGCGGTCTTTTCGAAATGCATAAATTGTTGTTTTCATTCCATATGTGTGTAAAAATTTTAGACGCCCTTGGAAAAGTAAGCACTTTAGATGTTATCAATGGTCTAAAAAGTTTGCAGTCGGAATTATTTTGTGTAAAATTGTCAAAACAACCATAAAATATCCTTAAGATTCGGTTATAATATGTTGTATTCCTTTTAGATAAGTCGTCTTGAGTATAACTTCCTTCTGAAGGAGGAGTAGTCCTCGATAGAAGTGGTCAACCACCTAATCCCTGTCCGCAGTGGTTGTCTGATACCGCTTGGGATAATATCACCGAATTGGATAAGGTTCCAGGATTCCACGGTTGTGTATCCACCTTTGAACAATCACCAAGAGATTGGCAAAACTGGTAAAAAAATGAGAATTGTTACACCAATTCTTAAACTTGGTGTTTCCTTTAACTTCAGTGTCATCGTTTCAGGTATGTGGCCACGGAGCCCGAAAACATGCCTCTGATCGGTGAATGGGAAGCTAATTGCACTCAGTTTCAAAAAATGTTGTTCATTCGATCCCTACGACCTGATAGGTTGTCGTTTTGCGCTTCTCAGTATATTATAAATTTCCTGGGACAGAGATTTGTCGAACCCCCGTGTTGGATGTCAAAGCTGTTTTTGAAGACTCAACTCCTACCGGTGGGTTTAATGTTTTTTCTTCTACATCTCATTTTGAAGTTTTTAACTGTAGTTATAATGAGTCTATTTTTAACACACCAGGACCTCTAATCTTTGTGTTGTCTCCTGGAGTTGATCCAACCAATTCACTCCTATCCCTTGCTGAAAACATGGGAATGGCTCAGAGGTTTGCCACATTATCACTAGGACAAGGTCAATCTCCAATCGCTACCAGGTATATAGAGACAGGAGTTAAAGACGGGAACTGGGTCTTTTTGGCTAATTGTCACTTGTCGTTGAGTTGGATGCCAGCTTTAGACAAGATAGTAGAGAAATTAGGATCTGACCCGAGCGTAAGTTTTTTAAAGTGTTGCCTAATAACTCGTAAAAGATGTTGTCTTACAAGAGGAATTTATATATAAATCTACAGCAAGTCCATCCTGATTTTCGTTTATGGCTGAGCTCCAGTCCTCATCCGGATTTCCCAATTTCCATTCTTCAAGCCGGTATCAAAATGACGACCGAACCTCCGAAGGGAATAAAAGCGAATCTCAAAAGACTTTATCAGATTTTGACGGAACAGCAATTTAACGCGTGCGAAGCTAAAGAGAAATATAAAAAATTACTCTTCGCGCTGTGTTTCTTTCACGCTGTGCTTCTCGAGAGGAAAAAATTCCAACAGCTGGGCTGGAATGTCATCTACAGCTTCAACGATTCTGATTTCGAGGTGAGAGAAACTACAAAATCCATCTTCAAACAAGTTTTGATAAGACGTAAAAATTCGCTACTTGAAATATGTTCTAGGTGTCTGAAAACCTTCTGAGTATTTACCTGGATGAGTATCCGGATACGCCTTGGGATGCTCTCAAATATCTTATTGCTGGTGTTAATTATGGAGGTCACGTCACTGATGATTGGGATCGACGTCTCTTGCACACTTATATAAGTCAATATTTTTGCCCGGATTCTCTACAGCAAACTTTTTACAGGTGACTACAGTTTCTGAAATGTAGAGAGAACGTAATTTATTTAGAGGACATTTGAATTGAGTTAAGAACGTAGCAGTGGCAGCTAAATGTCAAATTGTTGATAATTCAACACAAGATACTTATAAACTGAGTCGATTTGACGTAATTAAAATTTTTTTTGCTGTTTGTTTATGTGTAATACGTAAAATAATTATGTATAATCTTTTGATTACACAACAAAATTAGTTAGAACGATTAACATTCTGAAATCTTGTGTTAAGGATAAAAAGCGTTGAGTGCGATTTACATACAACATCAAATTTCTTTTTACGCGTCAGGTTTCCTGCATTTTGAAAATTAGAATCTATTCCAACTGAGGAGTTTTTTATTCCATAAGTAATGCACATTTATTCATGTTCAGTAAAATATTTCCTGACGTCATTTCTACATGTTCAAGTGTTAGTTAATTAATTTTCGTAACTTTCAGACTGTCGTCGCTACCCACCTATTTCATTCCTCGTGACGGAAGCCTCGAGTCGTATCGAGACTACATCACCACATTACCAAACATCGATAGGCCGGAAGCTTTTGGTCAACATCCAAATGCAGACATCACGAGTTTGATATCGGAAACGAGGACTTTATGCGAAACGTTGATGTCTCTTCAAGTCGAAACTTCCGGAAGTGGTGGAGATGTGGAAGATTCTAAGGAAGGAAAGGTAGAGCCCCTCAACTATAATAATCAAAAACTTTTGTTTAAGCGACTGGGTCTGTTTCCTTTTGATTCGACCATCTTTCATCCCAGCTAGAATTGATTGCTCTTGACAATATTTTTATTTTATTTAGGTGATGCAACTGGCGTTAGATGTCATGTCCAAAGTACCAAACTTAATCGACTACGAGACAACCTATAAAAATCTCGGAGAGGTTAAAAAACCTCTGGATGTTGTCTTACTTCAAGAGATTCAACGTTATAATGCTTTGTTGGTTAAAATTAAAACTTCCCTCGTAGAATTGCAGAAGGGGATTCAAGGGTTTATAGTGATGTCACCGGAACTAGAAGAAGTTTTTACATGTATTTACGAAGGAAGAGTACCGTCCTCTTGGCTGAAAGGTACAACTCATCTTCTGTAACTTTTTTGTGCTCAAAGTAATAACTATGTTTGACTCGACTCTTTCATTTTGCAGCTTATCCTTCAATGAAGCTTCTAGGCTCGTGGACTCGGGATTTAGTATTGAGGATGGAACACTTTACCGTTTGGGCAGAGAGTGTTCGTCCGCCTATACAATTCTGGCTGGCTGCTTTTACCTTTCCTACCGGCTTTTTAACTGCTGTGCTTCAGACATCAGCTCGAGCTCAAGGCATTTCTATAGATACTCTCTCTTGGGAGTTTGAAATTTTAACTCTAGAAGCCATTGTAGAAAGACCATCTGTAAGAGTTTTCTTGAATCTATTCAGTTAACGTGTAAATATTTCATTTCTTCAGTGTTTGATTTCCTTTGTTTATCTTTTAGGATGGTGTCTATGTAAGGACAATGTTTCTGGAGGGTGCAGGATGGAATAAGAAAAATGCTTGTTTGGTCGAACCACTTCCAATGCAACTCGTCTGCGAAATGCCTGTTATTTGGTTCAAGCCGATGGAAGTCCTAAAGAAGAAAACAAAAGGTAACAAGTATTTGTTTCTGTCAGCCAAGAAAATTTCAGAACACAAAGGTCTGGTCAAATTTATCAACAAATCGCTACTGAAATTTTTTTTTTAGGATTTTATAGCTGTCCAACTTACTATTTCCCCATCCGAGCTGGAGCTCCTGGTAGACCGGCTTACGTCGTCGCTGTCGACTTAAAAAGTGGTGTCGAAAGTGCAGATCACTGGATCAAAAGAGGAACCGCCTTGCTTTTAAGTTTAGCTACCTAAAGCTGCGTGGTTAAAACTAAGAGGCAATGGTACGAAAAATTTGTTTCACGGCTATTTTTTGGGTGAGACATAGATAACTTCCGTTAATATCACACAAAGACTTTGCTCTATAACGCAAAACCTATTTCATAAGATGCTTTCCTCTTTCCAGGTTTCCAGTTTTTTTTGAAGAAAGCTACCGTAGAGCAGGATTGAAAATAATTATTTTCACCTAATTTCATGTATTCAGGTACGCGGCACAGGAGCGACAATTAAGTTCGTGATCGATGTTGATAGGTTGCTTTTCCTTCAATTCTTCGAAACAAATTATGATTGTGTTTAAATTTAAATAGTTCTGTTAGGGAAAAAAATTTCTAAACCGATCGTAATTTTTTGACATAAGATTCGAACCCAACCATTCGTGTTACATTGGAAAAAAATTTAAGGCACATCAAATTCACGACTGAGTTGATTCACTTCCTGTGTCGATTTCTGTTATTTACAACTTTCTTTCAACATTTTGTGATATTTATTTGCACAGTAAATTTTTATAACTAATTTTCCATTACTTCATTTTAATGTAGGGCTTAGTATAAGTAAATCAGAGCCTGTTGTTTGTGAATATCAGATACTGGGGAGAATTTTATTCCATAGACAATGCACACTCTTTAAAAGAAACTGTTTCAGTTTATTATAACATTTGAAACAAGTTCTGTACATAAACACAATTTTTGGGTTTCTTGCAAAAGTTTACAATTAAGCGCGACTCACACTCAAACCCCTTACCAAAATACAACTACTGACATCTTCAACTGAGCAACACTTGGATTCGTAACCAAACCAAACAATTTTTTATGTGCTTACATTAGATTTGATGATGACTGCAAAAATTTAAAGAACAATGTAGGTTTTATATACAAATGTGCATCAATTTTGGAATAAAATCATGTTAAGGATGTACATTTCTAGATACAAACAATAAATCCAATGCTGGGCTCTCTCTTTAGTGCTGAATTTCTCTCGAAAGGAAAAAATTTTTTTAAAAATATTTACAACATAGAGACATTGTCAAAAAATGTTTATTTATTTTTACTGGTAAGTAAACAGAAAGCAAAAACTTGTTTTTATATTTTTAATAATATAAAAAAAAGTAAGTGGCAATGATCAGTGTTAAAAACCCCATGGTTGTTATAATTTTCATTTCATAAAAAAAAATTTAATTGAAAAAATTAAAAATAATACTTAAGAATCAAGGAAATAAATAAATTAAAAAAGAAAGAAAGAAAGTAGAATCAAACAGCAAAATCAAGGATAAAGTATATCATAATGTCCTGGGCGATAGAGTAAATGAACGAGTGGTGTTGACCCTTCTGGGAAATCATGGGCAATTACTTCTGCTTCTCCTCCACGATCCATATAACGAACTCTCACACCAACGCCTAAAGCTGTGCTTAATGCGATTATGTGAATGTGATCACTTTCTTTGAACATTGGTTCAACTTCCTAAAACGAATAATGATTCATCTTAACAGGGTAATTTTATTACTAAAATCAAAATGACAAAAAAATGTTTTTGAACTTTGTCAGCAAAACAAAACCCTTGCTGATGTATTACTATCCCCTTTCACCAATAGTTTGGCTTGAGGAGTGTATGTAGTGTTAATGTTTTGAAAAGATTACCTGGTGGCAAAACTCACTGACAGATCTTTCACCCTCGATAAAATTTTGATAAAAGTCTGCTTCCTTTTGAAGCTGACCCGATGTGATTAATCTTAAGTACACTACAACATAATCAGAATGTCCTTGAGTATTGAATAACTTGTGCAAATCTTCCTGTGTACTCTCGGCTTTATTCATTTTCTCAACCACTTCCATGAACTGAAATATTCGAATAATATCAAAATCTATGAAATAAGTATCCATTAATCAAAACCATTTCAACTCCATCTTCTCATAAAGAATCTTCAATTTAAAAATTAGTCACACAGTAAACCCAAATATCACTTACGGTTTCGTGAAAATCCTCAACTGTAAATTTTGGAAAACCTAAATTTACTAAATTATCTTTACTCTTAACTGCAATATCATAAAATCTCTCATATTCCTGCTTGTCGTCAAGCAATTTTTCGAAATAAACATACGCAAACGCTCTATAAAAGCAGTTCCCATCCGGCCTGGTACGTCTAATACTTTTGTACTTATTTGCCAAGTCTTTCACTTTTTTCGCGTAGACATCATCGGGACTATACTCATTCTCTAAAGAAGTGATAGGCTCCAGTTCACCGACGATGGCTATAGAATCACATATCTGGCAAATTGCAAACCGAAAATTTATTTTTATAAAAGGCCAAACGAAAATTCCTCCTTCTCATGTTTATAAATTCCATTTTGTATTTACCCATCCCATTAATTAATTACCTCTTGTTCTATTTTCCTTTGCTGCTGCATTATCAGGTCATCTTGGTTTCCGTCTTTCTCTGGTTTTTGAGAATAATTTTTATCGGATATATCGATATCATCTCCCATTTTATAATTTTCATTTGAATGACAGTTTTCGGTTAAATTAAGCTATTTTCTGACCTGGCAGTACTGTTGGTATAACTGTGGACCAAATTGCTTTTGCAATGTTGCCAACTTTGAGAAATGAAATTTCGCCGAAATTCAATTCCAACGAACATATATTAATTAATACTAACTTTTAACTGTTAATTGACGATAAAATATTTACAGATTGAAAATATTGATAATAATTAACTGAAGTAATTAATAATAAAATTTCTGATAAGAAATTTTAAGAATTGCCAATAAATAGGTTAATTATTTCAATTACTCACCAAAAATTAAAAGAATCCGTTAACCCAATTTGAGAGGTCATCAAAATGGAAGAGACCTCAAAAATATAACCCAAAGTATAAAACTGGCATATTTCCTCAACAAAGACACATGTAGTAAGATGATTTGAGACTTATTTGCCGAAATGAAACACTACAACCAACAAACCCCAACACCGACAGTTTTTAGCACTCAAGGGTGGTCCTACAGAAAAAATTGACAGAAAGGTCGCGGATCCCATAAGCGAAACAACTGAAACAAAGCTCTACTTTGCCACTCAAAACAACAGACCCCTAACCTTTGCTACAAACTATGAATTCCAAAAATTTTTATAACACCCTCTTTTACACTCATTCATAACTAAGAATCATTTTAATCCAGTAGGTTTACAAATTCCTTAAAATTTAATTAAATTGAAATTCAATTGACATCAAAACTCTTTAATTGATAACCCAAAAACCTGCAAAAGAACAGTGGAAAACAAATATATAAACAAATTATTTCAATTAAATAAATTTTTACTTCAGATTTTATATATACTTCGTTAAATAATATAATTTTTTTACTATGGCAATAAAATTTAAATAAGTATAAAAAAAATAAATGTCTTTATAAATATCACAATCTGTTGGAAAAGGTATTAATACTCATGAGAATGCTTCCTCTTTCAAATTCACCGATATGAATTAATAAAACAACTACAATAAAAGCTAGTAGTAGCAGCAACTATTAGTTGAAAGGTCATCAGAGAAACAAATATTTGCAAAAGATACCTAATTCACTGGGCTACAGATACTTAAAAAATTTATCTACCAATTAAAATCCGAATTAATTCATCTCGTAATTAAAACATCGACTTTTTTATCTACAACGGTAATGCGGATTTTGTACTACTTTCCCTGCGTTTCCGGTTTCTTCCAATCATCTCACAAATCGTGAATCATGATTGTCACGTTCCCTTACCTACACCATAATTGAGTTTCATTCAAAATGCGTAGATAATTGAGATCTACAAAAATAATTTTTCTAAATACACGAATCAAACCCAAAACTTTCTTATTAATTGGGACAGACTGAGCATTTCTCAGTGGAGTGAAACTTTGCTAACCACCACATCTCCATGTATTACGACTGAATCAATGTCTATCTCTCCTCTTTTGTGGTAATTAAAGAGAAACTTTCCGTTAACGAATACGATGAAACTATTGGGTTGGCAAAGTATTCGTAAATGAAAAACGTAGCCTGGCAAGAAAGGACATAATGATATGACTTCTTCTTTTCCCCAAAATCCATTAAACCATGAGTTGAATATTATCTATAAGAAAGAAAATATGAATAATATAAAAATTTAAAACTATTAAAATTAATAATAGCATACAAACATCAAAATGTACTCAAACTCTATACAGTACACAGTATTAGCTAAATGAGTTTGATAAAATTTTGTCGCTACACTATATTCAAACTTGTTTCACATAACATCATAGTTATCGGTTTTATAGTTGAAACTATCAATGCAGGGAACCTGAACAAAAAATCTGACAGGCAAAAGAGCCAACCTAACAACATTATACACTATATTGTTATATTATAAACAAACCTCTCTCTCCTTTTTATGAGTTCCTGGTTCATGTAATCTAAGATTCATATGAAAGGGAATTATAGGATGAGGCCACAAAGCAATTCCTTTCTGCAGGTTGATATAAAATGCTTGAGGTAATAATTTCAGTCGTCCAAAAATATCAATCTTCGATCCATCTCTTATGGCTTTAATTCTTCTCTAAAAGATGCAGAAAAGGATTTGAAAATCTGTTAATATGACAAAACAATACTCTCAAATTTGTTGATCAAATTTTTCATTCATCAAAACTTACCTTAAAACCACATTTCGAAGTTTCATTTTTTAATGAATAGGGAATTATGATAAAAGGTGTCCTCTTAAATATTTTTGGTGGGTAACAGATCACATCACAATGTTGAACAAAATTTAAAGTGATATCCCCAAGAACAATGATCGATTTAATTCTGTCAACCGGAATTCGAAAAGCAAAGGCACAATAATGGATTTTGTTCACAGCTATCTACAACAAAATTTTTGTTCAAAAATTAAAACTGGCACATTTAAAGTGATCACACAATGAAACAACTTCCAAAAATCAAATTCACACTACCAGAAATTGCTCATCCGCTACAAAAATAAGCACTGAAAAGTTTCTCCCTGTTTTGAATGGAAATGGATGCAACGAAACTATCTCCTCCACTCCCCATTTGTTTTTTATTCTGTGGTTTCTGATTACAACTCGTCTGTCAAATCTGGGATTGAAATGCAAGCCAAGGTCAGAATCATCACTCCTTCCTGTTGATAAGTTGATTGAAAATCTGGAATCGAAATAAATAAAATTAATTACAGCTTCTGTTTGGAATCAAAATTAAAAATAACAGTTTGTAAAGTTTTTGAATAGATGCTTGAATTAACCCTCATTAATTTGATTTAACTAGTTCCAATGTCAATCAGCAATCTTAGAAGATAATCTTATAAATACAATCAACCTTTTCAAAGTGATTCAGTACAAAATTAGAGAGTAAAATTAGGTTCTAACCTGCTAGCATTTTCTAATAATTTTCCATGTACTTCTAAAGCTCTTCCTTGATATAGTTCTTCAGGTAAATCTTCTAGGTAAGGTACAACCTACAGAAAAAAAAGATAATTTTACAAAATTATTAACCTAACATCTAAAATTCATTTTACTTCCTTTTAATTAAAAATTTGTATAGAATTATTTTAAGGAGTTAAAAATCTCAGCTAAGTATTAACCATATTTCTAAAATTTCAAAATGAAATTATCTTGGGCTGTTAACATTTAATTTCGCACAATGACATTACTCCAGCTGAATCCATACCTTTTGGATTACGTAACCATAACACCTTGTTGACACTTTTGCCAACTTAGCACTAATCTTATCAATTCACTAACATTATTGCAGGTGTTTAGCTATGAGGAAAATGTCTTCTCTAACTAACCTCAGGTAAATAAGTGGATAAATCACGCTACAAGTCAATAAAAATAAGATTTAACACTCACAGGGTTGTCAATTCTAGTAATCCCATAGTTTTGATCTTCCTCTGCCTCGGCAGCTACTTCAATGGATTCATCTTTTTTCGAGCAATCACTACCGCACATTCCATGTCTTTTCCTGTACACCCCTGCAGGAGGAACTCTACCACAGCAATAAAACCTCGTCTGTAAATCGTCGGCTGTGGGCTTATTATCAAGACCGTATGACTCATTTAAGCTATCATTTGTCCTTTGCACTGCGTCATTCTTACGGAAACAAGACGAACAGATTTGCATTTCCTCTGCATTAAATATATTTTCGTAATTAAACAAATAAACTGACCTATATCCTTTTCCTCGTCGACCGAAAACACTTACACAAAATTAGTTGAGGATATAAATCGACAGTTGTCTTTTTGTTTACCATTTTGTTTTAATTTATTATTACAATAGCCCCAGTCAGCCATTCAGGTTTCCTTTCGTTTGAACCACTCGACCGTCGTAACTGAAAACATCGCATTTAGGTGACCCCACCAAATCACTTTCGCTCAGGTTTAGCCTGAAACAAGAAACATAAGTATGACTTGGAATATTTGAAATAAAGACTACAAACGGAAATGATATAGATTCGGTTGAAAATCAATCAAAAACGAAATATTTATTCGACAAGAACTGTCATTAGCCCTTCCTCCCCAACAAAACGACCTTAAATCCTCCCATAAACAGCTATAACCATAAAATTTTATCTCTTCTTACCCTAACATGTGCCGATGAGTATTTTCATAATTAAAAAATCGCCAAATTGCGAAAACATAAAAATATAAACAGAATTTGTTTATGACATCGAATTACACTGACGAGTATATTCGCGAGGATTCTTTCGACTTGTCCTTTTTAAATTACAAACCATTTTTTTTGGTTTTTGAAAATCTGGAATCACATTTGCGCAGGTGCCTTTTGCGAATTAAAAACCTCCATCAAATCTAATTTCGATGCACCTCGAAATAATCGATGATAAAAAAAGAAATTGTTTAAAAAACATGTCGTTACCTTTCCATGTTTCATTTAAATCCGTCTCACCGCCAACGATCAATTTTTACACGCACTAAAACCCACGAATTTGGTTTCAAAATCATTTAATACCACCATAAAAATGTTTCTTTGTTTTCGTTACAATAGTAAAACGATTCCCTGTTCCAACTTGAAATAATAATCCGCCCGACACCACAAAACCTGTTTCGACGTATAAATAAAACTGAAAATGGTCACCTCGGATTTCACCAAATCACATGGCTTGTCACCAAATACCTTACTAATAAGGAACCATAAGCATTTTGATTGATGGCCTTGAACGATCCAATAATTAGCCAACTAATGCTATCTCAGTAATGGAAGTGTGATAATAAGTTTCTCTTTTTATGTTATCTCCTCTAACTCAAGAGATTAAGTTATGACTTACAGGTGTAGTTCGTTTTGTTTAAAAACTGTTCACACAAATTCACACTTTGTACATTCAAGAGCAAACTTCTGTTTTATCAGTTAGCTAACTGTTTCCACTATAACACCATCCTAAGACACTTGAGAGAGGGATAACCGAAAGTAGATCTGTCTAAGTTGGTTGTAAACTTATTTTCAAATGAAATGAGTCAATTGGACTCATCAAAGTTATTCTTGTCAGGCAAAAATGTTGAAATCAGTTTAAATGAAAGATTCATTATTAATATAGATTTATTGTTCTAAATTAATTTATTTTATAATATATATAGTATTATATTGTGTGTATTATAGTTCAATATTGAATTTTTATAGACTCATTATTGTTTTATCATATACTGATTTATGGAAATCTCATTAGCTATTTAGAAATTAGCTTATATTAATCTAGAGTCAAATTGGCTCTATTTTCAGACTTTCAAAGTCTTCTACCTAAACCCCTGGTACTCAAGCTTTTCCCTTCCCGGGCCAAATTTCCATTGTGACCATTGCGGCTGGACCAGACGACTTACCAAAACTATTTTACAAGTCCGGTTTTCGACGCATACAGTCCACTCTCAGGGCATCATCTGTATGTACATCTGTCAGTCTGTTTCTGTATATTGTCTCATAAAGATATGTTGAGGCAAACAATGTTATCAGTTTCTGCGCACAGGCCCGAACATTTTCGTACTGGTCAGGCACTATAGTTCAGACTTAACAATGAGCAATCGACCTTTCACAAATTTTCATCCAATCGCTTTCCACTGGGCCACTGGACCACTAGTAGAGCTTTGTGGGCCACAGTTTGAGTACCGAAGACCTAAACACATATTTTGTAAGGATGTTCTTTTCATACCCTATAAACCGTCATTTGTTCTTAAAGGAGGACTCATTCGTAACATATACCTATACGAAAAATTCGTTTCATAAATATTGCAAGAGCTCATTTCAAAAGTAATGCACACGTAATTGAAAAAGTTATTTCATAAGCACTACACACTTTTACGAAGAAATAATGCTTTAGTTAAGTATTAGTTCGTGTTAGTCAGTAGTTCAATGGCCTGGACACATCGAGAGAATGACAAGCCACAGAATAGCAAAGAAGGCCTTCCACCAAAAACCCGGGAAAAAATGGCTGGAAGACATAGAGTGAGGTCTGAAGCAGTCGGGTATAACAAAACCGGAAGAAACTCTCCAAAGATAAAAGGCCTAGAAAGAATGAAATATTTAGTCAGGCCCAGGTACTACTATACAGACCGTAGCGCCAAGGGGTAGGTAGGTATTAGTTTTTACTATGTAGTATTCGTATATTAATATCACTAATAGTTCTAATTTTATTATTTAGTATTAGTAAGTGGTTAATACTGTGGGAGGCCTTTGGTGTAGTAATCAAAGTGCCTGACTAGGGGAGTTATGGTTGTTATACTAAGGGTTAGGAACGGGTTAAATCTCAAACTAAACTAACTCACAAAAGTTAGTATTAAGACTAGGCGAAGATAAAGTAATCCTACCTTAATCCTGGAGCTAAATAAGAATTGGGAAACTTATGAGAGAGGAGAAAAGAAAACAAAAACAGTATAGTATAGATAGTAGTTATAAAACTATAAATCATCAGAAGGCTGAATTATAACTGGTGAATTTGCAAAATTTAAGGTCATTACAATCCTCCCATTTTATGAGATAATTAAGCCTGCAACGAAACAATAGTTATTCAGACTGTTCAACGAACATAATTTTACCGACTAATCTAAATAATAAATCTGTATTTTCAACGAAACGATTGTTTATTTAAACCGTCAGCTGGGAAAAAATCCAATTTTGATTACAGACCGATTTTGTTAGAGCGAAATTAAAATCTCAAAGAATAAAAAAAAATTAGAACTTCCTCGAATTATCTATTTCCCAAAATTTCTTTTTTAAAATTAAAGGAATTAGAAAATTCAAATTGACGTCATTCGGAAAACCAATTAGAGACTAGAATTAATTTTCAAACGATTTTAGAAATAATTTGAAGAATACTGTTTACTTATCGCGGTCATAAGTTAAAAACAAAACCTTCTAGTATAAGTTCAGTATGGCAATAACACGGAGAGAATTGTTCTCTGACATCTGTTCAGCAAACTCGGACACTGACCTACATTAACTGTACTAAATACCTGCTTAGACTTTGTTCTTTTACCTTAGTTAGTAGTGTTCTCGGGTTTTTTGTACTAAATCCTAATTTTTTAGCCGGGTTGGTTGATTATGGTGTCATCCTCCACGTTGGCTAGGAGATTTAACTTAAGATAACCGCACTGTTAGAATATTCAAAGGTTTACACGGTTTTCGGCTTGTCAGACAACCGCAACAGCTCTTCTTTACCCCCCGCAGGGCAGAACTCTCAGTTTTCAACTTTCCTTTCAAAACAACGGCAAGTTTTCTTATATATGGCCAGTACCAAACCAGATAATTTATTTTGTCACATTTACGCAGTCGTTTATCATCCTAATCCCAGACTCATCATCATTGACTCATATCAGTGACGTATTCTGATAAACTTTTTGTGTTCTTCTATTTAATAACAAAAACCAAAAAACAACAATTAGTACACACATCTCTACAACAAATCACCCAATCAAAAAGCAAAATCCTTGGCAATAAACGAAGACACCAATGCCAAAATTTCATTTGACAACAAAAGCCCCCAAAACAATTTTTCAAACCGTTCAACCCACTAACCTTCCTCAAAAAATTTCCCGTTGAGACTTCCATTCATTTGGAAACAATCAAAAGCTCATCACCGACAAGATTTATGGGCGATTTTTAAACTCGGTCAAACGTGATACCTAGAAAGCAACAGGTTTCAAACCAAACCGGTGTGTAACGTATCAACAAAACCTCCAAACGTCAAACCCGAACTGATTACAGACACCACCAACTCCGTATCTCAACACCAAAATTAGACTCGGAGTTACGCGTCCAAATGTGTAACACTGCCAAGAACTTGCAAGGACAAGGATAAAGGAAATAAATAAATAAATAAACGAGCGAAATAAATAAAAATTAATCGGAAATTTAAGTTTGTATAATACAAATAACGAATTACCTATAACAAGCAAACATAAGTAACTTGTTTAAAAGAATTAATAAAAGATGAAACTCAAAGGTATGTACAATGAAACGAGAAGAAAGGATTCGTGGAAGAAATATTTACATAAAAGTTTGTCAAAATACTTTTTTTTTAAAAATGCATCTACCTCTTACAAAAAGAAAATTAAGTAAACTTAATATTAAATAATAATAAATAATTAACGGCAAATTCCAAAAAAAAAATGTCCAGGCCAGATTACAGACTTATTGCCTTTGTCAAATCACGTGACGAGTACAATTTTTAGTCATCTTAGTATGTTAGCGAGAATGAAAATTAATTTATAAGTACATAGTGAGTGAAATGAACCAAACGATACCCTGACAGTGTTTTGAAAATGATTACTAACAATAATTCGTGCATTCTACTTCCTTCAACCAAATCCAAGGCAATAAGACATTTTCCAAAAGAAAGAAAAACAAAATCCTCTCTCCTAACGGAAATACTTTTCAATTCATCAACAACATCCATCTTCAAAAAGAAGTCTACAGCTCGTGTCGATGTAAATTAATTTAACAATAAATATATTTTTAAAAACTATCATTGATAAAATATAATAAACTAGATATTCTCTCTTAATTTAAAAAAATAAAAAAAAAGGTTTTCAATTAATTAATTAAATTTCATTCTCAAGTATTTATCAACCGTGCTTGCGCCAACAGGAAGGTTGGGAAATTACAACGCTCAATAGGAAGCGGAACCATTTTCCTTGGAAAAATCGCCTCGACTCATCAGGCAATAACTCACAACGCAAGCACAGGCACATTGCTTAAGAAATAATCATTTTAACAATTGGTCACAATGTTAAGCAACAACTACGATTCACAAAACATCTAATTAAAAAGAAGAAGAAGCTCAATCAAAGGTCTATATCAAAATGCTTCATCTTACAGACAATTCATTCAAAACCTTTTCACTGTGACCTCCATCTCTAGCCAATCCATCAAACCAAATAAAAAATTGGGGATAATGAAACCAAAATAGGATGAAGTTACAGTGAAATAATTAATTTTTGGCAAATAATAAGAGAATTAATTACAAACGAGTTAAACTTTAGTGATAAAATATTTCAATTTATCCATAAAGACTAATTACACATATTCAAATACGTAAGTGCGAATTCGCGTTGACGCAACACGAAATACACTACACTCTAAGTAGATTGAAATGCAATTACAACGTGGTGCGTTTAATAAAACTAAAGTAATTCATAATCTCTGCTTAACATTTCCATTCCTGACAACTATCAATGATAATTATCATAACATCCTCAACATTCAAGAAGGGATCCTCTCTGAAAAATTTTTATTAATCTCATTAAATACCACGAGCTTGTTTATTTAAAAAATAACATTTCCATTTGATTAAAATTAAATTTTCTCTTAATGAGCGTTAAAATCTTCTCAAAAAGAAATTTATTTGATATGATTCTGATACAAGAAATGCATATTAGGAAAAAAGCACTTGTTATTGCAAAAATACCATTCAGGAACAATTTTTCTGTAAAAAAACCAAAAATGGAATGCAAAACAAGAAAATTTTTAAGTACCTTACAAAAATTTAAGGAAAATACTTTGTTCACATCAACTACTCCTCATCAACTTGGTAAAAGGTAAGTTCATCCATACAACCGATTTTAAAACAAATCACTGAATAAAACTAATTTAAACTCTCACTTTATTTATAGAGGTGTCAAACTGGTGGCTTTCAAACAAAACGGAAAAAGACAGGCCAATTTACAAATAACATAAACACAAAGAGGAGATCCAAGGGATAGATAATTACACACGTTTCTATTATTCCGCTTTTCTAAAACCTGAGATTATTATTTTAACAGGATTTATGATATGCCCGTGTGAATTGCACAAGTTTCGTTAAAATGGCCCCGTGTTCAATACGAGTTTGACATCCCCGTTACAGCTAACATTCGTTTCATAGAAAGCTTTACTTAACCAGAAACAATATCGAAAACTTGATTTCTATATCTCTACTAAATACCTCCAAAGCGACAGAAAAAAATTTTCCTCAAGTTTGAACTAATCGAATAAATATACTTTAATATTAAGTAAATATTTTCCTTGAGCAAAGCTTCTAATTGATCAAGTATTCGTGTGCTTTTCTACGATTTAAAATTTAACCGAAGGAACATTGAAAGACTAACACCAAATTTTGTTTAAAAACAAAACAAAAAACCCTTCCCCACAGTTCCAATCATCTTTTTAAAAAGTGTAAACCGTGTCAAAGTTGAGTATCAAAACACACCAAACAGACTAATTCAAAACACCTAACCACTAAGAGCGATACTCCATCTCAAAACTGTATTCCTGCTTTTGAGCTTTTCTCATCATTTTTGGATAAACTTACCCTCACATTTCAATTTCTCAAAATGTAAGGACGTATTCTCATACTCCGATTAAAACAAAAAACACAGACAAACACAAAACAAGAAAGACCAATCACGTCGATTACAGACGCAGTGCATCTAAATGACTGATTAACCCTGAAAATATGCGAAAAGACTATTGCCTATGAATTTATACCTACTACATTAATTAATTTATACTGTAAATTTAAGCAAGTTAATCAAAAGCGATTTAATACGTGTGATAAGTGTAAAAGCTGAAACCCAGAGTGTGAAAAAACAATTTGTTATCGATTAAATTTACATGAAATTTGATCTTTGACCCAATTTCCTTTTTTAACAGGATTATCGACAAATGCAAAACTACGCCAATTAATTCAAACAAAAGACCTTCCATCACAAATTTAAAAATTTCTCTAAATCCTATTTGGATTTTGACTGCGTCATTGAACAATCCAACTGTTTTTTTGTTTTTCAACCAATCAAACAACTGAGATCTTTTCCTACAATATAGTACTATTGCTACAAGTAAATTGTTTTCCCTAATATCGTACAATTATAAAACTCTTTATTAAGTACAAAAATACTTTCATCATGGAACTTTTAAAACATAATGGAATTAAATGTCATCAAAAGAATGTTCGTTTCATTTTAAAAATAAACTCATCACGAGATACCCTACTGGAAAGTTATAAAACAACTAAATTACCATTGAAGGAATGAACGAAAATTACAAATCTGTAAAACATTTCTAAACGATAACCGTTAGACTTTTAAAGAGTCTTATAATTGTAATGTTATAAAATGATAAGTACATTAATAAACGCTTAAACCTGTTGACAAAAACTCATTTTATGAGATTGTGTGTTCAAAATCTAAAACAAAATTTGCCTTCGGTGCCATTTTATCTATTAATTAATATTAATATGATTTTTTTTGTATCATGATAACGAATTTATAAATAACATTTTCTAATAACTGTGACAATCTAGTTCAGGCAACTAATTCAACTATAAAATTAATTTTCTCTCTCGACATATCTATAATCTTTTATTCCCTATTAATCAGTTCTGATCCTCCATATTGTGTAGCAGTAAGCACAACCATTGTGTTACAGTACATTCTACTCCGACCATTTACAAATGGACTTCGAATGACTTTATCGAATTAGGTACAATAAATGGGTTCGTGCTGCTTCCGGATATCTCATTTTCGCTTTTAGTCGCAACAGCAGCCCATTCCGCATCGAAGGGATCTTTAGGTTTGTCCGTGTTTCCGCTCTGAGAGGAATTAAAAGTTCCGGAGTTCAAAGAAACCGTGCCTGAATTAGTACCTATCCCAGAACTACTGTTAGACGCAATACTGTTTTGTGAGCCCTGCAACGCCAGGGCACTTGATGCGGTATCAGAAGAGCCGATATTCGTTTGAGTCGGATTGAAATCTATGATTCCATTCAATTGAGAGTGTCTCCCCTGAGTTCTTGGCGTGAAAAAATTATCAGAACCTAATGAATGAGCTCTCAGATGAGCTAACGGCGGTGTTTTCCGCGGAGTCGGACTGGGGGAAGGACTTGTAGTCGTAGATGTATTCGCGACGATCGTTCCGAGCCATTGATCGGGCTTCGGTAGACTCTTCACGTTGCTCAAATTGACCGCAGAACTCCGACCGGTATCCCACGAATTTTTCGAATTACCAGCGTTCCACTGTGGTGCCGGATCGCTTTGAAAGGAATATGAATCTATTTTGGACTGAAAACTATTTAACTGGGAGCTTGAATCTTTAAAAAAGAAAAAGAAAAACCGTTAAAAACTTGTATTCACTTTGTGTTTGGTTTGTTGTAAACAATCTACAAATTCCTGTTACCTGTTTTACTTTCGATGAAATCGTCACTGGAGAGCAAAGATAAACCTTGAGACAATTGCTGACACATTGCACTAACTGGATCTGAATTACCCTTATCGGAAATCGATGTCATTTCCGGAATCGGACTCACTACAAAGAGTACAAAAATTCAATTTTTAATTAATTTACAAAAAAACAGACAAATCCCCAATTCTCTGTGATCTTCCCGCATTAACTAACCTTGAGATTTAATTGTGGGTGGTAATCGGATTTCGCTAGTCTCCAAACTGAGACTGCGTTGACGCTCTAAATTAGAGGGTAATTCACTTATTCTAAGACTAAGTTGACGTTTGAAAGGGGAAGCCCCTGGTAGTTGAGAAAAACCTCGGAAAGAACCTTGTCTCTGTAGCATCGAAGGCGTTGCATGTGGTCTTTCAATCGCATATGGATTGTACACCGGCTTTACTGGAGGTGGATCTGAAAGCAAAATTTTCAAATTAGACCAATAAAATGTTAACTGATACAGAAGTAACATCTTTTCTTCTCAACTAGTCTGCTTAATAAGATTCTTTAGAACATTTTCATGCACTAAAAATAAATAACAAACTCTTTAATAAATCAAATGAGGGAGTTGCTATTTTGTCCAAAACCATGTTTGGATTTTCCGTCATACTAATCACATTTTAAACCTCTTTTCACATCCTCTTCTAATCATTGTATCTAAATGCTCAGATGGCAACTTTTTCAATATTCAGTAAACCATTCTTTGTTCCTAAGACAGAGTAGTTAGCCTGACTAACGAGACCTTATCCAGAGCCCCTACAGTTGATGCGTAGAAACAAGGCAGATAGCCTATCCAACAACCTTTCAACTAACATTTGACGTTCCACAGGTTGAATTAAAAGAAGAAATTAAACAATCACTCAATTTATAAATAAATAAATAAACAAAACCAAAATACTCAGAGGGAAAATATAAAATACCAAAAACTGGGGGGAAGGGAATGTGCATGAGGATACTACCATCACTCTTTCACAGATCAATTTCTTTGTTCGATATTATCGAAAAACGTTTCTATTTCATCACTCATTCCATTTTATTTATTATACAATAGCTAATAAACAATGAAAACCGATTCTAAACCACTATCATAACAGATTACAATAAATCAAAACTTCGAAAAAGCAATTAAACTCGATCTGTGAAAGGTGATAAGTGCGACAGGAGCGTTTCTCTTCTTACCAGTTCCAGGGATATCAATCATGACGGCTACTCCTGGATCTGCAGGCAAATATTTTTCAAAACAATTAATTATGTGTTAAGCTTCACTGAAGTGATTTTGTCACCAACTCTACCTTAACGTCCTAAGAAACCTCTTAAGGCCCCATTACCAATATTCCCTTCAATTTAAAACCTTTTGAACATCCCTGATCAGTAAGCCATCATTATGAATTAAATTTGAACTTACCCGCTCCCGGTTTGATTTCTTGAGGATCCGTAAGTCTATCAGTTAACGTGGTATGTCTAAAAGAGCCGGTACGCGTAAACGTCGAATTCTTCGAGTCGAATGACATTGTCACTCTGCATTCTTTGTCTCGTTTTTGTTTTCGTTCTAAACAGGCCGCGAATGCACAACCAACTGCATGACTTAGTCGCTCTCCCTTTTGAATAGATAACAACAAAAACGCAATTAACAAGACTGACATTAGTGAATCACTTCAAAACTGGAGGATTAAATAAGAATCACAGATTGAAAATCAGACAAGTCGATGCATCAATAGTTGCACAATACGTACCGTTTCCTTTAAAGCCAAGAACCCGTGACACATCCATCTTCGCGTCGTTCCGTCACGGCAAATGTAAGAGAAACCTCTTTCGTGATTTCTGTCGGGAGCACAAAACGATACTTTTTCAATTGTTTGATCTACGATCAGCCCTTTGGTTTCATCTTCGACTACCCTCAAACCATCGCCAGACACGTAGAGAATAGCTTTCACATGTCGACGTCTTGTGTTACCCTACGATCAAAGAGAAAAATGAATCAAATCTGAAGAGTCCGAATAAATAGAAAGATCAAAAAAATTCGTGTCAAGAATTGATGAAGCTATCATTTTAGAAGACTCGTTCCTGCAAAAATTATTTTCCATTCAACAATGCATCTGGATCGATGATGACAACTGATTTCTCAAGTATTTCGGTACCAAAGTCAATTATTAATTATCAGAAATGATTTTTATTCAAAGTCATCGTCGGATTAAAGAAAAGGAAAATCCTGAGACAAAGACTTACCCTGAGGACTTTTAACGCCTCTTCGCAGACTTGCATTCCCCTGGATTCGAATACTTCAACACAACCGAGATATTTCACTTGAAAGCAGCACGTTCCTGCCCGAACGCCAAGCTCGTCCGCCTGCCATTGGTGTGGCTTTGAGCTCTCCGGTACGTGTTCCTTGCGCTTTCGGAACGAATCCCGAAAGCTTCTCCGCAGTCTGTCCATACGTCGAGGAGAATTCCCGGACTTTTTTGAAGATTTGTCCCTGAAGGACCGACTAAATGCCTGGTTGAAAGAGAAAACAAACAGAATATTACGACCGCCCTTTCATGAGACGTCTATTAAAAAGGAAGGGCAAGTCTAAATTAAAACTAAGCCAACCATAACTTTTCTATAATCCTTCTCTAGTCAAACTTTAGAGCTTCTTAAAAACTTCTTAATGTCTTCGAAACCCTAATTTTTTTAAAGCTCGCTCAAGTCTCAACTATAATGTAATTTATTCCAGTCTTTTCAATCGAAACACGTTATCAAAGCCAAACTATTACATTACTTCCCAACCATTTTTATTCAAGCATTCGGCTCATGAGCTGATTATGTCGACTAAGTAACAACTAACTTTTAATGCTTTCCCTCAAAGAGAACTTCAACAACACCAAAAATCTCCCACAACCATGAATTGAAAAAAAAAACATCACAACACCGATGAGAGAAAAGAGTTCTCCATTGATACCTTTAGACAGCCAATGAAAATATGACTTCTAAGAGAAACTCTTAAATCCTTTTATGACTAAAAAGCTTTTGAAAAATTAGGACCGTAAATTTCATTAAAAATGCCGATCGCTTAGAATCAAAATTACCAAAACAGATCTCACAGAGTGAACGATCATTACGGCTTTCTTTTAAATTGATCTTGATCATTACCGAATACAATTCCGGGAAAAGTTTTTGGATTTGAATAAATCATCCGATTTTTAAATTCCGTCCTCGATTTAAATTACAATGAGTCACAATTTTGATGACTTTTCTAAATGATGCCTCGGTTGAATAAATTCATTGTTTGGGTGCTTTTATTTTATTATTATTAACTGAAATCCTATTAATTTTTGGTCTCTTTTGTGACAGAAATAACACGTGACGGATTTCAGTGAAAGCTTTAACACATGTCGGAGGGAACAAAACGAAAGCAGTAGACGTTTTGAATTGAAAATGAAAACACCGAATTATTTTCCGTCACAACTATTATTATAGAGCGTTGTAGTCTTCGATACCAACTGTTTTATAAGCCTATGCTTAAAATTTGCACGATGGAACCTTTCCACGAGTTTTAGTAGATAATATAGTGATGGTGGTGGTTCTAATCCCGTTTTTCACCCTTTTTGGGTATAACAGGATGCGGGAGGAGGATTTGAACTCCATTTGAGTCCAAGTCTGGAACTTTTGCCACTACACTACTTCTCCCACTATTAGACAATACGAAACATTTCACCCAAAAATTTTTATAACAGACTATTTTCGAGTTTGGGAATCTAGTTCATTACTACGTCCTGTATTGACAGAAAAAATGTTTGGCACAATTCTTAGTAGAAAGAGGATTGGCCTCACTAATTTTCCAGGTTATGGGTAGGAAATTTCTACTGAAGATACCATTATACTACCACTAGAGACCAACACACTACCTTACACTACTACTACTACATGGAGATAGAGAAAAGAAGCACTGCAAAAAAGCTTAAAGGATGCCCCTCTCTCCCCGTATTACAGACAATTTTCCATTTTGGGGATTTAGTTGATTACTATATGCTCTATTGGCAGGAACTCCCTTCTATATCTTCCTTTAAGCTTCTTAGTAGTGCTCTCTTCTTTTCTCTATCCTGACCTGCACCTCTATGTAGTAGTAAGGCAGTATAGGATAGTGTCAAGGTCTCTAGTGGTGGTAATGTAGTACCTTTAGTAGAAATTTCCTATCCATAATCTGAAAAATCATTGTGGCCAACCCTCTCTCTACTAAAAATATACTAAAACTATACGGCAACTTTTACCTACTACATGTTCATGTAGCAATAAAGTTTCTATAAATAAAATCAGAGGTAGCAGAATTAACAAAAAACAACCACAGAGCGTTTGAGGGCTAACATAAAAACCCAAAAACCTTTCCAAAGGCTCTCAACACCTTTACTCTGCTCTTCGAATGTTTCTAAGCTTATAAGCAGACAGTAACATCGACTAGAAAATGACCAGGTTTGACAAGATAACCCCCTGCGGTTCTCGTGGTTGTCATCGTTTCCAATTTTATGACGCCCACACGTTTGTCAATACTGTCTCACTTCCCGACTCCGTTTCATACATTCTCGAGAAATTTCTACTTCCACATAACCCACACCCTTTCCGATATATTCAATTTTATCAATAAAACGATTTAATATTGTTTATTTCCCATCTCTCTCTCAATTTAATATCTTCCCTGGAGATTTTATGTGTTCCAAGTCTGCAACTTCGGGAAGTCAACAAGTTTCTCATAAACATTTTCTAACGGGAAAAATCAAAACTCTTTATTTAGGTCAAATAGAAAATGCAATTTCAATTTTCTAACTTTTCTAGACTCCACGAATTTAAATATTATTACATTTTATCCCAAACAAGCCGTTACGACGCCAATTCCAAATTGATTAAATCGTTATAAAATCCTTCCAGGCTTCCCTCCCAAATACTATGACTAATTTAAATATTTTAAAATAATTATAACAGTGATACAATAATTATTATTAGAAAGATTCTGTCGTCATATTCTAAAGATAAATTTCGAGAGTTTCTAACAAACCCCAATTTTAAGAATACTTTTCATCCATTCGTTAACGCAAAGCTGTTTATCTTTAAAATTCTATACTAATGAAAGAAATCGCTGTTCAAAAACACAGTTTAGCGGTTTTCATAGTGATAAATTACTATAATTGTTGACTTTCTATATCTCATCAAATAGATGTCAGCGTAATCGAAGAGACAAAAACTTGTCTTTCCTCTTAATAATTTAAAAGTTATTGACATTTTCTAAGGTATGACCATCATTTGACGTCTTTCCTCATTATTTTCAGTTCCACAAATACAATTTCGATTTTCTTCTTCCGTTTCGGCCATCTTCCAACCGACATTTTATTTTTTATCTTCCCTTTTGGGTTTAGTATCTCTTCCTCCTCTCGTTTATCTCAAACCCATTTTCTGAACTATTTTTCCTTTCCACCATCTTTTCAAAAATCTTGGTGTTGATTCGAAGATCTCCTTGAATCATAGATAAATTTTAAATCTAAGCTGATACAGTTCCTTGTTTGCTAGTCACTAGTCTTATTTAAGGAAAAGTTAAAATAAATTTTTAAAACCAAAAACCGGGGTAATTCAGCAGCAAAAGCCCATCTCCCTCATTAATTTAAAACTTTTAAATTATCTACCAAGCTTAATCATACTCAACAGTAGATCATTGAATTATTCATCTGCATTGATGGAAGAACTGGTAAACTCCCACCAAAGTTGACGTAACATACCGGTCACGTTTTGACTGACGTCATTTCGCTTTTTTCAAGGGAAGGACGTGTGTATGACTGGATACTGCAAACCATAAAATTCAAATAGAAAGCGGCGGTACTCTAACAAAACTGATGAGAGCAGAAGACCACATTTTGAGCTATGAGCTGTCTTTTTGCCTCAGGTTTATTACTCACACTGTGCCGTTATTAAGACGTTAACACTTAAAACTCAGCTTGTTTCGACTTCAGGCACGGTTTATTGCCTTTAAAACGTCGTACCTCAATCAATCATCAAACTTACAAGAGAATCTCTGACGATGGAAATTATTTTTGTGTAATAATAACCTCACCCTACCCTACCTACCCTTACAACTACAATAACTTCTTAGCTGTCAAAGACGACCCATAAATTTAATTTCGCATAAACACTAAAAGCACACAATTTATAGCAACTACTTTGTTACACAATCTTTTATAATAAGTTAAATATATATTATAAAACCCAAACAATTAACAAAGAACAATTTTTTTTAAATAACTGATTCATACTTTTTAATCGGTCATCAATGGGTCACTAAAAAGTTTTAAGAAAACAGTTTCCACGGTAGTTGACACACAAAATCTTTTCCCGACTAACTCCTCGCATGTATTTTTTGTCTCCTCCAATTTATCTTGGTTTTAAAACCGATAAGATAATCACTAAGCTGATTAAAATTCGAATCATTAAATTAAATTCATTGTCAAGGGAAGTGGGAAAAGTTTAAAGAGATCTCGTATTTTATAAAAGACTTCGACATCTATCGCCGACGCAAATTCAAAACACAATGCTTCAAATTTTTAAGAACACAACTGAATAAAATTAAAATAAAGGAAACAGATTTCTGATCGATAAGAGAAGAAAAATTTAAATTCTTCAAAAGACCATTGTCAGAGATTCCCATCGTTCCCAACAGGACGTGGTACCACCCCACGTCACGTTCATCTAGAGACATTGTCACCGTACCGTGGTCGCTTTGAATCAGCTCACAAGTGATTTGCAATTACAATTTTTGTCGCATTTCAAATCATAAACAATCCATTCTGATTCACGCTAATTGTGAATGAATCAAATGAGGACAACTTCAGGTTTCAGACGAGGCCATTGTCTGACGCGTTCGGTTATTTGAAGCGTTGATTCGTCACTCACATCAGATTGATAATCGATACACTTACTGAAAATAATGTTTTACCAAAAAAGCGACAATTTTTTTCCCCTGATGTTGTATCTTTCCCACGGAAATTAGAAAAAATGCAGTTCACCTTCTCCGTTCGGCCTCATTATCCCTTTCCGCGACACATTTGCGTGATTCGGTGCAATTTTCTGGACTCTGGCACTTTTTAGGCGCGAGAAAAAATCAACGCAAACTAAAATCTGTGACGATGTGACATGCAAATTGTCACCCCAAGCTCTAATACTCCTTCCTAAACCATCTCAAAAGGCTGCGTTTAGACTACACTCAATTATTTTCACGAACCTTATAATTTGAATCTTTTATTTTATTAATTAATTAATAAAAATAAAATAAAATAAAAATCCTGAACAAAACAAATTATTTCTTTTTTAATTATAATAATTAACATAATTAATATCTAAACAAACCCATTAATTACATAAATTCGACATCTTAACTGACATGACAAACAAATACCTACTAAAAACACCCCAAAAAACCACAACCTTATTAACATATACAAAAATACATTACCCAAGCCATTTACAAATAAAAATTTACTTAAGACCATCACCTCTACTATAAATCAGAGCGATTTCTACAATTACGCAATGTAATGAGTGCTACATGAATCCATTAAACTGTAGTGAACTTTATCTATTTTCTTTTTACTCTTAACAGAAAAACACCACCAAATACGACTCTCTAAGAGAGAGAGAGCTAATTACCACTCGTAAAACTCATCAAAGTTCTTGCTGCCGTTCATTAAATCCAATCTTGAAAGAAAAAGTTTAGGGTTACACATGAAACCGTGATCCCACTTTCTTTTCTAACAATTTCACTAAAGGTAAAAAGAAAGAGGAAAAAAAAGGAACGACATCAACGTGTTCAAAGAAAGAAAAATCGGAAGAAATTTAAAACCCAATTCCAAACAAACCAAATGTACCTTATTATATCTTTTGCTGAGGCGCATGGCTGATCTATCCAAAGGCTCGTGGTGAGACGTCGCAGTTCCCATTTTGAAAATAATCCGACTGACTTTCTTGAGTCCCAAATTTATTTATATATAAAAACGGTTATTCACACATATTTAAACACGTACAAAAAAGTTTAAATTCTCGTGTGTGTCACTAGCTAGCTAAAGTTGTACATTGCTATTCATATATACATAATTAGTTTGAAATGTTTTTATTTCCTCTCCTCTCAAACTAAAAATATCTCGAAGGCTAAGAAATTGTGCTTTCTTTTCCCTGTAAAAATATAAAGTGCGATAATTTAATAAGGTTGTCTTTCGTGAAAGCAAGTAGATGAAGAAAAACGTGATGAAAAGAGTACAGATGAGGAAGAATTGCAAGATTTCAGCACAGGCATGACTGACGAAGAAGATAAAATAATTGAGAAGAATAACAGCCGAGATACACCAGAAGTCTCCACACGTTTTGAAAAAAGAAAGGAAAATGTGACATTCACGTACTGAACATCGTGAAGACATGTGCTTTAAATAGGAAAGAAAGATTGGTCACAAATTTGTGACACCTTAATTGAATTTGTCAACAAAGATACACCCAAAGCTTAAAATGACGAATTTTCAAAAAGCTCCAACAATCCGCAGTTTGAATACCCTTCAAAAACCTCCTCTTCAACCCGAATTCACAGTTTTATCATCGAAAGACTAATATACAACAACACTCTTCTTCTATTTTCTATGACATTCCAATCCGTTAATTTACCCGCGAAAAGCAATATTTGCGGTAACGAAATGCCACAAAAACAAGTGAAAACCAAAAAACCAAACACAAAACTCTAGCCAAAATAAACTCACGTATTCGGTTCTTTGGTAACAAAAAAAAAAAAACTCGCCAACACTCCTAAAAGTAATCAATTCACCTACGACCAATTACGAATTTTTATTCTGGAGTTTGAACTTTATCAATTGTTTAAAGGTTTAGACAAATAGATAACAAAGAACTTGGTTACCGCGTCCGATGAATCGTCAACAACCACAACATTCAACCAAGAACTGCCAACTCGTTAAAGAATAACTTGCCCACTTACAAGCGATAAGAATCCTCATTCATTAGCTTGAAAAAGGCTGAAATCTCCACTGAACCTATCCAAGGAAAAGCCTTTCCTCGAACTTCCCAAAGGCGTAATTAAAATGGTAAAGGAGAAACACCCCCTGGTTTCAATTTCAACAGCAAAATCATCAATGAACACAATAATTGAAAACTGGATGAATAATAAAGCCCACGAAAAGACAGAGATCATGATTAAAAGCTTTGTGGTTTAGTTTTGAGGTTGAAGCCAACAGAGAAAAACACAGCTATCTGAATTCTTTCAAAGATGATTTCTCGAAGTCTATCGAATGAAAGGTAAGCAAACCTTGAACAAAGTCCTTTCACAAGTAAAACATAAGACCAGTTACAAACCATAAATACAAAAACTAGTGATAGAAATAACGAGATAACAGCAAGAAGCTCATCTATCTATCATACGAACCTATACTTTAAGAGTGAAAAATTGGATGCGGCATCTCACAAGGAGCATTTTTTAAATTTTACTTATCTCATTCGAATTTTAAGTGGATTCAACTTGTGAATTAGAACCTAAACCGACTGGACTCAAGGATTTGGGTAGTAAGTCTACAAAAAACGCTAATTTTTTTTAGTTGCGATAAAAAAACGACGCAAAGTCATCTTCCTGATTACACTTTACACAATTTAACAAAAAAATAAAATAAAAAAAGGATGCCAATGTTTCTTAACGCAATTACCACCAAAAATGGTAATAACCTCATTCCAAAACATTTCAAACTAAAAAGTTAAGAGATGGAAAGTAAAATATTTTAATGAGGATGATAATTCACCACAGCGCACAACTTTAGCAAAAAGAGCGGTTGGGAAGCCAATCAACAGACCTAGTACAAAAAGGTTCAGAAAAAAATTTAACGATACCAGTGCAACCTTTACAAACTTTTTAACAAAAACTCCCGAACAAAAACCTCACGAATTAGAAAAGTTAGACTTCATTTTCATACTGAACCAGAAGAGCCTATTCAAAACCAAAAGCGATTCTTGTCAAATTTGGGAAGAAGGGAGGAATCAACTCCATTTTGCTTTATCTCTCAGCATAATATATTAAGAATATTTCAACACCGAAAACTGTGAACTAAGCTTTACCGAGTCCAGTCAATCAAAATGGGAGTCAAATTCCCAATTACTATGCTATTAAGCGGAGTCGCCGAATTGGTGTCCCATTCCAAACCCACTGCACCACAAACGTTCTGCCAACTTCACAAATTCTTCACAGAAAACTGAAGAATGTTGAAAATTGGAAGCAATTCGTTTGAATGTACGTGATGGTTTTAGTGGACAAACAGGTTGAGTAGAGAACATTAAAACAGGTGTAAGGAAAGTCCTAACTGTGAATCACCGCTGATTCACAGAATGAGAACAGAAATCAAAGAAACCATTACAGTTTTCTTTTAACAAACTACACTTCACATCGCTGTAATCCACCAAATTTACCAGCAGGCAATAAAGTTAACGAAACGTTTCCTCATAATACAATTAATGTGATGTATCATCCCAAAATTGGTATGCGACCAAACATCTCAGGAACTAGAAACAAGACTGAGAGAACCAAACATTTTGCGATAATTCTTTCTAGCTAACTGACAAGATAGAGCATCTTGTTGGGAGCGCCACAATTTGCTTTAGAGACCATCAACACAGTTGCTTAATCGTATATATGAGGTTCACATTTCATCATAATATGGCGCTCAACTTGACACCATCCCCGATTCCGACTAAATTAAAATCGTCTCTAATTAACTTGGATACTTTTTCGAATTCTGTAAATTAGTCTTTCCTCTTGACACAAGACTCGAATTATAATTAAAGAAGTTTTTATAGAGAAATATGCATTTTAAGAACTTGAGACTTTGTTCTATTTTTAACAAAAATCAGATTTTTCGATTTTATTTTCATTACTGAAAAGCTCAAAGGAAGAAGGAAAACATCGACGTATCAGAAAACATTTTTTGTATTGGAAATATCTTCCAACAAAATGAAATTTATCTCAGTTTCCTCCATTGACTACAACAAATTTCATTCATAGAAAGACGATGCAGCTGCCTTTTGTCAGGTACTCTTTTGAAATTGAACCACCAGTTTCTGCCAGGTGCAAGATTTAAAGAACCTTTTTGAAGCAATTCTCTCACCTTGAATTGATTTTAAACTCAAAAATACTGAAACTCAAAACTCTAGAATTATGTGAACTAGGTGAAGGCAATATCTATCCGAGATCAATGGTATCCTTGTTATGTTCCGGAAGATCACTTACACGTCTTCAAATTTTCGAGGAAAAAGGATTGTAAATAAATAAATTCGCAGGTGAGGTAAAAACCAAGATAAAGCAAAAACCGTTACGTCATTTTCACAAATAGTACAACTTCATGGGGAGGAGGCATCCAACTTCAAATAAGACGGTTATACCAAAAACAGCAAACGTGCTAAATGAATGGACAAAGAAGTCTGCGGTTTTCGAGTAAGACCAACACATATAAATAAATATTTAGTCACTCATTAGACAATCCACCCAGAATCTCAGTGACTTGCCACCATGGAATGACTAAGAAAATAATATCGGTTTATGAAACAACTTTCGCCACCGTTTGCACCATAGTTGCAGCATCAAAAATTCAGACAATCCAGGACGTACAGAACCCAAGTGAAAAATATCTTAAAACGAGTTCGGTTTCATCCAAGGCCACCGAGGCAACTCCAAAAGCGGTGAATGACCACCACCTTTTTCTATTAAATATTATTGGTCCCTGAGTTTTTCTTTCTTTCTTTGTCAGAATTTTTCACTGACCATTTTTCATCCGAAACTGTGGCGCGGGGAGGAGGAAATAAAAAAAAGAAAAATGGGAAAATAAAACGGCAAAACACTGGGGACTCGAGTAAATTCAAACTTATTCTTTATAAATTGCTAAACTTATTGTGACAGGCCTCCCGGGATGTACAAAGGTAAGCATCAACGAAATCAACCATTTCTCCTAACGCGATTTCCTTCGGTTTAAAAGAAAATTAAGAGAAATGTCTAACGTTTTCCTCCATTTATGTTTAGGAACAAAAAAATACTAAAAAGGTTGAAAATACCTTTTCTGGAATGTATCCAAATCGAAATAAATATGTGGAACACCGAGAAAAGAGTTAATAAAACCATTTTATTGCTTCAAGCAAACCTCCGATAAAATCATGTACAACAGACAGATGTGAAGCAACCTGACTATGCGATTTGAGGTTCTATCTATACAACACATGACATACGGTATGCGATTGGCAATTTAGCTTTTGAGAGTTTCTCTAGGTTCTTCTACCACCTGCCTTCGATTTTGTCGCTGTTTCAAGCACCGTCTTACAAAACATGAACAATAATAATTTCTTGAGAATGAAAATCATTATTCAAAATTTCACAGCTAAAGGATCAAAAAACGCAAGACCTTCATTTGTTATTTTTCAACACTCGGGGAATGGGTTTGAAGGCAATTTCAAATACATACAAACTGATTAAGCTAAGATTCGGAAGTAATCGTGTATATAAATTACACTTCTCAATGAAAAGACGGATTCAAAACCGACCATATTTCGAGGTGGGAATTTGTAAGAGAGGAAGAAGGTCGCAAATACAAGGGGTACGACCACTTCACATATCCACATGACATAAAAGATGATATCCGGGAACAGTATTAGGGGTTGAGACATTACCGTCGAAGGTAAATTTGCCCTTTCTCAGAGACAAGGTGCTACATTATGGGATAAAAAATTACCACCGAAACTCTTATTTCCATCCCTGCGACTTCAACCATCAACACCAAACTTTTTCTTCCTTCACTCCACTCAATCCACAAAAACGACGACCTTCAAAACACCGATCCACGAGTGATATCTTCCATCTTAACTCAATCATGGGACGAATAAAACACAGTGCCAAAGATGAAGACAAAAACTCAAGAAATCAGAGGTAAGACGCAAGGACATTTAAGAGCATTAAAACGCCAGAAGCATGCCAGAACCACCTTTTATGCAACTTCATTCTCGAGAATAATATTTAAATGGCATCAACCAAAACAACCCGATACTCGAGTACTTTACAACGCATTTATGACTCATTTAACTTCTCCCTTTAAAAACCTGAATGATATTAAAAAGAAATTTCGACCAGTAAGTTGTATAGTGTTACGTCTGATAGGCTTACAGAAAAAAACAAAATCAACCAGGTGACACATATTCAAAGAATGCTTTCAAACACACACTAAAACGTTTTCACATATCCATTTCAAAACATTACAACATCTTCTACCATCTTCGATGCATACTGATGATTCGTTTTCTAAAATTATTTTTAAAATGGAAGTTTAAAAAAAGAAAAGAGAACGAAGAGAGCTTTGGGCGTGATCAGGGAGAACAAAAAAATGGGAAACTTATTACTAATTCAGATACAGAAATCCAGGAACGAAAGCTGTCAGTATCTGGTATTATACGTAATGTCCCCGGAGGAAATTAAATTCGCAATACAAAATGGCTGAATTTTTATTTCTACTATCCTAACTCTGAAAGTATTCCAATTTGAATATCCGCATTTTTTCCTCTTAGTAAAACTGATCGCATTCCAACTATCCAGAGGCCACTCACATTCCAAAAACGAAAAAGGTTAAAACCACTCAGAAAATTATATATTCATGGAAAATTTTATTTTATACTCCAATCTTTTTTTTGTTTCTAATTTAAATAACGTTCTCCCAAAAAGAAAATCCATCCAGGTTCTCGAACACCTACGTACGTGATTTCTAAACAGAATTTAAAAGAAACCAAACTCGAAGCACATAACGTAATCCGTGGACGCGGAAATACAATCGTTCAACAATACCGCAAGACAACGAACGAATCGCAAGAACGGCGACGATTTACGTGAACTTTTGAACGAACGTTTAACATCTTTCCGAGATACACACGAACATACACACCGAACTGAATCAAAGGAAAAAAAATTCACACGGTCACGAGTATATAACAAAAAATTCGTTGGAAATAAAAAATCGACTTCCCGTGTTCAACTGTCTAATAACGAAGGGGTCTTTCACGTAAACTCGATCCTCGATAGTAAATCCCAACCGGTTGCTCTTTATTGTATACTCCACTGGAATCGGGCAAGCATTCTATTGACTTGGTGAGCCATCACTGGTACCAACTTAAACGCCTTTTCCAATACCCACTTTTTGTTTCTCCTATACCCCGACCTGACATCTTCGCAAACGCCTGGTAACAACGAGCCTCGCTTTTTGTCAGACACCAGTGATTCGCATTCAAATTTACATTGACCGAACATCTACTAATATCTCATTGGCGCCATTTTCAAATTCAATATTTATCACAAGAGAACCAACCTAAAATTAAACACCAACACAACTCAAAATGAAATATTTCCTTCACAACAGAGATCCGAACCCCCACACTTAAATATTTTATCTGGTATCATTAACTATAATTGGACAGTTAATGAAAAAAGGACGTACAATTAATTTGCAATTTTTCTCGCAAATAGAAGTCACGGACAATTAAAAAAAAAAAAACAGATAAGGGCAAATCTCTCGAAACATTTCCAAACCCATATTAATAATATTGATTCTCGTTAATAAAATAAGCCCGCATCCATTGTACTACACTTGTTCAAAACAGCCCTTTCAAAAGGGCTTTAGTAAATCACCATCTATTATAAATGAAGTGTACCCGGTCAGCTAAAACCATGAGAAACAAGAAACAAACAAAAAATTACGCATCTTCCACGTTAAAACGAACGCAATTAAACTGGATTTAGATAATTAGATTCGATGAATTAATTACGAGAATAATAAATTCAACCCTTTGACCGTTTTCCCCGGGGGTCTTAAATATAACAAGATTATTTTGCATGATATTACATTATAACTCTTAAAATGTGATAAATTAAATCAGCATTCTAGTTCGCAGGTAACAGAAAAAATTTTAAACGCTAAGAATAAACGAAAAGTTACCTAAACTCTAAAACTGTTTACGTATCGTATTGCCGTATATACAAATATACTGTAAAAATTATTAGTATCACTAATCTACTCAACTAACACGGGGTGAGAACAATACACCATCGACTATTTCTATTCCAGATATCCTGATGGCTGCCTTTATACCTACCTTCACACAATTCAAAGAATTTAGATATCACAGCCCTAAAATCCCCAAAATTGAATCATCACCACCCCGAACCATTAAAACTGTTGACTCCTATTAAAAACACATAAGACACTTTAAGAGAAATTTTTTTAAATAAGGAAACGAGGACATAAGATTAAATACATTTCGACCGTTAAATTAAATTCAGGAAATTGTAAATTTAACAACACTTAAGGGTTCTAAAAAAATTTTAGTCCAAGTCAATTAAAACCGATCTAAAAATTCTAATCATTCTTTTAAAAGAAATGTGTGCCATTTGATGACTTCAGTTTTTACACCGGTAGGAAGAATCGTTTGAAAGATATAGTCATCAATATTTTCTTACGCGAAATAATAACACCAGTCTTCAAGCAATAATTAAAGCAAATCGTACTAAACACTCACAGGCGTTAATAATATAACAATATACTGTCTTCAACAATGAAACCCACTGTTTATTTGTCATCGTTTTTCTAAGATAAAGGCCACCGCAAACCATATTCAGAGTTCGGATGCCCTGAATCCATCCGGAGCTTCAAAAGAAGGTATAATACAGAAAACGATATCGAATGTATATATTTTAAGAATCTAACCCTTTTGGCATCCAAGTGGATAAAAGCAAAATGTCTCCCTTTAAACAAAGTTTATTGAATCCCAGGGGAGTTGGGATGGATAAAACAAAAAATTCTCATCCATGGAAATGTCTGTAATACACCTCCCAGATCCTTCCAAAGCAGAAATTTCATGTACATAAATGTCTAAATCAACATTTTCATAAAACCTACTTCGACCTTACTAAAGATATTTATTTGAGATCTTAGATACATAAAATCAGATATATCTAAATTGCGAAATTGTTTTTAATTATAAATAATTGAGCAAGAACCTATATAACGCAGGAAGTTCTATCAACAGGATTTGCTCTGTGGTTCTTTACCGCTTAACCTTCGTTTAAAAGTGTCCTTAAAAAACAAGACCACGTTTGTATCTATAAAGTTTTAATTAAAGAGTCAAAATTTTTAACATTCCCTAAAGACTGTTTCGCAATCCAACGATTTAAACCCAGTAAAACTTTCAAAGAGTACATAAGGAATTTGATCAATTTGTTTATTTACTTCTGACTTGCGAGTTTTAAAACTTTAAATTGAATTAAATCAAATCATCCCCTTTACGGAATGCTCTCTTTGCACAACTTCCGCCATTTTTTTCTACAAAGTTTCTTCTCTTTGTGATAAAAATTTACATGGAAATCCTCCTTTCAATTTGAGAATTGACTTGAAAAGGGAAGTAGCGTTCTGCAGCCTACACCTATTTTGGTAGTCCTCTAATGACATTTCTGATAATCCACCTAACCAAAAATAAAGATGAATTAGGCTATCGCTTCCAGCCAGGCTATAAAGAGAGCGATTAACAATGAATCCAAGAACGAAGGACGTGATGGTTATACCTTGTTTGCTTTTCCGTCAACTAAAAAACGGACCACCAAAAATCAAGAAGCGATTCTTAACACCATGGCATCGGTAAAAGCTAGTCTTAAAGGTTGGGGCGAGAATAGAAACATCTTCCTGGGAACATGCATCAATTCACACCAAGCAAATAAGTCGAAGTCACTTCTATAATGGCAGGCACGTAACTCTTACATATTTTCTGCTACAGCTGCAAGGTCATTGACCAAAACTGATTTACACCTCATCGACATTTCTTTATTAACTTGTGAATTTTGATATTTTTTTTCAAAACCATTTTAGTTTCATTATAAATTGTAATGCGTTTTCTTTTCCTAACGAAAAACGGAAATATAAATCAGCTTATGTCAACACTTCCCACAATTATTTGGACCAAATTTATTAGAAACTAAGTTCCTGGAGTTCTTTAACCATAAAAAAAAACAAACTTACTTCAACCTTCTAAACAAAACTTAATTTTCACCCCCCAACAAAAAAAAGATTTAATATTACTGTACATTAATATTAAAACCAAAAATTTTTAGTTTTATTCAGAACAATAAAAATAGCGTGAGCGCAGCATTGTAATCTTACTTGATGATCGTGATTATATAACTTTCAAGTTTTGTCCTCATTTGCGCCTACATTTCTATTGTTTACCTCTCGCCGACGATTAATATAAGTAATTGTTCAATTATTTTAAATAAACTTCATACTCTTTGAACTATTTTTGCAAGAATGAATAGGTTTGTGGCCAAGCCACAATGTACAGTTATTTTTACTTAATGAAAGTTTTCTTTCAAAACGCCCCCTTCCATTCAGTGCCACCTTGTCAACTGATGTGGGTTTGATAAAAATTAGATTTGTTCGATACAATCACAGACACACAATAAAGGAGCTTCAGATGTGATTAAGGCTTCCTCGTTTTATAAAGAAACTTAATATTCTTGAATATTGCTTGAAAGAGGAACAACTGCATTTTTCCTCATCATAATCAACTGTGCACAATCCTAATCATGTGTCACCTTTAATGGCAGCAATTGTACTGCTCGAAATGATTCTAACTATGGCCTAGAGATTCATTTACATTTCTAAACCCATGATGTATTCGTACAACAATAGGGACTATAAAAGAATTTTAAAGATGAAAAAAGAAAAGAATAAAGCAAGAAGCACAGATTTAATTCATGCACTATCATTAGAAAGTAATAATGTTGTTCAAAACTACTGTGGAGTTCTCTCAGGCAGTGAAGCCCTTAAGAATTATTGAAGTTAAAAGTAAGCAGTTCTATATGATTGAAAAAGCAAGATATTTGTTACTATCTTAACAATTAAAACAAAACACACACATATATTTATATAAATATATACACAAGGTAATGGGTTTTATTAAATCCTTAACCTTTCCAATCTTGTGAGTTTAGAACAAGTGAAGCATGCAACAAAAACATTTCACATTAATACAATTTCTATTAGTTCTGTACAAAAGAATATTAAAGACACCTTAAATTCGAAAAACATATAAGTAAAATCTGAGGTTTACGTATAGACGAAAATCACGATGAACTGATTGCGAAGTCACGACTTAGCGCATTATTTTCATAAAAGGATATTTTAGACTCAAGTAAACACTTTCAATTCGAATTTTGAAAATACCTGAGCTCGATATACTCACCTATTTATTTGAAACACACCAACATATCACTCGACAACGTCATAATTTAACGATTTTGTTACTAAACTATTAAATATAGCACAAGCCGATTTGAAGAATTCAGTAAAATACGAGACCGTAACATTCGTTTCATAATCCACTTTTCAACTGAAAATTAAAATGGCGAAGATGGTGAAAGCAGTGCAGGCAACTGCGAAAAACTTAAATTCCTCTTGAGTGGAAATGTGAATTAATAATTATTTAAAATTTACTTTTAGTTATTTTTTCTCGACTTAACTTAATTTTTTTAAATTTAAATTTAAAATTTTCGTTTGTTTCATTATTTATTACAAGGACTAGGTATAAAATTATTGCCACAACAAACAAAACGAATATTTTACACAGAGTCGCCAACCCAACAAAGTTGTTATCCTACAAATACCGAAACCAAGGACAAGAATTGTTTTCAGTGGATTAATTGAGGTTTTTTAGTCTTTTTTAATCCTATTTAGTATAAGAACCTCGTTTTTATGTATGTTTATATTTCTCATCGAAAGTAAATGCTACTTATATAATTAAAAGATTAACACAAGATTAATATTCATTATTAATACTCCTATTTTCGCGCCACAGAGTTGAAAAAAAAAAATTTGTGGCCTCCTCACGAATAAAAGTTACTTCATTGCGTTTAGAATTGATCTGCGCTCTAGGTGAAAGACACTGTAAGAATGTGATTCTGTTATTTCACGCTGGATGGCAGCTTATTACATTTTTTTAGATGCGAATTTATTTATTTATTTCATTATTTTTTGTGTATAATGTCTACCAACTGAATAATGAAGGTTTTGGTTAAGCTTATATCTTGTGAGGTGTAACGTTTTGTAAGAAATATTTTGCCAGAAAAAATTAGTTTTACTTTGTTGTTTACCAGCTTTATCCCATTTTTTCTCCAGCATGAATCAATCATCCAATATAGATGAATCTAAGCTCGTTTCGGACCCTTAATATTGGTGTATTCATTCATATTTTAGGTAAAATTTTAAAACCGTTGTCACTTATGTAGTGTAATGAAACCCTGTATCATTCGGATTGTTTTTGCAAGTTAGAATAATCTTGTTCATTGTCAAGGGTGGGTCAAACAAGTAAAACTCATGCTTTCAACCCTTATCCCCAAAGCAGTGCCCCACCCCTTGCCAGTGGTATAAATACGAATGGTATAACCTGAGCCTGGAACGACAGTTTCTTTCGACCAGTTTGTAATACTTAAATAAAATAGTTAAAAGCTTTAATTAAGACTCAACTCAAGACTATAACGTAACTACTAACGTACTAAACAAAAATTTTTCCACCAGTTCTTTCAGTCATCCTCATCCCAAATTGAACGCTTCAAATGTCACAAAAATTCTCTTAATTAGGGACTAGTTAATGCGACTCCTCTTGCAGAAACATGAACCAAATTAAATAAATTCCTGTTGGAGTAGGTCTTCTAAAAATAGATACAAATAACATCATTAACCGTATGGTGATGCGGTTTATGTAAAAAATTTTTAGGCTCCTTCCTAAAAATAATTTTTAATGAATCCAAGGGTAAAAAACTCACACCTTTCCATTTTCATTTGAGACTTTTTTTAATGTCCTAATATTAGATTTCTAATTTACTCAGCTACAGTACCATTAAAAACATTTTCTTTCTTTTTAATTAAAGGTAATGATTGATTTCTTGTAAATCAGTCACCGCTTCATTTGATTCTTGTAAAGCTTTAATTTTTCCTTTTTTATTTTGCTTATTTCATTAGCTAAATTTGACTTGTGACCAAGTGTAATGTGTGAATGTCGTGATTTTGTTGAAGGAAAAGAGGCAACGGGTATGAGAGAAAATTTGAAAGAAAATACTGGTGACTGGTGTGTTAACATATTGTTTTTGTGGCTCTGAAGGATTGTAATTATAGTTACTTACTGTGTATAGGTATTACCAACAGGAATAACAGCACAAAAGTCTTTGGTTGTTGGTATAATGTTGCGGGACCTGAAAAATTTGGGAGTTATCCCCAGCTTATACAGTGGAACCTCGCATAACCAGCATAATTCGATGCGGAATCTTACTCAATACGAAACACAGTTTATAAAAACAATTTTTACGGTAGAAATTGATGTTGGTTCAGAATTAGGCACCGGAAGGAGGCGGAGTCGAGTGAAAACGCAAAAACGTTCGCCGTGCGAGCTGAGTGCTTACAGGTTCTCGGCTATCTAGCAGTCTCTCGCCGTCTTTCGCATTCTCAAGTAGTTTTTCACAGTCTCGCAGTTTTTTCTCGAAGTTTCTCAACGTGAAAAACTCAGTGATACCACGTGGTCGACTTCTCCCACAAAAGTCGTACCTGTCAAATTACGCGATTAAGTACGCGATCGCGTCATCAGAGCGGTCATCTCAACTGATTAGGTAAGCTGCTCAGGGGATCCTTTCTCTACCTATCCTATCCTTTCCTCCTTTTAGCTGCCAAACGGATACAAGGACGAACTCAGGTAAGCGTACTATTGCATTATTCTTTGATCATTTTATCTCTAATCACTCTCGCTGCTGGCATCGAGAACCAACAACCGCTAGTTCCGCCCTGCCACAACAGATATAAAATACAATAATGCGTCCTAAATACTCAGAAAAACGTTATGTATAACATTTATTCAAAGAAAAACACATACAAATTGTTAATAAGTGTTAATAAACACTAAGATTCTAGCGCGAAAAGTTCCAAATGGCAATGTAGCAATGGCACGAACAGTTCCATCGCACAATTCAGGGATTCCCCTATCCATGTCACTTGTTATACAAAACTTCACTCGTTAAACGAAGTTCTACTATATTCACAAATCCTCTACTCTCAAACGTATTTCATAATCCTAAAAGTGGGAGAAAGTGAACTGTGAAAAGTGTTCTCGTCTAGGTGAGAGGCGGTTAGTGGCTAACCACACTATTCCCTGGTGAAATCTTAAGGCAAGCGACGTATGAACCCTTAAACCTTCCCATTTTCATTCGGCATCTGAATTACATAATCCACCGCACACACATCGTTTTTGGCACCAAATTAGAGTTTTATTAGGTTTCATTCTGATATGTGTTCAACGCGTTGTTTGCGAAATGGAAAACAAAAAATTAACAATTTTTGTTTGTCCCATGGTTATTCGTACGGAATTGAGGAAACTCGTTGTAGTGATAATAAGAAAGAGCTTAATTTAGTATTCAAATTTTCTCCTTTTTTTTGTGTTACGTCCTTTAAATAAAATTTCACATAGAAATTAGCATTTTTTTTTGAAATTTGCATACACAAAAAATGATCCCCAGGCAGGGAAATTTAATTATCAAGTTTCTAACAAACCTGAAAACGAAAAAAATGTCTTTATTTACCCAGATTAAAAAATTTTTTGAATATCATTCGAAATCTCAAATTTTACAGCAAAATAGAAGACAGAAATCTGTACTAGAACTCCCTTAAAAGTGTAAAGTATTGATAAATTTATAACTTATGACCAAATTTCAAAGAACCCTTCAGTGGCTGATGACAAATAAATTTTCAAATTGATTCCCAAAGAGGAAAATTTATTTCAAATTTCAGTTAATTGAACTATACTGGTTACTTTAATGTTTACGGTGATACCTTGATCCCACAACGAGCCCCATTTGCGGATAAATTTTTCTTTGGTTTGTAGAACTGTATATACAGCTTATTGTAAACTTTTCCTTCTAAGGTTAAGTCATTTTAAAACTACATTGGGTCTGTTTATGGGTCTTCACTGGGCCTTCCTTCCTTTCGGCCATGGAGATTTACAAAAATTTTTTTAAACAGAAAGTCCTATCCTGTCAAGTTACAGGCATTACAAATAATGAATATGTCGGACATTTCTCGAATGTACAAAATAGACAGCGCTGAGAGCAAAATATTGTTTAATATAATTAATATATATATAGTATATACAATTAATTATATAATATAAAATTAGTGATTTTAAATCCCCCATCCTTATTTTTGAACGAATAACTCATATTGAACTTTTCATCTAGGAAGTAGACCAGTGTCTCAGCCTCAGGGATCTGGAAGAGCAGTCAGAAGATGGGATAAGACAGGAACTTAAACCACAACACTACGCCTCCCTCAGTATATAATACAAATTTTATAATATATGTTATATAATATATATTTTGCAGAAAGCGTAGTGTAGTGGTTAAGGTTCCTGACCTGGACGTTACGATCGTGAGTTTGAATATCCTGTTATACCTAAAAAAGGGCAAAAACGGGATTAAAGCACTATAAAAATATATTATATATTTTTTTATAATCCCCACTGAAAAGTTTTAATGAAATACTAATAATCTTCTGCTTTTGTTTGCAATCTCTAAAAAATTTAAATATTAATTCTAATTTAAAGTTTTACAATCTGTTCAGTGATATTTCACAAAATGGAAATACTGTTATTGAGTATGTTTTTATAATATAATCTATCTATTTATAAATAGAATTTAAACAAAACTTATTACCTTCTCTATTATATATATGTTTCGGCTTTTGTAAAGCTGTTCTGTTCTAGAGGAATTAGAATATCCGGTTTGACAGCGTACGGAGGTTCATTCTAAATATCGACAGACCAGGGTTATCTATAACTCAAAAACGGGTTCGGATCTCGAAGCTTTGGCTCCAAAATGATTATGTTCATAATCGGAGGTATCACTAACAAAATTGCCAATAAAATTAAACTTCCGATGTGAAAATAAAACTTTGAACATATAAAATAAAAGATCTGAGTTGATGGCTTAACCTTTAAAAGACATATTCTGCGTTCAGAAAGAATCTCTTATGATTTGATTACTATCCACATAAAACAAATTCAGTTAGATAACCCTTTTCCTAACTTTCTACCTCTCATATAGGCCTAGAAGACAGCAAGATATACAGTTGACGAGGATTAAGAGTTAATTGCGTTTTAGAATTAAATGAATAAACACTCTTCCATCAAGTTTTGATGTACATAATACAATACATCCAAGAGTCGAAATTCAATTTTGAACTTGTCATGAGATGGAACTGGTTTAAAATCATGAAATATTTTATTATAAAAGAAGGGAAGAAAAAAATCCTCTGTTTAGAAACTTCTTTTCTTTGAAAATATCGTAGAAGTCGGAAAAGATCAGAAAGAAGAAATAAAAAAGATGTTTGATGAACCGGAATGAAAATGACAGTGAACCACGGCATTGTCATTTTGGAGAATGGAATTTTCACCCTTAAATATTTTTCCTTCATCTTTTTTTCAACCCCGGTGAAATGCTGTGACAGTGAAATTGTGTTCTTTGTTCTGCTTACTAGAGGAATATGTTTACTGGGGAAAAGAAATATCAGATAAAATTAAAGGAAAAAAAACTGGCAAGAGATCACGAAAGTCTTAGCCCACGAACAATTTTATATGTAATTACCATTTGCGAATAATTTTTCTTCAGTTTACGAACACGCAGTTGTATATATATACTGTTTTGTTTTGGTAATTAAACCCATTTCTTCTAATTTCTTACCTCTAAGACCATTTAAGCCTGACGTTTTGGCCTTGTGTTGTATCTGCTTGGCTAAGGTTCTCTTTATTGATCGTTCTACCTGGATTCTCCTACCTAACTCTCGTTTTCTAAGTTCTTTAGATTTAATCCCAATTCTTTCAGGTCTTTTTAGTGCTAGTTTTCTCTGTTTTCTGCAGATGGGTTTAGAATTCGTTAGTAATTAGAGATCTAGTTGTTCGTTCAAATTGTTTTGGCTCCTAGAATTAATACTATGGCGAGGAAGCAACATGCTCAGACCTGTAACAAACAGGTCACAAGACATACAGAGACTTGCATGAAGATGTGATAAGACTTGTAGGAACAATTTACACGAAGCATATAAATACGAGAGCACGCGATTAACTGTTAGTCAGTCGGTACAGTACGACGAATCGGTAAAGTAACTTGAACGGCTATCGGAACGATTGCACTCTTTTTGGTAGACAGTCTTGTAAACATATATTATAATTTATTGCTTTATCTCGTTAAAACACCTAATCCTGACGAACAGTCTCTTTTTTCTTGTTCATCAAGTCCTTCAGTATCTGATTCATATCGCCTTCATTCTGCCTAGTCCGATGTTAATAGAATGCAATTCTTCCTTCTCGGATTATTTTCTGTATATACTCTTGCATTTGTTTGTTGTATTTTGATCTGTAGTAGTTCTTTAGTCTTCGAATTTTAGGCTTCTTCTGTTATATTATAATTATTTTTTGTTGTCTTGCTTCCTGATATAAATACTCCTAACTTGTTAAGTAAAAAAATTCGACAGCAGGAAAATTAGTATTAGTAGTAGTAGGTTTATATTATTTATAGAAAGTAAAATAGTTAGGAGAGTCTACAGTTGTAAGAATAATTTTGGAAACGTACCATTTGCTACTCTTTCACCTTATTATCAACTCATATCTACATACAATATACAACAACCAACTCCCAATCCTACCCAGCCTCCAGTGGAAAAGGAAAATCGGAGATTGTTCCAACCACCTCCCCGTTCTTCTCTGGGTATCACTTTATTTATGGATACAAGTTTCACGAGTTTCTCAAACTAAATGACCGAGTCATTATAACGAAAGATTGACGTCATAGAACGGCAAAGGTAAGTAAATTTACTAAATTTCAATAAGAAAGGTCTTGTGTAAAAGCAAACAACAATAACTTGTTATTTGAACTCTGTTCTTTTCCTTCAGTGAGAGAGAGAGAGAGAAATGTTTTAAATGTAAGAAAGAGGAGGAAGAAAAAAAGCAAAAGAGGGCGGAACTTGCATTAGCAAGAGAAAATGTTTCACAGTCTATATTTCCATTCGGATTCGAAAGAGACGAACTACTTACGAGCCCGGGGAGGCTTTAAGGGATTTTTACTGAACCGTAAATGGAATTTACGAAAAGGCAACTCGCCGATAAACCGGAAAGACTTTCGGTCTCTCTTCTCATAAAAGGAGAGGAGAACCCTTTTTATGGTGGACAAAGCTCGGATGTAGATGCTTAGGTTTAGAAGCATATTGGACGGAGAAACTTTTATTCGGGGAAGTTCGATATACAGAAGGATATGAAGTAGATAACAGGCGTCCACTTTTCCAACATTCACACCTTCTTGTTATGTGTCTATCTAAGCTCGTAGTCAGCAATAACCTGTAAATGGTGCTTTATTCCTGTTTAAACCGGAACTCAGTCTTACTTGGAAAGAAAAGGATTTTTAACCCGGGAGCGAAAATTTCGAAACCAACAGTTCTTCTACCAAAAATCCTCTCAAAATATCACCAAAAATGCTAAAATGTGTTATATATCATCTCTGTTATTTTAATGACTGTATCAAAAAGTCATTTACTTAGATTTCAATTCCCAAACTCGGAAAATTTGTGGAAGAAAATTTTTTAAAAAATCATTCGCATGAGAAACATGACTGAATGCAAGTGGAAAATTCATTATCGGCAGTAAAATATTAAAATGCATGTGAGGAACATCAAAAAATTGATATAAAAAGCTTCTGTGGTTTTCTGCCACTTTCCTAAAGAGGGAAAAAAAAATCTCCGATTCACTATGCGGTATGCGAAAATAAAATTCGAAAGGAATTTTCCGACTTTTTAATGCATTCATCGTGAAATTTCAAAAATATCGGTTGTAAACCTCAAACTTTTGTTCTACGTATGTTACATCATTTTTCGAAATATTATTAAAAATAAGATCATTAAATTTTTAGATATTTTGGAATTTGAAAAATTTAATTTTAGAATTCACATGATTTTCTTTTTCTTAGAATAAATCACATCCTCTGCATATTGAAGAGTGTTTAGTGTTTAAATCCTCATTTCAGCACTGATTTGATATGAGACACTGTCGGAACCAGGCTGTGTCGTTAATGATGATTGACAACACTAATATAAATGATAAATATATGTATATTGATATAAGAATATTAATATAAAACTAGAATTTACGATGCAAATAGAAAATAGGATGATGTGCATGATGCGGAGCTCCGAGACCGAATCAGCTGCTTGCTCTACTGTACACCATTCCCGAATGTGGAATGTGGCGAACGCTACAACACATTTGAGTTTTGTTATGATGTAGATTAGTTCAAATTGGAGAAACGAAAGTTACTACGTTTTACCTATAATGAGTAGAGAATAAAAGAGCGAGAAACATGATAAAACACCCAAAATGACAGAAGAATTGGTTTATGTGACTACCTAGAACAGTGGTCGGCAAACTCGTCTTCCAAAGGAGGCAAATATGAATCAAACACAATTCAAATGTGTTCAAAAAGCTCTGGTGTAGAGACATTTTTAACAAGTGCTAAGAGTACACTCTTGAGCTTGCCTTTACTAAATACTGTACGTCTTGGCTTAAAGTATTTGTGAAATTAATTCTGTGCTAAAATGTACATTTTTATGATCAATTCTACATGAAAGTGTGCATTACTTTTGAAGTGAAGTACACATCATTGTGAGTATCAAACACCCACTCTGTGGCACAAAAATTTTCATATCTGTATTTAGTTTCTATAGTAAGTACATGACATGAAAGTAGAATTAATTTCAAAAGTAGTGCACACTTCCATAAACAATCTCATAAATGTTGCTCAGCACCTTATAGGCTTAATGACTATGTGTCCTAAAATTTCGTATAAATACATTAAATAAAACTTGGCATTATACTTATATAAAGATAATATTTAGTTAATACACAGTACTCAGGGCCTGCACTAAACATTTTATGGATGAGCCACAGCCAAGAAGTAAAAGAGCCGCACCCTGCCGACTTCTGATCTAGAAGGAAAGAACTTAAGGAAACTTGGGCATAAAAATAGGTTTAGAAAAAGGAAACTGGTTCAATATTTTCTCTTCAAGAATGATTTTTGACATGTTGTGGAAATAATACAGTTGGCAACATGGCACACAAGTTCTGGTCAATGGATGACACAAGTGAGAAAACAGTGGTTTTGTTAATGACAGAAAGTAGTAGTGTGCAAGTTTTAAAAGATGTAGTGTGTTGTGTCTGAGTAATCTGTTGTAGTTTATTTGAACCACCCCCCTTAACATACAGAAGAAATACTAAAATGAAATAGGAAGGTTCTAGGTCTAGTAAGAGAAAATAACAAATCCAGAATCAAAACAATAACAAATTTCCAATCATATACTCTACAAGAAAATTTGAAGAGAATGGTTGCAGAGGTCATTAAAAGGCAGAAAAAGGATTTAAAATGACCCACAAAATCTGCAGAAAAATGTATCCATACTTAGGAAGCAAATACAAAACTATAGAATAAAATTCTTTCTAGAAGAGTCGAAAGATAATGGAAGAAAGAACACAAGAAGGGAACGAAAAGATACTGAACCAGAAACAAAGATGAAAGGATAAAACCCAAAAGGGTGAAAGAGCGATTGAGACAACTTGAGTCTTAGATGACCGAAACAAAGCATCTGATCGCCTCATTTCGAAGTAAATATAGTCACAACTTCTCCCGCTATCGAATTCTATATACTCTTGACCATTTCATCCGAAATTCCGGCTAAACATCACTTCTATAGCTCATCTCTTTCAACTAACTCATCCCTCCGCCCTCTCGAAAAAGGTAGAAACAATTCAGCGCTTGAATACAACGATCTATTTATACTTGTAGTCTGAATGTGTAGGAAGTAGACAAGGCGATAAAAAGTTCTATTGTATTCTAAACTCGTTTCACAAAAGGCCATGTTTCTAACTTTAACGGAATTTGAAACTTTGATAAGTAAAATTCGGTGACAACTTTCACAACAGGGAAGTGATTTTCATTACAGAATCGTTTTGTTCTGATACTTTGGACGGGAAAGAATCAAACATCCGGTGTACCTTTGCTTTTTGTCAGAAATGGTTCCTAACAATAAAAATTATTATTTTTAAATATGTCTGTTTTGGATGTGAGCGATCTTAAAACATTTTCGTTTCGTTACCATCATCATTTGTATACGAATTGGTCTGTCAGAATAATTCAGGTTGATAGTCACCCGACGACGTCAGCAATCACAAATAAATTCGTTACAAAATTATTATTTTATGAAAGTATACGGACGGGGAGATGTATCGATTAACTCCTGAACGCAGTGTTTTGTTTCAAGGTGAAATTTATCCCGCTTTCTCCGGTTCGGTGACTAAGTTTTCTATTTTCCGAAATTGAAATAATTCAGAATCGTACTCTGAGCGAGATTTGTGACTTAGGGAAACTCAACGTTTTCTTGAAATTAGAATTGTTTTACTCATTTTCAGTTATTTAATTACTTACAAACAGCTGGATGAATAATTTACTCTCACATGATGCTATGAAATTTCCCGAGCTTTAGCTTTCCCCGTGTTTCCCTTTCACTTCGACTCTTGCACCTAATTCTTTTCGCATTCAACCGTTTTCAACAGTTGCCTTCTCTTTAAAATCCGACGCCATCATAAAAGGCAACGCCTTTTTATTAAGATCCTTATAACTCTGGAAAGTATTTTTCCCTTCTCGAGGATTTCTTTTCAAAGTGGGAGGTTCGTCACAGACGGAAGAAGCTGTGTACGAATTGTGAAAATACATTTTGAAGTAAGATAAATAAATAAATATAGTTTCGTGAAAGCACTTTCATAAGCAATGTTATAACTGAAGGAGACTACTAGCGTCTGGGAGTCATTTTGGTGTACAGCATCATACGGGAGGTCACGATGCTCGAATGCTCATAATTTGGACACCATAGATAAAGTGCGGAAGCTATTAGGAATGCAATAATAGAGAGCTTCCATTCGAAATGTACCTGTATGAATTATGATATTGATATATGATATACTGTCCCATATATTATTCTATATACACATTTTATATTCTTTGTGATTTTGCTTTCACAAATTAACTATTTACAATTTCATGACACTCATTCTCATAGCGTCTCCTCTCCATTTCTTCTTCAAATTTTATTTTATTATTATTATCTTCTCTCGGTTTTATTTTCTAATTCATTCTATATTATTATTATTCGCGCACATCACCTACGATTTCTCTGAAGGAAAAGGTTTCCCATTGGCCGAAGGGAGAAAGAATCGTTAAGGCATCAGTGTGTCGTTATTACCGCTATGATTTTTGGCCAACTCAGACGTGTGTTTGGCTACGCTTTTTCGCTTTGTTTTGTGTTTGACCCCAGAAGTAGTTTTTAGTGCGAACACCGCTTGTGCCAAATCTGATGGCTTGTTTTAAAAAAATCGCATAAAATCACTTTAATAGCTACGCTTTAAATAAATTGGTTTAAATCATGTCGTTTTTCTGTCGTCTCGGAAGTAAGAGTGGTGAGTATTGCGGGTATCCTTGTTTCCTAGAAACCCCATCCTCATCTTACTGGACAAGAAGTCTACGACCGGTGAGTTTCTTCTTTTTTTTACTTCTTGGATTTTGGGGTTTCTTTGCCCGGTCCTTTCCACGTCGGACGATCGCCATTCCATCCAATTATTATTTTATCTTATTATATATATAATATAAAATTTTATTCTTTCCTTATCCTTTATCCTTCCTATAGAATCACATCCGGTATCTAATGCCTAGGGTTTATGTTCCCTAGTTACTTAGCCTCTGTAAAACCAGGCCAACTACTTAATGTATGGCTTAGAGACAGGTCCCTGTTAGTTTGGGGGCAGGGAAAAAACTGTGGAAGTAACTAATCTACAAACATCACTACAAAAATAATCGCACAATTTGAATTTTTATTTTTATCTTGTGAAACACAAGGGATCCCCGGTGTTTTGGAATATTCACTAACACAATAAAAGAGCTGAATTTTGGATTCAGTCTACTAAACAACAAAAGTGGAAACTATACTCGCACTAGTATGCTTAGAATCCATACAGAAAAAAAACAGGATTAAAGTCACCGAATGACTGACTGAACACACTATTGGGAAATTCAACAGGGACGAACCTAGGAAGAAATAAAAAGAAAATTAAATCAACATTTGAAATTAAAGACGAAATAAATAAAGGAAAAGGGAAACTAACGACTTGAATTGTTCTTCCGGCACGATTTCTACATTTTTAACCGCAAATTGTCCTTTTTTATTACCCTATATGGACTTTCGCATTCGTTTGAAAAAGTCGCACAATGCGTTTGACACAAAAACTACTTTCCTTCATTTTTATGTTCTTTTGAAAATGTTTTCCTTTCCTCGTGCTACAACCACCACCACCACTACTCCTTCTCCTCCCTTCCCACAATCATCCGGTTTTTTGTTTTGTCTTCTTTAGAATAAACGGAAATACATCCTTTTGCTGGAATAGAGACGGGAAGAGGGAAAAAAAAATTATCCAGGAAATGATATTCTTGAGACAGAGATTTTGTGACGTCATAAATAAAAATTTCTTTTTCCCCTGAATTACAATTTATAATTGATAATTTTCTCTTTTTTTCTTTACGAGTTTGTTTCTGGTTTTCGTTTTAAAAATTTGGAGGAAAATTTTTTTTTTGTTATCGAGATATAATCCGTAAAAAGAAAGCTCTGATCGCTCATAAATCTTTCATGTTTAATTTTCCAATTTGAAGGAGAAAAAAACAGAGAAACTTTATTCCTGGAGGAGGTCAAGTTACAATTTAAATTCAATATTTCTAATTCGTTTCATTATTGAATTTATTACTTTATTTTTGTATTTTTGTTTCTTTTTATTTGCACCTAAATTAATTTGAACAGTAATGGATTTGGATGTGGTTTTGAATTTCTAAAACGGGAGCAACTGAAACAAGCGACCTCCGAGTTAATTCTTTGCGGTTCTCAATACTTCGAAATAGAATGAAAGGTAGATAGTATGTCACCCAGAAATTAGTACTTGCAAGAGACTGACCAACTAACTGATTTTCAATGTGATTGGGTTGTATTAGATTAGTATCCAGAAGTAGAGAGGATAAGAAGTTGGGAGGAGATGTTCATTTGTATAAGTAATCAAAAATGTGACTGAAATGGTCAAGTCAAAGTACAGGCAATACGATGACACTACTCACATGGCTTCTGAAAGAGTTGGAAGAACAAAAATGTAGAAGAATAAATAAGAAAAGACTTTAAGAGGTAGAGGCCATGAAGAAATCCTAGGGAAGAGGGTGAACCGCTTAAGAATAGGCAGAGAAACACAGCAAACATAACTTCATGAACTGGAGCTGGTGGAAAATAATGATAATAAGGCCAAGGAGTGAAAATTTCTAAAATATTAGGTGGACAGTAAAATAATTTCGGTTCTGTGTGTTAGACCTATTGTATGTTACGGTAAAAGTGATAAATCGGTCAAATATTTACAATTCCCGGCGATTATTCACAATCACCAACAAAACTTGTTAAGCGTGACCAATCACTGCATATTTCTCACATTTACCGGTTAGTTTATAAAATATCCAACTTGTAATCTCAGCAAACTTTTATCAAATTCCTCATTCAAGTTGGATATTTTATAAACTAACCGGTAAATGTGAGAAATATATAGTAATTTGTCACATTTAACAAGCTTAGTTGGTGATTAAGAATAATCGCCGCGAATCATATACACTCGCCTCATTTATCACTTTTACCGTAACATTTGTATTGTCTTCTAGTCCACATATTATATTAATATTATTTTCATTTAGGTAAAAATAGCCAAATATTTAAAGTCTACCTCGTTGGTCAACTTAGAGTATCAAATAATTAAATGCTATCAATACGCCACTGTTGCCCTGTTGCAATATCCACTTCGAAGCTGTTGTCATCGTATGTAAAACAGGAAAATAGGTTTTTATACTAAAAAAGGTGTCTTCAGATTATTCCATAAGTGTCTAGATCTGTGGATACGATTCGTGAAGGTCTTACAAACTTCTTCTTATAAGCAAACGACATATTGAACACACGAAGAACGTTCACTCTGGTTGTATTGGGGCACATACTGTATGCTTCTAAACACCCGTTTTGTCTCTAAAACTAAAACAAACAAGAGATAAAGAATAACAGAAACACATCTCTCTGTAATTGTATAAGACTTTCAGTTACCATTCTTTAAAACCGGATACAGTATTAGCTGGAAGTGTCTTGATTGAAGAAACAACGCGGCCTATAAACAGAGTTTGTCGACAAAGTCTGCTTGTAAATAATTGAATAAAAGTAATTAAATACCGATATTAAAATTTATTTGCGTAAATTTACATAATCACATTATGTTTTAATTATCCCAAACTCTCATCTAAAATACAGTTTCAGGAAAATTTGTGAATGCGATACAAGTTGCCATAAGTATTTCCGGGGTTGATGGCTCTTATCTAAAATACGTGTTTCTGAGCATGCGCGTGGGTATATTAAGAAACCCGTAAGAGTTGTTCCAAACTGGAATTTTCCAGATCCAAGGAAAAATGAATAATCGGAATTGACTTGAGTGCGGTCGACGGTTTGTCGAGTGTCGCACTGTGACTTTGATTAAAATTTGTCGGAAAGAGTTCAACCCTATCATTGTCGGGGAAATTAAAGAAGTCAAAGTGAAGACGTGTGAAGGACGTTTTTGCGAATTAAACACATGAAAATGACCCTTTTCTCGAGACGCATTTGGTCAACTTTTATTGACAGACCTCTCTCTCTCTAAATTAGTCGAATAGGCTTACAAGAATAATTTACAGCTCGTGGAATCCTTCGACGTTTCGCCTGACTGATCGTTGGAAACTTTTTATAGTTTTCAATTTAAAGCACAAACCTTTTCATTGTAACCTAATAGATCATCTGAGGTTTTTTTTTCCTTCGGGGAAGTATCCATCAATCCGTCCATGATCTGTTTTTCGAGATCATAAATTTTCTGTTTTCTTGGCAGAAAATCCCTCCATTTTTTTTTAACCGACAGCTTTAAGATGGTCTAATTAATGTTTTATTTAGTTTTAAAAGTTTCAAAGACTGAATGAAAATGCCACATCCTTTGACGAGGATGAGCTATTAACGTTTATTATGGTTCAAATGCTATAAACTCTTTATAAATAACTTCAAGAGAGTGAGGTGAATCTTATACTCGTTCTTTGAAGCGTTTAAAAAATTATACGATGCTATTTATTTATGACTCCTAACTATGACTATTAATTTAGAATTTATACTCTGTGTATTTAATTTTGTTTATAAATTAGCGGGAGACCTGGTGTAGTGGCTAAAGTGCCCGACTATAGGAGTTATGGTCGTGAGTTCAAATCCTCCTCCCTTGTCCAGTTATAGTTAAGCATGAAAATGGGATACCTAAACTAATTTTGATCATGAATTTGTGACTCTGGTTTATAATAGAAATACTGTATATCCATCTGTCTGGATCTGGATCTCTCTCGTAACTAATTATTGATGACGACGCTATAAATCTAGACAGACAGAAAGACACTGGTTTGGTTGAATATATGTGCATAATTTGGCTCAAACCGTCTCTTGTCATTTCTTAGTGTACAAAGACTTTTTAGGTACCATTGGGTGTCTCGAGATTCAAGGAATCTGTCGTTGGATTTTCCCACAGCATAACCATAGACATACAGTCTTCATTTGCAGGTTGCGTCACTCCTTTCTCTCTCTCTCTTCTTCTCTGTCTGTCTGAAGTGCAAAAAGGCATGACGTAGTTTATAAAGCCCAAAAGGCTGACAGAATTTTATCTGAAGCAGAGGAAACGAAAAAGTATCAAAGAATCTATTAAGAGTGACTAGTATCCCTAAATTTCTGGAATTTCCCGTCTATCCAAAGTTTCTGAAACAGAAGAAACTCGGTGGTGTTATGCTCTATAAAGATTCCGATAGGCCTCTGTCTACGGATCGAAGATCTGATTCACTATTAAAAATGGAAGAGCGAAAAATTATTATAAGTAATAAAACTGGAGACTGGCATAGGAGGTAGGAAACACTACCAATGAGAAAGAAAACTGAAGGAGTTCCACACTACTGTCAGCATAACGTGTCCATTGGGCATATATCTACTTGGAGTTAATAAACAATACCTACAAAATGGTGGGAAGGAAAATGTGTCTCTATCACCAATTTTCAACGTCAAAAATTATTATGTCAACACTTTTGAAGAGTGACAAGGAAAACATAACAATCATGTCCAAAGTATATGTCGTTACTCGATGGTCGTTACGCGTGGCGTGGGTGTTAACAACCCCCGGAAACCTGACACTTTCACACCTCGAAATTAGTTTTAATCGACAAGACAGAATTCCCTTTGGGGGAAATAAAAATAAAACCGAATAAAGGAAAATAAAAAAAGGAAGACTGAAAATAAGTTTTAATTTCACAACTCATAATTATTCCACTCTGTTCTTTTAAAACCCCTAAACAAAGACGCTTTCATAATTACACAAGCGCCTGGAGCAGTTGTTCCTATCGCAACGCGCCCATTGTATAGCCCTGCGGATTGGGTTTTTAAGTCAGAAAAACCCATAATTATTTTTCCCTCGGTTTCTTTCGATAATTAACATTTGTAATTTTAATTTTTTTCCCCATTTAAAGTTTTAAAATTTAATTCAGAACAAAATCTTAAGCCTTTAGTTTCGCAATTTCTTTCTATCAGTTTTAATGTTTTGTGAATCGTCGGAATTGGGTGTGTTGATGCGACAAAGCACACGAATCCCGAACGAAAATAAATTTATTGAAGTAAATAATATTTACAAGACTGTATATAAGAAATAACACGGTCTTCCGATAGCCGTTCGAGTTACTTCGTCGATTCGTTGTGCTACATTGACTGACTGCCAGTTGATCGCTTGTTCTGTTTATATGCTTTGGTTAATCCCCTTGAGTATCCAGTCAAGTCTTGTTCAGACTTGCCACCATGAAATTCTTAATTCAATTCTTGTAAAGTGATTCATTCGGCTCAAGGCCAAGAGGCTCAAGAAGAAAAGGAAAGTGACACAAAAGGCAGCCCGAATGAATCCCTTCAGATACCTGTAAGTAGTTGCGAATTGTAAAATGACCCATCCGGACCCATCAGGTATGCTAAGAAAATGTTTCATTGTTTTAATGGGCCGCCCGGATGGGTCATTCAATGAATAACGGTTTTGTCAACCTTTTTGGGTATAAATACTGCCCTGATTTGTTTAAAATTCCAAATTCAGGAATCAGTGGTTTCTTTTATTATCCTTACCACACTTCATCATCACAGGGATGATTCTAAGGCATGAGAGGAATTGTCCATTGAAAGCTTCCTCATTCATCATCGGCGACCGCCACAGGAAGAATCAACACTGAATCGTCAGGGTTTTCTTCGTTCGGAAGTTCGAACAAGTCTCTACATGTCTCTGTGACTTTTTGTGACAACCGTTTTTCTAAAAATCAAAAGTATTGCACACTTTCATCAGGGAGTCGTTTCATAAGGGTTTTATCAAAATTTTATGTCAAAGATTTTTTCGCACTTCCGAGAGAAATTCTGTCACAAATATTACACACAATCATCGGTCATTCATATTTATAAACAATGAAAATTTATTTGAGAATTTGATTTCATAAATATTGCACACTTATGTTAAGATTTCTTCACGATAAAATCCTACAGCTTTATCAGACATTCATTTTATAAACAATGCACACTTTTAAGATTTAATTTCATAAATATTATGTGAATTGGAATATCGGTAAAAGTGATAAATCGCATGAATATACATATTTCTCGGCGATTATTCATAGTCACTGTTGGGAGGTTGGCACACATCTTAAACTTGTTGAAAGTCTTGAGAATAATATTGGAGTATTTATTACATTTACCGGTTACTTTATCAAATACCCAACTTGCATTAAGGAAATTAATAAAAATTTGTTCGCATGCTTGGCTTCTGTCACTTTTCAGACTTAAGGCAAGCAATCCAAGCAACAGTGGACGAACCTCTCTACAAGCCACGAAAACAGTGACAGAAGCAAAATCACTGTTACCCTGATGATTCTAACAGCTTAAAGTTAGGAAGCGTCGGACATTTTCTTTTTCGGTTGAGAGGAATAGTGCTCTGCGCCTTTTTTAGTGTTTTGAGTGCTGTGCGTTTTTGCTGGGCAGTGACGCGGTTTGTGATAAACCCAAGAATTGTATATGTGTATGTCTCAGCAAAATTTGAATAAACTCCACGTTACGAGCTGGAGACCTTTATAAACTAGCCGGTAAATGTGATAAATATTCAATAATTTGTCGTACTGATCAAGCTTAGTTGTTGATTGTGAATAATCGCCGGGGTTTATATATTGTCTGATTTCTCATTCTCATGTTGGATATACATTAAGTACCGACACAGAACCGAAATTATTTTGCTCTCCACCTACTAGACAATTTATCAGAAATTCATTTCATAAATAATGCACAGCTTCATAAATCTAATAAAAATTTTATACTATTATCGGGATTTCATTTAATAAATAACTAACACTTGTGAGGAATGATTCGCGACATAAGTAACCCATACTCATACAGAGATGCTGTTTCATAATTATTGCACACTTTCGAGAGGAACTAAATTCGAAAAATGAATGAAACAACTTTTTGGGAGGAGGGAGAACTGAAAATGAATTCAGCAATTAGTACACTCTCCATGAGAATATCTATAGGATGTGTATGCAAGGATATAGTTTATCCTGTATATTAACTCGGCCGATAGCTAAACTGATGATATTAGGCAATGACAGGAAAAGCCACAGGTGTTTTAGCTTTTGTAAAAAGCTGTTGTTAAAAGCATTCAAAACCAATTTTAAATGTCAAATTGTGCTAAAACATGTGGCAGACAAGTTCTTTAATAAGTAAACGCCGTACTCCAAGAATATTCGCTCGTAAATTGCTCGCTTTATGTTTTGTATTTTCGGTAACTTTCCTATTTACCATGATAAAGCCTGATGACCTTTTGTTGTTGTTGGTTTTTATGTGCTTTACCAGCAGGCCAGAGGAGGAGATGGAGGTGGTGCTGCTGGTGGTGTTAGGTGGAGAGGGGGCTCATAATGAAAATATAAATTTTTCTCTCCGGCTTTTTAGCTACTCTTCTTAATATTTTCATATCAAAAAAGTTCATCGAAGATGTTTCTGTGACAAAAGTTAGTGAGAAATGGTTTCAAGCAGGAATAAAAAGAGGTGTTGATGAACGCTTTTCCTTTTTTTTGGGAGGTGGGCGAGGAGGAGGGAGGAACGGGGACAGGAGAAGGAGGAAAAGATTTATTTTCATACTTTATATCAGATTTCGCGTTTCCCTACATCTGTAAACATCAACGCGGAGCTTTTCCCAGGAACTCGGGGAAATTTTTTTTTCTCTCAGAATTTAAATTACTTTTTCTTTTCATCAGAATTTAGAGGTGTTTTCTCTTAACTTCCATTCACTTGACGTATCCCTTAAAGATAATTTGAAGGAAAAAAAAAAGCTACAATGTGGATTTTGATTGACGTGATGACGTCACGAACGAAAAGTATAAATTAACGGACGAAAATAAACAAAATGGTTTTGTTAAAAATATTTTTATTTGAGTATATAAGAAAAAAAGGTTGTTTCTCCTGTTTTCTTCGTTCAATATTCCAGGTGCTGTTGTCAATTTTGTTTTTCTGTTTTTGTTATTTCGAATTAAACAAATAAAACTTCCTCCCGCTCGTCATTGTCACGGTGACTTTACTTTAAACATTGAAATCTAGAAGTTCGTATATTCTAAAAGTCTCGTTTCAAAGGGCTTTATTGCTTTCCTTCGAAACTGTTTTGCATGACATCCATGTTTCTTCATTAAATTCGAGATACAAGTTTTTGAAACTTTTGTGATTTTCATCTTTTGTACTTTTGATCTCTCTGTTAACTTTCTCCCTTTTTTATACAGTTGATAACTAGACTTTCGATTAACCGTTGAAATGAACGGAAGTTTAGTTTCAAAGTGTTACAACTTTTTTCTGGTAGTTAACCCTCATCTGTGTGATATCGATATTGGGTGATCAGATCGGCGTTTTCGCTTCGGGAGGGGTTTGAGGGTGATGTGATTATATCAGAGGATGAAAGCAAGGAGGAAATAGTAAGAGAGCGGGAAAGGAGTGTTTAGGAATAGAGTAGGAAGATGTAGAAAGGTGGTAATGACGTTTAATTCAGTATAAAGAAGCAAGGAAGACAGAAAAGCTGCTATTGAAAGTGAAATGGCTAAAGAAATAACAGAAAGGAAGCCCGATAGTTTAGTTGTTGGCTTTGTATATCCTATTATATATACTATAAGGCGGGAGGTGTAGTGTTATAATTAAAGTTCCTGACTTGGGCGTTATAATCATGAGTTCGAATCCTCCTTTCGCATCCTGTTAAACCCCCAAAAAAGGTGAAAACGGGATTGAAACCACCAGAATATATACTATAAGGTGAAGGACGGGATTAAAATCCAAATAAATAAATATAAAACACAAAATTATAAAGAAAGAGAGAAGAAAGAAACAAAGTTAAACCAGGAGCTATGAAATCAATAGGTTTTACCTTTAGGATGTCCATGAGAAGCACTCTGACGGACCACCAGACGAAAAGAATGTTTGAGAGAAAAACACATCCGAAAATTGTTTAAAATATCGCAAAAGTGATGAAGTATAAAAGTAAAAAACTTGGCAACATAGCCATTTTGTATGACACGCCAGTCATCAGCAGACGATGTTAGTCATAGAGTAGCATAGTTTTTGTTAACATTTGATTTAGTTCAGTGATGGTGGAGTGACCGTTAGGTATAAACAGTGTTTAGCACTGGAATTTTGTGCTAAATTTTTTTTATAATTATTTTTTATACTTTTTACTTAATTTTCATTCAGTTATTATATTTTTAGTGCTTATTTATTTCTAAATAGTGATTTTGTTCAGTGTTCATACTGATTTAGTGCTTAGGTAACGGTTACCTTTTGTGGTTGGGAGGTCAAAATAAATAAAAATTGAATATTTGGGGTATGGATTAGGTAAGTGATGGTTTAATTTTTCAAAACATACTTTTATAAGTAATAAAATAAATTTTTATTGAAAATCCAATTTTAAATTTCAAACAAATGAGCGTCTTAGCTCTTGAGGATTGGAAGGATGGAAATAGACAAACTGTTTCATGTAAGAATTGGAGTATAGCCTCACCGGTAACACCCATCTCTCAGGTTTTAGAAAATTTGTTCAAAACAAATCTACTTATTCTAGTTTGGTTAGTTTTAGTTCGATCTATAATTACTCTGTGTTAGATCATATCATAAAGCAGTGATTCTCAACCTGGGTGATATCGCCCTTGGCGATGGACATCTTAAAGTGGGCGATTATTTGACTATACTCTTTTGGGGGCCGATAGTCATTTTGCGTTGGCGAAATCATTTTGAATACCTGCTTGAAGTGATGGCTCATGCAATCCGTATATAAGATACGGCTCTGCATTTTTATATTGTGTTGCGGCCGGGCATAATGTGCCCATGTCTTAGATTCGCTTTTTGTGCGCAACAGTTTCCTTACTTTTTATAGCTTAAATTAAAATTCTAAGTTATAAATGTTATTCTACTATTGTTCCTTTCAAATTTCTTTGGATCTTACTAACACCTAATCGAACCCAAACCTACCTTATATTAGGGATTATCATGGAATTTTTATCTGTTAAAATTTATAGGAGGGCGAATTAAGAAGTGGGCCTTACAAAGTTGGGGTTTTGTCCAAAAAGGTTGAGGAACATTGTTCTAAAGAGTTTAAAACTGAAAACGTTGTTCAGATAAACATTAGCATTAAAAAATTTGTATTAAAAAAAGGCAAAAGATTCTCTTCTCTATTCTGACTCATCTCATTTCGTCTTTTCATTTTAAGTCTTAAAATAAGAAATGAAGGAGAACATCAAAGTTTTGATCATATTATCAGTTTCCTCTTCCTTCGAACAAGTTAATAAAAAAAAAGGGAGGAAACGAGAAGAATTAACCTAAAGATTCGTTGATTTTATTACACAAACAAAGTAAAAGCTCGTTTATCTCATGATTCAGAGTAAAGAAAACATGAACATAAAACTTTTCAACAATTTCATTAGTTAAAAGCAAAGATCAACTCGAAAAGCGATCAATAAAGAGTGACGGACGGACGGACGGACGTAAATGAAACAAATATTGAATGACCATTATGGTCTTCATTTTTCAGAAAGAAAAAAGTGTTTTTCCAAGGTTTGATTTTGGTTTTTATGAGTTCAAAGTCAAAACTAACTTATTTTACAATTTACTGGTTAATCCGAAGCTGACGTCACAAACAGAACTTGTGTTTAAAATGCACCAAGCAGGCACATATAGAACAGTGTTATAAATTTGGCAGGGTTTCAATTAGGCATATTATAAGCAGTTGTTCAGCACTCAAAATGCCTAGTAGTTGATCAAATAATCACGAGGAACAGTTAGAAATATGAGATATGAAGGTTTTAAGTAGAACACACTGATCAGAACTAACGCACATCCTCCCAGAGGCAATTCTAACAATAAATACTAAACTGAGGGACTATAATACAATCAAAGGTCTGTAGTCAGTGTTATAAGACTTTAGGCTTAAAGAATCTTGCGGCAAAACTAAATTTAAAGGAGCGAGATATAGTACACAAGATTCTAAGTCCAATTAGAACGTCAGGAATGCAGGGCAAGACGTAAACAAGAAACAAGTCTACGAATAAGGTGAGTATTGAGGTTTTTGTGGTTGTCGTTATTAATGTTAGTGGTGTTATTCTTTTGGTTATTATGCCCTTTTCGGAATTGGGTGTACTGATGATACAGATTCCGAGCGAAAATAAATTTTTGAAATGTATAATATTTAAAGAGTATCTACATAAAATAGCGCGGTAGTTCTGATAGACGTTCGAGTTACTGACTGATTACCGTTTGGTGGCGTTTTTATTTATATGTTTCGTTTAGACCAGTGTTTCCCAACGTGGGGCCACGCCCCATAGGGGGGCAATTTATAAATGTACTCGATGCGACTTTAACCCTTTCGATTTGGGTTATTTAAATGCAGTGCTAGATATCGGTGACAAATTTAACAAAACAGGCAAATTCTTTTAAAAATGCTGTAGATAACTATTAGGTATAATTTCGTTTGCCGTTACCAAAATGTCAACTAGGTATTCTCCTGTCGTGGGGAAGTCCTGAAGAAAAAGCGCCGTTGTTCGCACCTAATTGGCCCAACTCAACTTCTATACAGTTTCACATCATTTAGTTGGTGTCAATTTGAAATAAGTATTAATCGTTGATTTAACAAATATATTTATATGTATTGTATAAAAAATAGTATAAAAAGTATTTATGGGGGGCATAAAAATTTTAGAAATGATAAGGTGGGCATAGCCTAAAAAAGGTTGAGAAAACACTGGTTTAGACTCTCTCCTACAAGTCTGAGCGTGTTGCCTTAGTCGCCATACCTCTGAATTCAAATTTTTGAAAGAATAACGGAATCGGAGTAATGACCAAAAGAATAACATTTCTAACAACATAAATATCCATTCAGAATAAACAGAGGATTGCTTTTTGAACAGTAAAACTAAAGAAGACTGATTTAGAAACGTCGGATAAGACCTTCAGTAACTTAGAATAACACATCAGCACCTGCAAAAGCGAAAAGAAAAATCGTCCTTCGTGGAAAATGCCAAAAATTGAAATTCGGTGTAAGGAGAAGGAAAAAGAGGAGGGAAAACAAAAGCAGAGGTATGTAAAAATACTGGACCAAACAAAAGAGAAAAGGAATAAAAAATTCAAAAGGGTTGAAACAAAGTGGTTCTTGGATGGTCCAACAGGAGGAACAAAAAAAGAGTGATCTCATCAAGAGCAAAAGGCAAAAGTTTTTTATTAAATAAGATGTCAAAGGTTCTGATTCTTAGAAAGCCACATTACCGATACTTATTTAAAACTTGAGAAAATCTCAAAAATGCTTGTAATTCTTGGGCAGGGAAATTTTTCTAAAGACGAGAAGTTTTTTATTATTTTTAAAACTTGAGCTTTTAAAATACTTGAAATATTTTGCGTGTTTATTTATTTTTATAAAAATTTTAAATAAGAAATTCCATAAGTAAATACGGAGGGAAAATTTACGAGGGAAGATCATTTCCAGGAGACACAGGCCCTTGAACCTCTTTTTCCAGGCTGGGGACTATTTTCGTAAAGCTTTCATTCCAACTTCTGGGTGTCCGACTGGCATTTGAGTGTTGTGTATTTATGTTATCACGACTTAACGCATCAGTGCCTTTTTCACATCCACTCGAAACTTTTTCTCCTCTCCCGTTAGACTCTCACTTACTCCACTAAATATACTTTTAATGTGAAATATGTCGATTCGTCTCCTTTTTCGTAGTTTTCTTTGTCGCAGAACGCCGTCCTCAAATTTATAGAACTTTTAACTTAGTTTCCTCGCGTACAGAAATTAATTTTAAACTTTCAGTGCAGCGTCATAAACAACAAAGTTGTGACAAATCCTTTATTACTGCCACGTTGTGTACGGTATCTACGGGTATTACACCTCCCACCAGGGCGTGGGCTCTTGATGTAAACGTAATTTGCAAAATAGGACACCAAGCAAGCGATGAAAGTCTGGAACGACGCGTAAATACTATGCCACCGTCACAAATTTCATTCTTTTCCCTTTTTTTTCGTTTGTGAAATTATTTTTTCATCTTTCTTTCGTTCCACGAAAAGTTGATGGGAGAAAAAAAAATGTCAGAGACCTAAAGGCTGGAAACTGACTGAAATAAATGCTCTTCCATGATAAATTGAGTTGGGGATCATCAGGGTGGTAAATTAGAAATGTGGAGAACATCCTCGATTTTAATGGCCTTTTGTATTTTACACAGTCAAAGAATATATAATAACGATATCGGACACCGGACGCCGGCCATCGTACAGTTGAAGGCTCTTTGAATTTAGTCAAAGTTTCTTTAGCAACCATTAATTGGTTTAATTAAGCTCTGTCCCTGTAAAGGGTATTAAGTATTGCTGTTGAAAACCTCTCTGCTTCTTTGAGTCAAGCTTCAGGTTCGGAATTTTGTCAGACCTTTCTATCCCTCACGGTCTACAGGAAAGTATATTGATGAGCAAATGGTTACAAGAAGATTAATTATCAATATTTTACAACCTTGTTGTTTTCTTCGTTTTGATCAGGGGTGGGCAATCTTTTTAGTCAACAGGCCAATTTAATTTTAACATTTTTTGGTGGACCGCACATAAAATGAACTAAAGTAGGAGGGCCGTGCAAATTTGCAACACATGAACTACGCGGCTAGTTACCTTCTTCTGTAGACTATGGATCTATAATTCTACTAAGCAAAATCCACTTTAAACTTCTCGACCGTCAGAACGTAACTGTAGCGGGCCACGTATTAATACTATCCATGTCGATAAACCCTCGGTGGGCCGGATTAAATACTTTCCAAGGCCGGAGTTGGCCCGTGGGCCATACTTTGCCTATCATTGGTTTTGACTATCTAAAGATCACTCTCTTCAACCATTTTGGATTTCTTTGACTCCATATGTCTGAGTTTCTTGTAACCCACTTCCGTCTAACTTCCATTTAGTTGTGACAATTTTTCTGTCGATTTTGGTTTCAATTTCTTTCAGCCTATTTCCGATTGCCGCAATCAGTTTGTTTCTTCACGTAATACCTAAACATCCAGTTCTGACGTCTACCTTGAGCTATATGTCTGCATGAGTCAGAACCTGCAGATTTAAAAGGAGTCTAGTCAAGGTAAGTCAAAATCATCTTACCAGTTAAAAACTTTTACCTGGTGTAACATTCAACTTAATAACATCACTAAAATTAGTAGTGACACCTGGGAAAATATAAAAACTACATTTAGTAAGTGTTCTTTAGTAGTTGTTAATATAAATCAAAAGGAAAATATTATTAGAATGACAGGACCGTCGCTTTAACCGGTAAATAGAGATGATCTAACCAATTTCGTTCAATTAAAAGGAGCCAATAACAATATGGAATTAGCCATTAGGCAATATTCGAAACCTAAAATAAAAAAAACGAGAAATACCAAAGAGAAAAAGCGATTAATATAAATTACAATGACAAACCAAAGTAATTTACTGCCTCCCAATGGTAACAATTTACCCTATGCTTCCAGACCCACGGAATTCTCCCAAAGCTCTCTCTCTCAGTCTCTCTTCGTCTCTCACCTTTAAAATTCTACGAGAAAACTTTTATGTGTTTTTGATATTTTAACGAGACCTAACACCGCGAGTTTCGTAGATTTCGTGAGTTTTGAACGAATGCTTAAGTAATAAATTTTTTTTGATTTGAAAATCCACCTGACGGTTTTTCCTGGTACCGAATAAATGACCCGACCAGTGGATATACCTCTTCCTACTCGCATAAATTTCGTTGTTCTTGCAGTTTTTCAATTCGCTTTAAGGAAATGGGGTACTAGAGCGTTGAAATTGTTTTCCTTCTTTTTGGCTAGTCAGTTGTATGTGTATTTGACTCTTATTGTGTGGTGAGATAAATGAATTAACTTACAGAATCTTATGATATGAAAAGTGTTGCTAATTTAATCTTATTGTTGGTCGTTGGGGAGTAGTATGTTTAACGTTCAGGAGGAAGGTTTGTGCGAAAAAACTGACCTGGGTCAAACAAGAGAAATCAGATAATTTCATGACCAAATTCCCAAAATCAGAGGAGAAGAGCTTTCAGGGGACATTTACTTCAAATAAATATAAATACATGGTTCAGTTAGGTCAGGGGTGGACAATTTTTTGAGTCAGAATCATCTTTATTATATTGTGACCCAGTGAGAGAGAGGAAGTAGGTTCAAGCTCAGTCCAATATTAAGTGCCTTTGTCTGTACGAAGTGTAAAAGATGATGAAACTGTTATACTGGTCTCGCCGACAGTATTCCCTACAGCAGTGATTCCCAAAGTGGCCTATATCGACTCCCAGGGGTCTATGACAACCCGCAAGGGGTCTACGTCAGCAAAAAAAATTTTGGGCCTCATGAAATGAAAATGAGGGATCTCAACATACACTAATAGTACCTATTTACTTTCATTATACTATCTTATAATATAAAGACATATACATTATTTATAAAAGTACCTATGAAGTAAAAAATTTACTTGACTACAGTGAAAAATTTACAAAAATCAATATCAGGTTAGTAGGGGGTCTATCCAAAACCGAAAAACATGGCAAGGGGTCAATGACACAAAAAAGTTTGAGAACCTCTGCCCTACAGTATCGCCTTTTTTGAAACGATGAAGCTTAACATGACGTAAATGTCTCAATTCCCTACCCATCTTTAACGCTGTTAACAAAGAATAAAAGAGTTTGGCACAAACGAAGTGTAGTGAAGAGCTCTCGTACGACTGAAACCGATGAGAAAATTTATGAAATGAATACTCCTCGAAAGTTATATATAAATTTAAGTAAAAGTAGTTTGATAATATATATGGCATTATTACATAAATAATATTTACTTATGGCACTAAAGAGCCACAGTTTCTTATCCCAAAAGCCGCAGGTTGCGTTACGAACACGAAAATTGGGTCATGGCGGTTGAAAACGACTTGAGAGAATCTGTAATCATGCAAATGGATTTACAAAAGAGTGAAATTCTTTGAGAGCAGAAGAAAAATTAAATAATGTGAGAGATAGCATAAACAAAGAGATAAAAAAATAAATCCAAAAAGTCGAAACTAAAAATGATCTCGATCCAATGACGTGAGGTTTGTGTAGCTGTATACAGCTTTCTTAAGCAAATTAAAGTCTCAAAAGCAGAAGAAATTTTGCCAACTGATTAACTGACTCATCCAAGCAGTAAAACTAAATAATACAAAACAGATTCCAAGCTAGGAATGCATGTTCAATTTCCACCAACTACAGCACTTCATCTTTTATGTTCCTCTGGATTTTTCACTCACAACTCTGGGGATCTACCTAAACAAGTCAGCGTTCATGAATATCGACTTTTCCGTGTTTTGGGGGTGTAGTCAAAATAATCATAACACTTTTCTTAATTTGCATATGAAAACTCTCTGACACAAAAATGTCAGAAACTTGTTTTAAGAGAAAAGCAATTCAATCAATAACCAAATTTCAATGTCGAAAACATTTGGAGAGAGATGAGAGAGAGAAAAAATCGGATTTGATCGGGCGTCGGCTTCCGAGGCAAGCGATTCTGCGTAAACGAAAGTTGCCGGGAATTACCGAACGAACGTTCTGTTCTCGACCGTTAGTCTTTGAAAACCGAACGTGGTGTTAACCCGAAAAATCGGTGTCATTTTTTTGGCGGTAGTTCGAACTGTGTATTAATTGTGATTTTATTTTCATTTTTTGGTTTTCGGTTTTTTCTTTTATTTTTTACTCTCTCGCCATAAGTTTGTGCTGAAGATTTGAAAATTTGTGGAATCGTGCTTTTTTCATTTATCGGAAACTAATTAAGTGAATTTTCCGGGAACGAGTGGAGTCAGTGTGATTTTATTTTGTTCTCCTTCAAAACCAAGAAATATTAAAATAGCAAAAAAAAACAGACAAGGGTTAGTGTTATACTTTATTAATCAACCAAAATAAGTTTTGAAATTCTAATACTCCTCAAAATGGATGCCTGGAAACGTTTTTGTTTAGATTCGAAATAACCTTTTTGCAAAACACGATCCCCATGATGATAACACACTCCGTCGCAGACAACTCCGCCGTATTTATCATAAAGGCGGTAAATGCAGGGCGGATTTATAAGTTGTATTGTAAATAATAAGCCGAAGAATAAGGATTAACGTGAATAATGGAAAAGTTGAATGAGTTGGAATTATGCGGGATTTAGTGGATAGGGGCGGCCGTAAAGAGCGGTGAAGAGTGACTGCGGAAGGGTATGCAAGTGAATAAAGTCGGAAAAAACCACCGCTAATCCTCAGATTGAAATTGTTATTTGAATAGAAAATATGAAAGGAAAAAGCAGAAGAAAAAAGTCTACTCATAAACGGTTATACTAATTTATTTGAATCATTACGGGCTCTCGTTTTAGTCGCAGAGAGATTTTCCACGAGGTGATAATCAAAGCTTTACTATGATAACTGGGTTAGTTTGCATAAATAAATGGTGGACCGGGGGGGGGTGTTAGAGGGATGATTGCAGGAAAATTAAACGACTTTTTTTTCTTTCTTTTGGGAAATTTAATAAAAATTGAAGAGGAAAAAAAATTAAGTCTGGGAATAAGTTTTAAAAGGCTGGAATTTTGGAGTTTCACGCTCAACTTCCAGACCCACACAACCACGTTGATATATACACAACAGCAATACCGCTCCATTTTATATCAATAAAATCGAAAATACGCTTACCCAAAATAACGGAAATACGGTTTCTATCATCTCGAGAAAGTAAATAAGAATTTTCAAAACAATACCCACAAATGGAAGAAAGTCTCGGAGAATCGGATTTGAAAAATTTCAATGCGAGGCTTTCATTTTAAGCTCATTTTATTTAAAAAGAAAATTTTCGGGGGGTGAAGCGAGCTTTTAATACAACCTCTCGAGCAAGAATTTTACTGTTTCTCACTCGATGTCATTTTTTAACGCTTAAATTCAATTCGTGACCACATGTTCGTACGTAATGTCTTTTGAATTTTCCATTTTCTTCGTCTAACTTCCTACAGCATTCTCTTTCCTTCCTGTCCCCTCCACCCCCTCCCACGACAGGGAACTTAAATCTTTTCAGAACATATTCATCGATTTGGGTACGAATCTCTCGCGCGTGGATAGGAGTTGATGTGTAAGCATTCGAGATGGTTTTTAAATGTTTTTTAAAACATTCCGTCAGGTCTTGGAACTTTTTGAGTTGAGTCTAGGTTGAGGAAAGGTGTTTCCTAAGTGTGATCATAATTTAGGTGAAAAAATTCTTTTAATAAAAATCTCAAAAAATGAGTTTTAAAAAGTGGAAAATATGTTTCTTGAAAATTTCAACTCCCTCGAGACTTGGAACAACCTTAATTTTTTCCTCTCTTCTTACTTTTCCTCTTTTCTTTTTTCCCTTCATTCAGAACTAACAAGTGAAATTTAAAGAAAGTACTTTCAAACCTTCTGGGGAGCGAAAAAGTTTCAGGCTACTAATGTGCCTTTTTGTCAAAAAGGAAGAAAATGAAAGGAAGGAAACTCACCAGAAATGGATTCGTATGATTTGCAGGGTTTTACTTATTTCCCAAACCCCCACCAGCCTCCCCCTTCAACCCCTGCCTCCCAAAACTCCGGGAAAACCTTTAATGCCTTATGGCGACTTCATTATCTAAAAGTCGGGGATTCCTTCAAGGGAAACGCGCTCGGAATAATAAAGTATTTTAAAATTCAGTTAATCAAAGAGACGCTTCTTGTTATGTTTCTGTGTTTAGATTAATTGTCGTCATTGATCAAGGTTCATCAGACTTATACTAAAAAAAAGGGAAATAGATAAATATGAAGGCATCTCCAGGGCATCTCCAGCCCTTCAAAATTGCCTATGAATGACTGGCGACAGAACAAATCCCCAGACGCATAAAAAGTTTTTCTTACACATTTTGAACCGTTAAGAGCAGGCCCAATAGATTCCTTATACAAAGAAACCTGAGAATATTCTCAAGGTACCTTTTTCAAAAACACTGCCAACTACTTCTGAACATATACTTTTACGAATGAATGAATTATACCGTCGAGGACAAACTTCTACTTTTCTTTGGTTAACAGAACCGACTTCAACAAAGTCTTAACACAAACTGTTGCTAAATACTTACACATGGAGGAGAGTATAACGAAGAAAGCGACATCAAGGTACAACCTGATGTCAGTAATAACGCTAAGACGAGTCAATATGGAGGATGTTTTTGAAGTATAACTTATGTCTTCTTTAATCATATTGGCGAATGAATAATTCGTCTGGAATAAATTTATTGTCATTCGACAATTTTTTTGTGTTAGTTGTGATAATCTCTCTCTTTTTTTAATTTATTTTTAAACCTCCCTAAAGAGTAAGGGTGTTGAAATTTCACCCTTGGAGTTATTGCTCTCCATTTTTATATGACTTAAGGGACCGGAAATTCGTTTTTAAATTTAACTCCACAAGAATCGAAATTATCTCTGTATCATTCCAGCTTTTAAAGTGTCCCCCTAAAATTAGCCGGGAATTTGGGTTGAAATTCGGTCAGGTCTCGTTTTATGCGTTTTGTTTTGAGCGAAAGTTTTTTTTAAAACAAAATTTGAAATGTTTGTAGTGTGAGTAAGGTCCCTTCAAAGCTACTTCTAGTGTTAAATTTTTTTTTCGATTCGGCCATCTTTGGACTACGTTATTTCGACCATTTTCTCTTCTCTTTTTCTTTTCTCCTTTTCCAGTACTTCTTCATTTTCTCACTGTGTGCCCTCTTTCTCTCCTCTCCATTTGGTCCTTCTTTTTATCTTCGACTTTTCTTGGAAACTTGCTTCTTTTATTTTCATCCCCAGGGTATCCCTTTGGTATCCCTGTCTCCTCCAAGTCTCTCTCTGTTTCCACGAACCATGTCGGCTTTGTTTTTCTTTATAAATTAGATTATAATACGTTAATGAGATATATTCTGAGTATAACTCTCATTTTTCCGGGTCCTCGTCTTTTTTTTCGTGTTAAAGCCGTGGTACTCAAGCTTTTTCCTTCTCGGGCCAAACTTCCATTGTAACCATTGCGGCTGGGCCACACGACTTACCAAAAATATTTTACAAGTCCGGCTTTCGACGCATACAGTCCACCCTCAGGGCATCATCTGTCAGTCTGTTTCTGTATGTATTTTCTGTATATTGGCTTATAATGATATGACCTCCAACTTTTAATGAGGAATTTAATAAAAATTTGCTCAAATTACGAGTTGGATATATTATAAACGAGTCAGTAAGTGAGATAATTACATTCGGTGATTTGTCACATCAAGCAAACTTACTTGGTGATTATGAATAATCGTCTGATTTATCACTTTTACCGCTATACATAGATATAAGGTGTAACCCACAGAACAGACACTACTTTCCGGTGGTCTAATATTATAGAGTAGGTTCATGGAAGCTGTGGAACTGTCACTTTCTTTATATTAACTTGAGTATAAATAAAAAAACACATACACATCCTGGGATTAGTTTTTAGGGGATATTTGTGTTGTTCTTGTGATAGATAAGGTAGAAAATACAAAGTGTGCGTAGGGTGCTCATATACAGTATGTATATACGAGAGATTGATAGCGGTGGGAAGAACCAACAGATAAATCATTCATACTCATATTAAGTACACTCAAACCTGTTTTTTGCGGTCTTTATTTGTGCGATTTATGCTGACTCTATTCACCGCATTAAAAACTTTTAATTGCGTTCCGATATTTTATAGCTCTTCGTGAAGTTTTCTTTTATGCGGTCCATATCTACCGCACAAAAACAGGTTTGAGTGTATGTCATAGCTATATTTATATATAAACTCTGACATCGGTAGTTATTTGTTAAAGATTATAGAAATATGACTTCCCTATCAGCAAATATCTCAGCACGCCACTGAAAGCACCTATCACTAACGAACTATTTCAGCTTAAAAGTCGAAGAAAAAAAAATTTTTTTGTTTAAATCCTTTTTATCTCTTTCGCTTAACTCTTTTCTTTTCTGTTAGAGTTCTTTCTTTTTCGAAATTCTGCCACTTTCTCAGTTTCTCTCGCTCTCATTGCAAAACAATTTGTTGTTTTTTTACTTTCTCTCTCTCTCTCCTTTTTTTTTAAAACGTTTCTTTTGCAAACTTTCCCTTTTCCCTTTTATATATCTTCATTCGCTTTCATCACTCCTTAAGGTTATATTTTCTGATACATTCTCGTCACGTGTTGAAGCCATTTTACAAATTTTATTTCTGACTCTAAGCTCCCGAAATATTTTTCCCATGTTTGGATTTATTGCATTATGTTTACTTATTTATTTATTTTTTCTTTATGGGTGAGAGCATTCGTTTAAATTAGAGCCGCTCGTTGACCACGGGAACTTGTAAAACTCGGGGAAATACATCGGATATGAAATCACTTAAGGGAATTTCAAATGGAGGCTATAAAATCATAATTATACTGATGCTTCCCCCAAAGGAAGTACTGGATCCGATTCATAATTGACGAGCTTTAGGATTGTGTATAAACGTAGAACCAGTGTGATTATATCTAGATTGTAATATATTGTGCTTGCTTCGGCCATCTTGCTTTCAGCCTAGATTTTATTCGTTCCTCCTTCTTTTTGATGCTTTATATCTTCCTTCATGCTCCTTCGTTGGCTCTTAAGCTCGCCTTCGGTTTGAGTTTTCTTTCTTATCTCTGCCTCTGATCGATACGTCTTTGTAGGTTTGATGCGGTATCCAGTTCTTTTAAATGTCTTCTGGAACAACTTCTTTTGACTTAAAGTGTGCATTATTTATGAAACGAGATTTCATTTCATGATTCTCTTATTCTTCCGTCAGTTTTTCTGGAAAATTCGATATGAAAAAACTTCGCTGACGCTGATCAAGACTGAAACAGGTTCCATCTTGGTATTGTCATCTTGAATCTCACTGAACTACTGACTAAGTGTGGTTTTGATCTGTTTTATTATTGATAATATTATTTAGATACAAAATATATTATATCGAAGATACAGACGAGTTTATTTGGTCCTCAAAAAAGTTAGTTCAACATCCCGTGCCATTCTCTGGTTAGGGTCACTTAGACCAGATAATTTTAAAATATTTGGTTTTGGGTATACCCTCAAACCTGTTTTTGTGCGATGGGTAACCGCATAAAAAAATCACACAAAAAAAGACCGCACAAAAACAGGTTTGAGTGTAGCTTTCTAAATAATTCTTTCACGGTTTCTTTTCTGTCTCTTTAGACTTTGCTGATATATATTTCTAAAAATGGAAAACACTTTGTGCCTACCTTTCTTATAGGAGAAACATTTTTATGTATAGTTCCATACATGTTCTTCTAATTACTGTGGGTTGTAAATAATTAAATCAAATAATGTTATAGAAATAATTTTTTTTTTCTTACAGATTTAGCAGAAATCTTTAATCATTCGACCGTCAGCGAAGTTTTCACCCATCAAGTAACAGGTGAGCTAAGTTTTAAATAATAATTTTTTAAACTGGTAAATTTTACTTACCATCCATACGACGAGAACAGTTTAGGTGTGATAGAACAGAAGGCCTGGTGTAGTAGTTCAAGGGCTCTGTTATAGAAGTTATGATCGTGAGTTCAAATCCTCTTCCAGTATTCTGTTGTACTCAAGGGTGAAGAACAGGATTAAACCTAAAAAGGAAAATTCAGATGTAATAGTTTAAAACCTTGGTACTCAAACTCCAGTCCAATGGCCCAGTGAAACCGATTAAGTGAAAATTTGTGGAAGGTCGATTGCTCATTGTTAAGTCCGAACTAACCAGTACGAAAATGTTCGGGCCTGTGCCCAGAAACTGTTAACATTGTTTGCTTCAACATATCGTTATGAGACAATATACAGAAAATACATACAGAAACAGACTGACAGATGTACATACAGATGATGCCCTGAGAGTGGACTGTACGCATCGAAGCCGGACTTGTAAAAGCTTTTTTTTGGTAAGTTCTGGGTCGTGTGGTCCAGTCGCAATGGTCACAATGAAACTTTGGCCCGGGAAAGAAGAATTTTGAGTACCAAGGGTTTAAAAGGAGTATGTTTACTCACAAAACTCTACTTCTTTATAATAGTCGCGTGTTAGCTCTCTTCAGTTAAACTCATAAATAGGCGACAGACAATTTTTTACTATAATCTCACCCTTCCAAACTAAATGTGATGTGTCAACACGTGTGCCTGTTGTCTCACCCTGTCGAACGTGTATACCAGTCCTCTAGACATTTTTTTGTAAAATTAAAATATTACCCCCTAAAACCACCACCTGTTTCCTCCAAAAGGATAATAAGCTATTAGTAGGGTTGGGAAATTAGGTGGCTGTCTGGTGAACACTCCCAGAAACTAATTAAGTAAATAAATAAAGTCTAAGAACAAACAAATAAATTTTAAAAATTCAGCTCTTGAAATTTAAAATAACTTCAGTGAGATACTCGAATAATTGTCTTTAAGTTGGCGACCCTGAAAAGATTTCTTTCAAAGCTTTAGAATTTCGAAATGGGAAAAGCTCGATGTAGGAAAATAAAAAACTGAGGGAAAATAAATTAATTTTTTATACCTAAAGTTTAATTTATGAGGGGATCTCGTAACATTTTGAAAAATTGATGTCGATTTCGGGTTGAAAACGTTTGTTTCGTTGGTGCCAAGAAAATTTTTTGAGGTTTAGAATTAAATCCTTCTGGCGCCTAAGATATTTTGGAGTCGATTTTTTTTTACCCGCTAGACTTTTCAAAAAAAAGAAAATTCGAAAGGAATTTCAACGGTCAATAGAGTCAAAATTTGTGTATTTCTTAAGCCTTTCGCTGAAAATTTTCAGTGAAGAAGGCGGTGGATGGAAAGAAACCTTATTACCTTGCCACTGTAATTATTGACATTTATTGATGCGAAGTAAAAAGTCGGCGTTTTAAAAGCTCAAGGCCGAACTGGAAACGTTGGAAAGTTAATTAAAGAACATTTTCGTGCTTCGGAAGGCTAATCACGCACAAAAGAGTTGGTCTTTCAGGATCAGGTCTTCGTTCCTGTAATTAAGACTTTCTTTCCTTCGGTTTCATCCCAGTTTCGTTTTGAACTGTCCATTTTAGAGTTTTTTGTTTCGAGTATTCCTGTCTCATCCTGTGCTTAAAATGGCCTCTTCTTTTGAGTTCCAATCAAAACTGTATATTCGAATGAGCTGAGGTCTTCCAGTCGAAATAGTCTTCCTCGTATGAACTTTACATACAAAACGGCGATTCTACAATCCGCTACACCAGTTCGCTTTCGAAACTCACTTATCAGTCAACAGAATTTTCTAAGGAAACCGAAATCCATAAGTTCAACAGACTTCCTAGCAAAAAGAAAAACTGTCTGTGAATTATACAGGGGGAACCGTAAAAAATTCTACGACACGCTTTGATTAGATTTTTACTGGTTTACTTGTCACATTAAAAGAGAGAGAGGAAAGTGGTCCTTTTGCCAAAAAAACTATTTAATTTTTATTATTCGCCCACCCCGCTCCCGTTTTTTTAGGACTTGTAAAGTTTGAATTAATGTTTAAGGCCCTCAAAGTCCTACGACTTCTTTCCTCCTGCAGGAAAAAGTAAAAAGAGAGAGGAAATTCTTGGAATTCTTCCTTAAAAGAAGTGACTCGAAGTATGCCAAGCTTTCTACGACGTCGTTTTTTGTTTAGAGTTTACTAACGGAAGCGAAAGTTTTATGAAGGGCGATAAAAATTGGGGCTGAAGGGACCTTTTCTGTCGTTTCCTTCTTTTTTTTTGTTTACATGTTCCATTTGTTCCATTTTTGGGAGACTCACTCCCGTTACTATTATTATTAAGTGTCTTAGATTTCAAAATGGGGTTAGACGGTTTCTCATTTGACATCTCAAATCCGTAACTAGTCGATTCTCGACTCTTTTAAAATGTAATCGTTCACCTGAATGTGCTTCACCATTTGTGCCTTAAATCATGGGTGCATTCATTCTGAAGTAATGAATACTTTTCTGAAGAACTCATTTCATAAGTTATGCACATATTTATCAAGAGTTCATATCTGATCCCATTTTATTTGGGTTATCTACAGAGGATTTCAAATTTGCTTAACCCATAAACTTGTTTGTCAAGGTGTCTAAATAGTTGTTTCACAAATGATGATGACTTTGAAGTTGTGCGGTTCATATGTGGGTGTAATTTTTTCTAAAGTTCAGGTTGACTTTAGCAAAATTATAAAAAATATACTTATGATATATTTGACTAATTTTATAAATAATATGTGTTATTCAGACTCTCAAGAATCCTATCGCCCCAGCGAGATCTCAACTCCAACTCACTGGCCACTGACCGTGGCTTATGTTCTCCACAATAAGTCTAGTGTATTTCTTTCTTTGCCTTCCTAAAAATTTATTGCGACTGACCTTACCAAAAAGATTTTGTCCGGTACAGTCCACCCGGCACACAGGCATCGTCTGTATGTCCATATGTCAGTCTGTTTCTGTATATTGCCTCATAAAGATATGTTGAGGCAAATAATGTTAGCAGTTCTGAGCACCACTAAGTTGACTCAACTGGGACCACCATTGCTTTCGACTGGGCCACTGATCCACAGTTTGAGTACCAAGGTTTTATACCACACATTCATCCCACACTCAAACCCCATTGGTTCGTACCCAAAAATTCTCCCTTCCTGTTGGTTATCCATTCTTCCGGCTCCGAAGATTTATACAAAAATGCCTTGTCATTTTGGAGTAACTATACAGTACTCTAGCTCGAATAGTAAAATCATAATTTATCAAATGTTGAATCACAAATAACAATTTATGGTGGGTGACCCAAACCCGGACAGACGGACAGTATTTTAATACTAACTCGAAGCACTAATCTGTGTGCAAATGTCAATTAAGATAGATCTCCCATGTTTTTAGACACCCACACAAAGATGGAGTTACATATACAAGAAGATGGATAGATTGCGAGTAGTCAGGTTAAAATTATTCCGCATGTGAAATTACCATATTTTATAAGAACCACTATATGCGTCCTTTTTTATGTCTTCTTCGTCTTGGAAACTTCCAACAAAAAAAAAATTTTTTTTAAACTGCAGCAGGTGATTGCCATAAAATTTTTACTTTCAATCCCCATCTCTGATGTTAGGGATAAAACGCGACCCACGATGTTAGGTCAGCTTGGAAAAAAAAAAATTAGAGAAGCCATTAAATGCTAGCACCAAGCTTCAAAACCTCCTCCAAGTTTCAGTGATACACCAAAAAAACTGTTTGAATACAGTTTCATGTTCTAGAACACCTTCCTTTGGGTTGGTCCTTTAACGTCAATAAAAGGAACACCGGAGATTATGTCAATTTTTTGTGGAGGAGTTGGGATATAAGCTTAATTATGGTTGAGGAGGGGCTGAGGGACAGAAAAGGATTTTTATAGGTGGTAACTGGTTTAACTGAGTTATATAAAAAAGGCCTTAAGATAAAAAAAATTGCCTTTTTATTTCGAAAATGGTAATTTCTTTTTATTGACGCGGGTATATTGTCCTGCAAGGTTACAGAGGCAAAAAAAAATTTTTTTTCATCTGAAAATTAAAAACATCTCTGAAGCGGACGACATTTTCATTCGACCTGCCACCTCCAGCGCGAGTTATAAAATTGCATCTGGGAATAAAAATTTCCTTGGAACAGGAGTCGAGTACATTTTTTGAATATTCTATTGCAAATTTAAGCCCTCTCCCCTCGCCTCTCGGCCACTTTCTCTTTTTCAATTTTTGTGAAAGGAGAGAAAGTAGGAATCAGTTGCGAACGCTTTTGTTTCCCCAGGAAACGAGAATTTGAAAAATGTTTTGTTACTTGTGTTATCGTTCAAATTAAATTTTGTTGTTTTCTGGAAAAGATCCAGACCTTTACTTTAGAGAAGGCTAATGATTGTTTTGGGTGTGAGGGAGTTGGGGGCACAAACAAGAGGTCAAGTTTTCGATACTCGATCTATTAGCTGTTGAATTATGGAGGAATCGATAGAGATGGTGTTGAGGTTTTTATTTTGTTGCTTTGTATCAAAACTGTCCTCACTTCTGGCTGTAATCAAAACACGGTTTTGTGAAATACGTTGTTGGCTAATACTCTGTGCATAATTTATGAAATGAATTATCTGTATTCGTTTATGAGGGAGAGGAAGGACCCTGAAGACATCCAAGTTTACACCAAACTCAGCTTCAACTATCTCTTGTTAGGTTTTGCTATATGTAGTTTTGTTTTGTCAGTTGATGGTGGGATGAGGAAGGGTGTTAACTACCAACTATAAGAGTTATGGTGGTTTGATAATTTTTCCATTTAGAAACTAAATTTGGTTTGATAATTTGTCGGTTGTTTAAGTATTGGTACATTTATTTATGTGTGCTCTTTTATGTATTATACTTTTTTGTTGATGGTTTAAGTGTTTATTCATTTCCAAGCTTGTTTTAGTATTTATAATATTATAGCGCTAGTGATGATTGAGAGGTGGTATGACCATCGCATTTCGCAAAGGAAATTATTAATAAAATTTACAAGAACTGTTGGTATACCAATCTCGGTTTTGATGGTAGTTTGTTGAATAAAGACACACTCGAATACTGAACTAAGAAATAAATTTTAGCGAGGCCCTTTTCGAATCCTTTGTGCTGTTGTCGAACTGACTGACAAAATTAGTTCTGAAGTGTATTTATATGGTCGCTGTTTATGGAGACTTAGATGGCCTACGAGGAGGATTCATCGTGTCTCGCAAACTGTCGGGAACAAGTCGAATAGTAGGTCTCGGCTTCTCCGATTCCGAATCCTGTGTCGTTTGGTCGCAACAGTACTCCAGTGTGCAACATTTTGTTACGCACATTAAAGTTATGAATATATATACACAAAAGATCTTTTGAAATTTGGGATGAATTATTTAAATGCTCGGAGGGATGGTTTGTAAGGTGATCGTTCGTGGGTTAAGAACAAAACTTCTTGTGTTCCCTCAAGGGTTCCCAATGAGGATAATTGCCTTTCGCTTTTCTCTTCTTCACAAACCACAAAAATTCTCCTCCTACTCAAATTCTTCATTTCGCCGCTTCCAATTCATAAATTTTATACTCAAAATCTAAATTTATATTCCGTTTTCGAATGTATATATAAAAAAAGCTTCTAACGACTTACCGGATAATTTGCAGCTCAAAACACCTCACCTATATACTTATAATGATTCATCTTCTGTTCCAAATAAAGAAGACAGTTTTGAAGAAGGAGGTGAGAGCAAATATTTTTTGGCACCAAATACATCATGAATTAGTTAGTCTTTCATTTTTTTTATACTTTCAGCGACTCCTTGTAGTTATTGAGCATAAAAAAATCGTTGAAAATGTGACCTGTGTTGGCACACCTGCCTTATTTTTTGTTCCAAAATTTTAGAACCTCCTCCAAGTTGTGAAGTTTCTTTCCTTCTACTCATCACACCATTTTCTCGGTTAGTAATTTGAGTTTTGGAGGTTGGACAAAAAAAACTTGAAAACCAAAAAACAGGAAATATTTTTACTACACTTTCAATTTTCTTTTTATTTATTTATGTTATGGGAGTTGGAATCGATGCATTTCCGTGAGATTTTTCTTACTGTTTCAGACTACAAATAAAAGTTGAGTTTATTTATTTATTTTTTACAACAGATACAATCGGAAACGAATCCGTTTGTTTATTCGTTTGTTCGAAAATGTTTTTCTCAATAGTTGGCAGTCGTTAAAAAGTTCCGTGAAAAGCTTTCAAGTATTAATGGTTTTGAGTTCCTTCGGACGGTGAAGTAATTATAAATGATTTGTTTGGTTCTTGTTTGAGAAGAGAATTTGAAACAAAAATTTACCCTTGAAATTGAATTTAGTATTTCCGGATCCGCCTAAAATGCACATACATACATACAAGCTCGGCAATCCGAATAAATTTCTTTGTTTAAATGTGAGGTTTATAAAAATGTTTACTTTCCCCTTTAAATTCGGAAACGTTTACATGTGAATAATTCATGAGTGGAACTAAAAAGAAAAAAAAAATTTTTTTTTATTTTATTTTTTGGTCTCTTAATAGCGTGGTAACAAACTGACTTCTTTGTTTGGTTAAAAAGCTCGCCGTCTATTTTGGATTAATTTTGAAAATCGCTTTGAAAAAGCGCCCACTTTTCGCGTATTTTCACCCGAAAAGAATGTTATAACTTTTTCCCTTTGGTTCTGTTAATCTTTCGCTATGTTCTCTCTCTCTCTCTCTCTTTATCCGGATTAATGATGGCGGTTTAAGGAAAATAAATTTTTCGGCGTTCTGGTATACTTCATATTTGTGAGAGTGCAACGTGACCTGTCGCAGTGTGATTTGTACAAAATGGGTTGTTTGATAGGAGCATACTGTCGGAACCAGGTTGTGTCGTTGTAGATGAACGAATGATGGACAACACTAATTCCGAACGTATGTATATGATGATATATAAAATGTTATTATAACTATAATTTAGAATCGAAAAGGAAAATGCAAGGATCCTGATGGTGCGGAGCTCCGAGTCTGAATGAATTTTGCTTCGGTTGTCATTTCACTGTACCCATTCCGGAATTAGGAATGTGGAGAACGCCACAATACCAATCCCTTCTATAAGTGTGCATTACTTTTGGAATAGATTCTTTTCATAGAAATTCTTCTTTCTTACCCTTTTTCAAGAACATTCATGATCACACTTATTTATAGCAAAATATCATCTTTGATTGTCTTCTTTTTATATTTTTCGATCATTTAATATATTCTATAATTTTTATAGTACCCGGAAACCCTAATTCAAAGGTGTGGGCATACCTCCTCACGTGAGCTTAAGAACACTACCTTGAACACCATTTTCGAACCAACAAAAGGGACCACTCCTACACAAAATATACTACCGCCCGTTACTACCTCTCAAAAAGAAGTGATAATATTTATAAAATGAGCTTCTATTAAAGTGTGCATTACTTTTGAAATGAATTCCACTCAAAACTGTTCAATACTTAAATAGTTATTCATCAAAGTGTGCATTATTTCTTTGTAACATTTACACTGAAGTTATGTCTCATGAAAATGAACGAAATCATATATACACACACTTATATAGTTTAGTTTAGTTTTAGTTTTAGTTTTAATCCCGTTTTTCACCCTTGGGTATAACAGGATACGGGAGGAGGATTTGAACTCACCACCATAGTCGAGCACTTAAACCACAAAGCCAGGCCTCTCACACTTCTGTATATGTTCTCCATCTATAGACAGAATATACTAACTCAAACTAGAATCTTCGTTTCTTTTCGTTTGATTTCTTTTTAAAAATTTACCAGAAACTCTTCAGATTTTTCTCGCTAACAATCATGACGTCACGAAGTGCATTAAACTACGTCAAGTCGACTGAAAGCTCAGACTAATAATGAATGACTTTCGCGCACAGTCTGGTAGCGACTAGAAATGACGGGAAGAAAAAACTGGATCGACTAAAAAATTTTCTTTTAAATTACTTTTTTTGAAAATTTGAACTTTCGGCTTTTAATTAAAAGAATGAAAAATTACTTTTAACTTTTCTCCATCCTAGAAACTAGAAAAAGTTTTTGCTTTGTATCAGATATTTTTAGGACTCATCAAAATATTCCCAGTCACAAGATTATAACCGAAGAATGATGGTCAGAATGGGTTTTAAACATGAAACAAATACTGAATGAGCATTTCAAAATGGCGTTTTTTGAATTATTAATATATTAATTAACTTTTGGAGTACGATTATAATTCAGGATTTTGTCCGTGTCTTAATTTGGAACGATTTCGGGGATATCCGTTAATTCTTTAAAGGATTTCAAAGAGTTGCGAATGAGGATGGAATGGATTAAAATGTTGCACATTAGCTTTTCCGTCTTAATTGTGTGAATAATTAAACCCTGGCGCGGCCTTTTCCCAGCTGACCAAAACCTGACCTGCCTTATTCACCTCACCTCCAGTCTTTGGTTGGTTAGACGTTTTAATTAAGAAGAATTTCCTCTGCAATTAAGATGGAATGTTTTGGGTGTTCATTTAACGTCTTTTTTTACCTTTCTAGACCCCCCTCCTCCATCCTCCACCGCGGGCTTTGCTTATGTTTCACTTTGTCTTTTGTACGTGGAAATTGTCAAATGGGTCTAATCCGGAGCCTTTGAGACTCTGTTTTTCTTTTTTTCTTCTTCCAAACTCTCCTTTGTGAGATCTTCTTTAAATGTTTTTTTGTCCCGGATTAAAGTGGTTAATGAAAGCGGATTTTAGTGAGTTAGTAAGCAACCCGTGACTCCTCCTGTTGTCCTAGATTTTAGAATATATTACAGGGAGGTAATTTCCCCGACTTTTCCTCTACAATTTTGAAAGCTATTTGTTGTTTTCCTCCCAAACCTAAATTTATTTAACTTATACTGAGTTTTAATGTTAGATTAAGTCTTAACATCTTTTACTCCAAAAACCTGGCCTCTCTTTTAGGTACTAACAAAACCTCAGACGTTTCTCTGTTGATTTTATTTCTCTAATGAAACTATATATAAATTTGTTAGTCTATACTAAGGCTACGATTTTATTAAAAGGAAACTGATTTCATATATAATGTATATTTTGAATGCAATTGTTAGCGAGGAGTTGAGCGGAAATGGGCGCACAAGGTTATGATGTGTAGTAGATGAGCCCTCATGACATTACTATATGAGGCTATTTTAGAAGGTGTTTGGGATGAGGCGGGATTGAGACATCCTGGCTATAGGCTATTGTTGGAAGTCAGTTGTTTGACGAGAGAAGTCTGTGGAGTTAGTCTCAAGAGAATAAAAATTTGTCATGTTTAAGTCTTTTACGGCCATCAGGTGAACACTGTGCGTCAGTGATAGAAGGTAGAAAAGTGGTAGTCGTGTGTTGTCAGTTGAGTAGTACACCATAGCTTATCTGAGTAACTCGGTGTTGTTTGTTTGAACAAGGTGTGGGCAATCTTTTTAATAAACGGGCCAATTTAAGTTTTAAAATGTTTTGGCGGGCCGCACATAAAATAGGAACTAAAGTAGGAGGCCCCAAATTTGCAACACATAAACTACGCCGCTAGTTTAGCTGCTTCTATAGACTACGCATCTATTATTCTACTAAGCAAAATCCACTTTAAACTTCTCGACCGTCAAAATGTAATTGTAGTGGGCCACGTATTATACAATCCATGTCGATAAACCCTCAGCGGGCCGGAGTTGGCCCATCACTGGTTCGTAGCATCTCTAACACAATTCTATTTCAAAAATTACGCACATCCTATAACGGGATCTCACTTCAAAAGCATAACATTAACTTCATGAGAATATTCATTTTATAAGACAGTTTCGTTAAGAGTGGTTTCATCTTTAAAATGAAATTTAAGTGAACAGTCAAATTGATTACACGTTTTCTCCATTTTTACTCTTCGACAAAGAAAAAAAAAACATTTTTACCACATTTGAGAATATTTCTTTTGTCACATTCAATTTAGAAAATTTTTTTCTTTTTCTTACCCGTCTGAAGGAGCCCCCGCCCCTTTTAAAAAGAAAAAAGGAGGACAAAAATGAATGAAGTGGAGAAGTACTCAAGTTATTACATAGACCGAAATAAATTCAAAATGTCATAGGATTTTTCAAAATAGAAAAAGGAGGAAAAGAAAATTTCTTTATCTTTCGAATCCTTCCCCTTTCTTCCTTCCTTCCTATCTCTTCCTCCTTTGCCTCTCCCACAGCAAAAAAATGCATAATCTTTTCCATTTTTCCATTCTTGCATTTTTTTGTTGGGAGGTATTCAAGGTTTCTCCTTTTCTTCTTCTTCTTCTGCCTTTTCTCCCTTTTTAAGTAAATAAATTCTTTTTATATCGTTTGTATACCGACTGTGGTTTCTTTATTTTTCGAAATTGAACAAGTCGAAAAGGTAGAATAGAATATTTCAAAGATCATCCCTCCCTCTCAACATGATATAAATGTTTCAATATAAAAGAAATCTATGAGATTTAATAAAATGTTTTCCAGTGAATTGTGTGGTGGGTAACGAACGCAGGCCGTTTCGATAGGATGTTTGTTACCTGATCAAGGATTCACCCAAAATTTTGTTTAGTTTGATTATTTCGTTGGAGAGAACCAGACAATAAAGAAAATTTTTTATACAGTAGGGTTTGAATCCCTTTTTGGACTTTTAAATGTAACAGAATGTGAGTGGCAGCTCTAACTCTCGACTATCACTTCTCTAGTCAGGCGTTTTGATCACCCAACAATTGGCCTTCCATTGTATTTCCGGCGAATATTGATAATCACCAACTAAGCTTGGTTAATGTGACAAATTATTGAGTATTTATCATATTTACCGGTTAGTTTATAAATATCCAACTCGTATTGGGGAATTTAAGTCTCTCAGATACTCAGCTTCTGTCATTTCCGCTTCTTTCTGGGAAGTCCGTTCACTTTTACCGGAGAACACAGCTCCTTGGAGTCTTTTGTCAGAAAAGTGGCAGAAGTCAAGCAACTTTGGTTAATTTTCTCATTATGAGTTGAATATTTTATAAACTAGCCGGGAAATGTGATAAATACTAAATACAATCAATTTAGTGTGTGATTGTCAATAATGGCCGGACATTTGACCGATTTATCACTTTTACCGTGGGAAACATACGATTATATTCGTCGAGCGTTGAATGGTTTATTCAGTATGTCGACTGCTTTGTCTGTTGTTGATTGCTGGAGTGGCTGTTTTGGAGATACACTAGTCAGTTACATCATCAGCCATTTTATATAAGAGTACAGTACACAATGCCATTCACCTTTCAACGCCAGGTACTTCTTCTTGAATTGTAGTTCTTTAATTATTTCATAAGTATTGCACACTTTTTTAAAGGCTTAATTTCATAAATTTTGCACACTAAATGGGGATTAATGACATAATTATTGAACAGATTCTCAAGTCCACTAAGCTCAACTCGATTTGGATGTTATTCTAAGGCCATTCTTGAAAAATGTTTCAAATCGAAACTTGACTGTATATCTTGAGGGACTAAATGTTCTTAACTCTAGCCTAGCAATACTGTAGTAGGTATGCCCTTGACAGACTGGAAAAAAATTTTTTGACGTGTTGAATCTTGTTAAAATTGAATGACCCACAGTTTGGACCTGATTGAGAGAGCTACTGTGTCGGTTGAGTGGGTATACTATCGATGAACTTGAATTGTTTTACACAAAATTTCCTTCTTTTGCATACATTCCGGACTAAGTATCCGAGAAGAGAGATATTTAATACAATACACTCATTCTATAAATCGTTTTTATCTATCTGATACCCTCTGGTCATTCACCTTTAAACCCACAATCCTAAATTCGGAGCTGTATGTGAAGTTTGCGTTTACGAACCTGCGATGAATCTGATATAAAATGCGGCACACGGTCGAAAGGAAAAAGGAAAAATTTAAATGCAGAATAAAAGAGAATTTATAGGAAAGGAAACAGCCCAAAGGGAAAGGTCGGAGGTACAGAAAGGAAGGGAGAGGTTTTTGCCCAATTTGAAATCCAGAACTCGAAAGACTGGTTCAAATGTCATGATCTTATCACTGAAATTTTGCTAATGATGTACTCGTCATCCTTTTTTTGTCTTTGTTACCGTTCTGTTTACCTTAAATAAGGGAGCTTAGGGGGTACTGTCGGGGGGATGTAATGAGCTCATAGGGCTAGTGGAAAAAAAGGGAAAAATAATGAGGCCAAAAGTTTAGAAGGATGGAAAGGAAGAAACCGAAAGGACGACTTCCTTTATTGTTTTAATCAAACTCGCGGACGACTACGAAAATTTAGTTTCATAACGAAACGTCAAAAAGTCAAAATGAGATCCGGATTAGGTTTTACGCTTTGTTAATAATTTTATGAAATATTAAAATCACCGCAAAAACCGCTGACAACGCCATATTTCGATTTTTCGTTTAGGTACTTAAGCAAATCATTGCTCGCGTACTGTTCTCGCAAATTCGATGAAAGAAACGCTGTTGAATGGGTGAAAACGTTCTCAAATGTGACGTTATTATTGAAACGTTCGCTCCAAACTCGGAATGTGTATATGTTTTCACAAGTTCTGTCAATGGGCCACAACAGGAAACGGAACGTCAACCTTAACTCGACTTGAGGTAAAACCCCGTTTCTGGGGGAGGGAAACAAAGTTCTCTCGCCATATTTTACCGTCAACGCACAATATTTTGTCGTCGTATGTACCAGACTGTTTATGTATGTTTGAGAATTTATGACGTTGTTGGTTTCCTGTCGCGGTTCACATAAATAGAATGTTAGCGAAAAATTTATTAAATTACGCGCTTAATTCATTTGTAAGCGAGCGAGTCCCCTTTATAGGTCAGCCATTTGGTAAGTGTTCCGCGTGAATGTTGTCATCGCGTAACGTTGGCTTGTTTTCCGGAATGTTCCTTATAAGGCAATTACCGAAATTGAGAACAAGAAATCTTAATTAGAGTTAAACAACAAAAAAAATTTTTTATGAGTTCGTTAGTGGGAGATGGAAGTGTAATTTCTCGTCGAGTTTCAACTTTAACGATGTTTGACGGTTATGTATGGTTTTCAAATCTCGCAGCATCCTCTTTGGTCCAGCGACGTCTTAAAAGACTCGAATCTTCTTGGTTTTTGTTAAAAGTATTTCCTATATACATCTTTTTGCGTTCTTTCCCTTCGTCTTTCTGCTGACTTTCTACCTTACTCTTACTTCTTTCCCGTCATTCGAATTTTTATTTGTATTCTGTTCTTACTGTCTTATTTTTAAGACACCATAAATCGATTTCGTTGGTCTTGTGTATCTATTTGTAACTTTCCACTTCTTCATTCTATCTCTTACTCTTCTACTTCTGCTTTCAAAGCTTCAATTAGTCAGATCACTTTTATTGTTTGATTTTGGGGTTAACCCATTGCTATGTTCTTTGAATACAGTCATTCGGTTTAGTTTTGTTTAGTTTTTGCTTCAACTGTATTTAATTACTGCCACTTTCCTGTGTTTTTGAATTCTCTGTATGATATTTATATTTATTTGTTTGTTTCTTAATTTATATTACTCTTCTATCTCATTCTACTTCTTTCTATTTTCTTTTTACTCTCTTTCTACAACGTAGTCAAATTACTTCCTTTGTCTGAAACTATCATCTGAGATCTTTTCATTCAAACTACATCAAACCTTTTTTTATTTATATTCATTTTTCCTTTTAGGCAAAAGTACGAACTACAATTGTAAATACCAATACTACTAATTTCACAGCCATGGTACACTACATGCTACTAGCACACAGTCACAGGTTTCACACGTGAGGACGTTAACCACGTGTTTTGGAAGTTTTGTTGCTGATCATATTCAACTAGTAGAAAAATATTTACACTAATTATAATACGACTAGTCAAAATTAAAACACTACAGTATTACATTATATTGACACTTTTAGTTTATGTAATAGATTGAATACAGTATGACGCTTATTTTGTTACGTTGTCAATAAGCATATAGTTGTACAGATTGTTGAGATAATAGTATTCGTGCCACATTTTTACTAACGATGATATGAAAATATTCTGATATACATGTAACACATAACAGTGACAGAAATTCTGTGGGATTTGTGAGCTTATTTGGCGAGAGGCACGCCAGAAAGCTAATCGCACATAGACTAGTGTTTGAGAGCCATGACGCTCCTCGTCTCGTCTATCTTTTTGTTTCGTGATGTTTCTCTGTGAAATGTTTAAAAAGGTTCTGTCAACTGTAAGTTGCAGTTGTAGATCCTACCAGGCTGTATAGTACTACTAATAGACATATCATCCACTAAAATGCACTGTGGTCCATCGGATGCATGTTAGGTTCAGATGGTTCGTCGTCGTAGAGTACCAAGTCTTAAAGTGTTCTCTTCCTTTCCCTCCTAGAATGACCGTTGGGGTTATCTCCGAGACAGTATTTCTTCCTGTACTCTACCCGAGGTTAAGGAACTACTTTGCTCCCTCTACACCGTCCTTCAGTGCTAGACAGGTAGCAGTTAACTAATAAACAAAAGTTTTGAGTCTATAGTATCTCTCTGAATCGGTTTCCTTGAGATAAAAACTTAAAATCATCGTTATGACTCGCAATCTCTTTCACTGTATAAATAGAAACACATGCAGAAAGAGACATTCATCTTTAGAAAGCTCATTAGAAAATAAATCCGACAGTAAGATAACGGCAGAGAAAGCAGCACCTTAAAAGTAAAAACGCGTTTGCAAATAATCCAGATCCCAGTTTTAATTTCCCCTCGAACACTAATCCGGTGGAATACATGTTATTTGGAACGTGTTTCGAACGAGTTCAAATCCTCCTCTTAACCCCCACCCACCCATCACTCTTTCAATCGCTGATGCATTATTGCTGTCGAACTGTTACGCTATGTTTCCGTTAAATAAAACAGGACGAACGTTGTTCCTAAAATTAGAGGGTTAGAAAAACCAATAAACCATTTCGTGTTGTTTAGTATAAGGGTTCCTTACAGGACTCCGGGTTACAGGGTAAATAAGTTTGGTTTCTATATATACGCTGTACACATATTAGGATGTTTATTTTGTAGTATTGTTAGTATAAATCATATATATACTGTATATGATAAAACGACAAACCAAAAACGGAATACACTCAGGTTTGGGTTCGTCTGACAAAGGTTCTGTCAGTTTTATACTGAATTCTGAGATTGTACCACCCTACACTCTCAAATAGCTTGTGAATAGCACTGTCTCTACAGTTTAGGTTGCAATTGAAGCATCCGTCTGTACCTGTATACCTTGCGAAGTTCACATGTGGGGCGCTAATTATTCTGATGAGATTTGAAGGTGTGATGGATATCTTCTGCGTTAGGACGAAACTCACTTTTATATCTTATTTATTCGGTTTATCTATATATTATTAAATATATATATAAAGCAACTGAATATACAGTAACTGTATGACCATTTTGTCAAAACTGTCAATAAAAACATGAATTTGAGAAATAATTTTTACATTTTTGCTCATTAGGATTGAAACAAAAGCTGAGAAAGTTTTTTCTTTTAGTAGCCTTTTCAGTATGAGATTATAAAAAGTTTCATTTATATTATAATATCTCTCCAAGATCATTCAATTTTGGTCACTCAGTTTGGAAGTACCAGACATTAACATTTATTGTTATGTTGCAATCACCACCGACAGCACTCTCAGTTATTAACAATTTATGTAAATACTCGACAAAATCTCATGACCCGACAGCACTTGAGTTGTATAGTATTTGATATCAATATTTTTGAATTTAAACGTCCTTCTAACCAGAAAAAAATTTATACAATTGTAATGGCCCGGGGGGTTAGTTCCAGAGGTTACTCAGAGACACTCATTCCAGAAGATTTTGAGTTAGTCATGGAGTACCTGTAGGTAAGGAATGTTCATACTACCTCGAACCCGGTCTGGAGTTAGTGAGTCAGTCAGAAAGAGTTCGAGTTTGGAGCTCTTCGAGTCGAGAGTGTAGAGTGTAGAGTTGGAGTTTGGAAGTTGGGGAGTAGAGTTGAGTGAAGTCAGTTAACTAGTGTAAAACGACAGAATAAAGAATTTATATAAACGTTTTGTGAACTGAAAGAAACGTCTACCTCACTCGCATATTCCAGCCATCAACCACTACATACCTCTTGGTGTCAGAAGAGGGATCAGCAGCAATTATTCCATTTCACTACACAACATGCGGCCTTTTGACCCACTGATTTTCCAAAATATCGACCTCAATTCGCATACTTATATCTTCAAATCCAATCACTTCATTCCTATCTGTATCAAAACCAGTGCCGTCTCTAAGTATCTTGTGCTGACAAATAAATGCGGTATTTGGAAATTAAAATAAGTGTGAACCATTCACGCGTTGAACGAAACTCACTACAGTATGACATCTTCTCTAAAATATTCTGATTCGTTTACGCTATAATTTCACTCTCGGTTCCTCTTTCGCAAAACTGTGAATCTGGATTTATTTATCTCGGTTGTGAATACTTCATTAATTCTTAACAAGGCAACTTTTTTTACGCGAGCAATACTCAGACGAAGGTTTTGATCTTGGAAGAAGAATTTCTTACGATTCAATGAATGGAAATGAATTTTATCGTTTTCCTTAATTTCGTGAAAGAAATATTCTGTAAGAGAAGAACAGAATTTCAATTTATAATTTGCTCTCTTCTACCTACTTATAATAAGCGGAGAAATTTTTTTCCGAGAGAGAAGTCTGATGCCTTTAGTGGTTTCCTGTAACGTTTCGTTTTCCTTAGAAATATTCTTTTAGTTATATGAGTTCTTTCGAACTACAATATGTTTACAATATAGAGAGAGATAAATTGATGATCATTATGTGGGAGGGGCAGGGATTTTAGAAGATGGTCGGTGGGAGACAGATCGGTTTGTGTTAGTGTCGAGTCAATCTGGATCGGTTTCCGAGTGTTTGGATGGTTACTTCACCTTAATGACACTCTAATTCATAAATATTGCACACGTTAATGTAGGATTTGTTTTAAAATTAATGCACATTTATTTTTTTCCTAGCTAACAGGTCCTCTGTTTACTCAGTCCAGCTGGGATATTGTTTAAGACCTTGGTACTCAAGCTTTTTCCTTCCTGGGCCGAATTTCTGTTGTGACCATTGAGGCTGGGCCACACGACTTACCAAAAACAGATTGCAAGTCCGGCTTTCGAAGTATACGGTCCACCTCATCTGTATGCACATCTGTCAGTCTGTTTCTGTATATTGCCTCATAAAGATATGTTGAGGCAAACAATGTTAGCAGTTTCTGAGCGCAAGTTTCGTACTGTTCAGGCACCATTTTCCAGAATTCAGATTTAACAATGAGCAGTTGACCTTTCACACATTTTCACTCAGTCGGTTTCCACTAGGCCACCCAGTAGAGCCTGGTGGGCCGCATGTAGTTTGAGACCAAGGTTTGTTGGGTTTGGGATAATGGTTTTTGTGGGTTTGGAATGGCCATTTTTAAGATCAACAGGGATTGTTTCATAAGTGTTGTAACACTTTGATCGGTATTTCATTCATAAATATTGCACACTTTTTCATATTCACTTTTCTTTTAATATAGTTTATAGGAATTGTTTCACGAGTCACAGTTTCTTTAATAACTAATATATTAACACGTTGCCTGCCTTAAAATTGAGAAGCGTACATAGAAACCACATCAAATATGAATATTGTATAGTGGTAAAATTCTGGATTTTGATTTCATAAATAACGCACACTTTTAGAAGAAATGGGGAGGGGGGAGGCTGATTCACGAAAGCAAACAAAAATCGAAAGAACTGACACACGAAGACTATCATAATTTAATAAAGAAGGTAGAAACCAAGGACAAACCGAAAGTCAAAATAGCTGGGAGGTGAACGGAGGAGGGAAATGCAAGGAAATGACGAGATCCTGTACCAAAATGAATAAGCACATCAGTGTTGATGTAACTGGTCAAAAGCACTGACATAGGTGATAGCTTAGACAACATGTAACAAACTTCATCCCAACTCCGAAAATTCATTCACTCACCCATCCACAAGTAACTCTTGAAGATATTTCCTTCGAACGGGCGTTAACCCTTAATTGATTCCTTTATATAAAGATTCTCGAAGGTGTTTCACTGTTTTTTAACATTCACAAAGAGTTAAAAGTTCCCATTTCAACTTCTCTCACGTTCTGCGGATTTAAGCGTACTTTAATCAATAATTTTTTATTTCCTCTTTTTTTTGAAGAACGATCCGGAAAATAGAAGTAAAGTGGTGATAGGGTAAGGGGAAAGAGAGCCGAGAGAGAGAAAATGAAAAGGAAAAGGAGGCAAAGGAGCAAGAGAGGAGAGTAGAGAGGAGGAAAGGCCAAGATAGACCCTTCAATTTCACAATTTATAAGCAGATCATGACGTTTTCATCACTTGCTCCGCTAACTGATAGACCTCATTTAATGAGTTATGAGAAATTTGGGAGCCGTAAATTCTTGGTGGAAGTTGTTAACTCGCCGGATTCGCCGGAAATTGCAAAAGCAAACAGTGCATACTGTCGAGTCGGAAAACAACAGTTAGTGGCACTTGGGATATAAGTTCTGAACGGAGTTGTTGTTGATGTTGTTGTTATTTTTTTTGTTAAAAGTTGAAAGCACGGAGAATGTTTAATTATGTCGAGGAAGAAACTTGAAACGATTTTGCTGCCTCGAGATCAAAAACGAAGAAATGATTTTGAAGGGAGATGGAAAATTTTGCTGTTGCTTAATCAAATGCTGAGAGTAGAACGTAAAATTTTTATTTAGCTATACACATTAATATCTCACGCTTTTCTTTGATCGTCGGGAAAACGTTTTAGAGTTAGCAACAAAGGAAAAGGAGATGGGGGCAAAAATAAGTTTCGACTAAATTAAATTGAAATTAATTGTTTTGCACAAAGTTAAAACAAATTTTCCGCCATGTTGACTACATCACAAAATACGCGATATTAAAACTGAAGTCAGACTGCACTTAATTAGGGCAATGCAATCTTTCGCTCTAATTAATTCATTATAAAAAAATGTCGTGTCAACTTTTGTTCATGTTTTCGATAAAATTTTCTACTGTTAGCTTTTAAAAGCTCATAATATATTCAAATCTCGGTTTACGACCACATTTCGTTCCGGAAACTTGTTCGTGATTCAAACACTTGTACGTCGAAGATAATTCATCAACAACAAACAATTCGAACTTGATTGATTTGTTACTAACCCAAAGACTATATTCATGTGTGTACGTCACAGCAATTATTATTATTATATAAGAATGGCATTGTTTCGATCCGCCATCTTGAATTGTTTTTTTCCAGTCCAGGATCTGCTCGTCGTTTCCTTGCTCTCTTCTCTTCTTTTAGAAAAGTCCCGTTTCTCTTTTAGTATTAATTTTATAAAATTAATTAATTAATAAATTCTGTTAATTAACACTAATTACTTGAACTTATTAATTATTTAATTTTTAATAAGAGCTTTCAACGGTGGTAATTGAATCACTTTTGTGGCTTGTCAGAATAGTTTTCTTTTTACAATAAGGAAGTTAATTAGTGAGAGTTGTTTTTGAGTAAATTTGACGTTGCATTGTCATCTCTAACACTGTTGCGGTGCGATAAATAGCTGAAAGATAAAATCAAACCGGAAGTACTTGTTAGAGAAGAGTGAAAATTTATTGTGAATAGGTTTAGGTTATTTAGAGTTTGGTTTTGGGGTGGCTGTGAGCATTATTTGGACACTAGGGAAAGAATCTTTAAATCTATCATGAAAGGTTGTAATTTGTGTATAAAAACCTTTCTGAACAGTTTCTGTAAAAGTTTGTTCACGAATATTTTGTATAGAAGTCGAGGGGTTAACAATTTGGCTTCACTACCAAGTACCTGAGAGAAGATAAGCAAAAATAGGTTGACAAAGAACCCAGAAGGTTTATAGGAAGGCTAAAAACAAAGACGACAGAAGTGAAATACAAATAACTACTAAGGAGCCCAGGAAGTTATGGGATAAAGTGATCCTCTAGGTTCCTTGATGGAGCTGCAGCATGCAGGAGGGAGGATTTGGAAGTTAAAGTTGAAAGTTACATACTTAGTGTCCTGTCGCTCTCCTGGGCCTCTACGAAGCTTCTCCAAAGTACCCTTTTTTGAGTGAGAGCTTTTAGCTCTCCCCACGACTTCCCACTAGCCTCTTGTTCGACAGACCTTCTCCAAAATGCCTTAGCTCTGCCTCTCTTCCTTTTTCCTTGGGGGTTTTGTGTGACCTTGGGTCTTCGTTGGATATTACTTTCGGCCAAAATATTTTAATTATTCGACTAAGGTATCGAGGTCTGTAGGCTTTTCGTGATGTGTAGGGTTACTTTCTACGACTCACAACCATAGAGGAGGACTGACTTAACGTTTGTTCTAAAAATTCGGAGCTTGGTTGCTCAGACACTACTTAGCAGTCTGTAATTGTTGCTACCGTACCCTGGCAATGGTCTTCTACGGAGTACTCTTCTTCCTAGCAGATTTTCTGCATCAAGTTTCAATCTATTAAGGTTTAGGCTTAGGCTTGTAATGAATAATTCACATCGCATGCAGAAACTTGCATGAAGACGTACTCAGACTCTACGACCGCGCTGTTGTTTATTGTAGACATTCGTATATATCAGGGGTGTCAAACTCGCGACCGAAGATAAACATTTTTGCGGCCCAGTCAATATATTGAGACAAAGTAAAAGTAAAAAGGAATGTGGATTACACAAGAAACCAGCTAAATTATAATATATTTTGCTTATAAACTATACGGATCATTTTAAACATCAATTTAACTTTATATAACCTTATACGACATACTATTCAGAATAAAAATATTTGCTAAAATGAACATTGCTTTTTTTGTGGTCCACTTAAAGTTAAACACTGTTTATTTGGTTCATGCTACCTATTAAGTTTGACACCCCTGTTGTATATATTATATATGTTAATAAATTTATTAGCGTTCGGAATTTGTGTCCTTTGTTCATCGATACACATAATTCGGGTATATATGATTTTACAAAATTCTCATATTATGTAAAAACGGTGGGGAGTAGTATAGGGATTGATTTGTATCCAAAAAAAATGGGCCGGTGTAAAACCATACTCTTCTCATTTTCTTCAACCTCCTTTTCGATTCTAGAAGCTTCGAGAAACTAGGAGTGTCACGAAAAAAAAAGAAGGAAATTGATGTAAAAATTCTGATGACATTTTTCGCGTTCATTTTGAGTAAACTTCCACGAGGAAGAATCGAGTTGGGTTCAGTCAATCATCTTGTTAGACACGCATCGGTGATTCTGAACAAAAAAATATTTTTAATTAGAAATATTTATCTCAAAATTTTTTTAAATAAACAAAACCGGGGAGGAAAAATTCCCAAATTCGAAAACTCTGGTTTGAAATTTTCAAGAATCAACCGAGTCCTTTTGTATTTAATTTCGAACTTTATCGATCCACTGTCAAACGACTTTCTTCTTCGTCTTCTCCTTCTTCGTGTTTAATGAACGTTTTCCCTTCGAATTCGAAAGTATTTTGAATGAATCAGAATTATTACTTTCGAAAAGGAAGAAACGGAAGAGAACAACGTTGTTCTTTGTTATTAATGAATCAGAGCCACTAAAGAAAAAATCAAAAACACGTCCTCCACATCATCTTGAAGATAATAATTGACGGGGTGTGAACGGTTCCTTCTGGTTTTACTTTTCCAAAATAGTCAGTTGTCACAAAAATAGTTGAATGCCTTTCTACTGGGAGGCGGTTTCAGTTACTAAATTAACTAAAACACCTCATTTTTGTTTCAAAATGATTTCTTTCAAATTAAATCCGACGGTTTTTTGGTGTTAAACGGAAAGACCCGATTATGGGTCTCCTTCGCCAATTCCAACCTGGAAATTTTGGAACGATTCCAGTTTTTAAAAGACTTGGACTCATTGTTTAATACCTCCCTAGTTTGTTCCGAATTCCCTCATTCCGGGAATTTGGAGTTGTAGTTGAAATTATTGGTGGTCCATCCGCAGCATCCCTTCTTGACAGCGAGAGTTCGAAGAAACACAAACTTCTGGAATCAAAACGCAGCTTTTTTTACTGCTTGTTTTGACTTCTTTGAGAGGAGTTGGTGGTACCACAGTGAATTTTAAGAACGTGTCATAGTGTTAAAAAGAAAGCCAAACCATTTCTCTAATAATAGAAAGGAGTTGTATCACGAGGAAGGGATACACGGAGAAAACAGACGTTTATTTGATTATCTCAGATACAAAGAAAGTTTCCTTCGGATGGCCTCACTTTGGGGAAATAAAGGAAAGAACAAAGTTTTTCTTACACGGGCATCTGCAAGTGGTTCGTTTTGTTGACATTCTCTTCCCGGCACCGGAGGAGACTTAACCCCGATTTCTGAATCCGCAAAAAGCGTCCGCAACTGACTGAAGCCGCAAAGCCATTAATAACCTCTCCACCGAAATCTCTCCCACCCATCATCATCCTCCTCCTTCGGGCCCAGAATTCTGACCTATTTAAATGATAAAATTGCTGACCGGATTATATATATATTTATATAAAGGAATGGACTAGATCTGGTTTATATCTTTAGCAACGTCGAATTTATCTGGAAAATACTGTCGTGTCAACAAACAATAAAAAAATATATATTTGTACGGAATAAAATTCTAAGCCCTTTGGGGGCAGTCAAAAAGCTTTTTGAATTTTTGTGAATTACAATCGTCGTAAAATGGTGGCAATAAAGATGAAATGCGATAAGGTCGTTCGCAGTAATAATGAAATTTATTTGCGCTATTGATTTAGCGTTTTGTGGCTTTTTGATGACAGGTCTTCGGTTTTCGCGAATTAAACAAAACAAAAGACGGTTTATTAGTTTCAAATTTTTCGTTTTTTCAAATCTAAAAATAGCGTGTGACTATAACATTAACTGACAAAACCAGACTAACCGACTATTTATTGATACGCCAGAACATTTTTGCAACACGCTGGATTGTCTTTGAAAAGAGAAAAGAAAATCGAGTGAGAATAGTTTTTGTTTTGATCTATTTCAAAAAACAGCACCTTCATCTTTACCTAATATAATATATAAATAGTTAGTATGAGTAGAAATATTTTTTTTGTCTACCAAACAAACCCAAATCTGAGTTACAGGCATGAGTAAAATGGAAAAGTTGAATCGCCCCATTTGGGTGTTGAACCACTCATCTTTGAATCGGTTGACGATTCCTTTACCAGGCGATACACCGTTTCAGAATTATTGCACACTCCTATCAAAACTAAATTTCGTAGATAATGCACTCGCTTACAGCTAATATATTTCAAAAATAATACGCAGTTTTGTGAGGATTTCGTCTCATAAATAATGCACACTTAAATTTGAAATTTGAGACTGTTGAACGAAATTATAAGAAGATTATTTTATTTATCTACATTAATGGATAGATATAGTTTTCTTATACTTCATGTCATCGTTCAAAATTTGACTCTAGAAATCGAGTTTTTAGTTGAACGGTCATTTCCCAAAAGACAGATATTGTAACAGATAGTTTGCAGTATTAAAATGACTTAAAGATGACCTAAGAGAAGTGCACACGTGCCTCAGATTATTTGAGGATGGGTCTAGAGCTAGGTTTTTGTAATTTCATTAGTTTTAGAATGTTCTTAAGAGATATAGGTTATGTGATATAAGTTTTTGGGATATTAACTGTATAAAATTGGTTATTAATATTATACATATTCGAAGAAGATTTTTTGCATGTAATTGATAAACTGCACCAATGCTTTTAGCTTATACTCAAAATTATTCCATAAGGTATTTAATTACAAGACAACACTAATGTTATTAGTGACAATTTTGTATTGGTTTGATATAATACTCAACAGTCACAAATCTAACAAAGTTACTAAAGCAAATTAGCAAAAGTGTTCCTTAGAGAAACAGGCGATGTGGGCCAGTGATTATTATTATAATTATAGCATAAATAGATATATTTTTCTTACACTTCAAGCCCTCTTTCGTTTGCTATAAAATTTCATTCTAAAACTCGAAATGCTCGAAAACTTTTGTATAAGGCTTTGTTGGGTTTTTAGTCTAACTTCTCTGGTCACTTTCCCAAAAAGGCGAACATTCTAACAATAAGTTAATAGTTTTTAATATTGTTTATAGAGACCTTAACAAATACTTTGTAATACTAAAAGGAGTTGAAAGATGAAACTAAGAGAAGTGTGCGCACCTGAGGATGTGTTTAGCGCTAAATTCTTACCATTTCATTAGTTGTAGACTGTTGAGGTAGTGTGGTATAGCTTTTTGTGGGGCAGTGGTTACCATTATTATTCTAAACATATTCAACAGAGATTTCTTACGCTTCAAATCATCTTATCGTTTGTTACAAAATTTGATTCTAAAATTCGAAATCTTGTATATAAAGCTTTGAGTTCTTAGTTTTTAGTTTAAGGTTACTCCCCCTCCACCCAAAGACAGACATTTTTCGAAATTTCTTCCATTCTCTAGTAACTGTAAACGTGATTCCACTCCTTAGATTCGAGAGAGAAACACTCAAGTATGTCTAAAGTCTGGGTTTCCCGCAAAAGTGTTAACTAAATGATTTAATTCATTTCCTTTAACAACAAAATATCTAAGAGCTGTACAAAGTTAAAGTTTCTTTGATTAGTAGGCTTTTAGTTTCGCCCTCAGGCTATCCGAATACCTTCTTCTCAATCTTAGAAAATTAGGAAACGCAATTAATTTGTAGCGATTTCTCGAAAACCAGACGAGGGAGAGTTGGATTTGGTTTTACGTTGTAAATTTTTTTTTTCCTATCTGTGGCTGTCGGATGGATCATCAGCACGATTTTAGGATTATGTTTTAATCAAAGCAACGGGAAAAGTTTTTGGGGGTGGGGTGGGGTTTGTTTCCCTTTCATGAAAACAAAAAAAAAATTGTTCACGTTTTTCATGAGATAGTAATTTATTTTGGTTTGATGATTATTCCGCGAATCCTTTTGTTTAGAACTAACGATGACGTCCATTGTGGAATTGATGTGTGCAATACGAAATGAAAAAAGCCGCTCCTTAAATTTTGTAATTAATTTTTCCGTGTGTTTGCTTTTTGGAGGGCGGGGCGGGGGTGCAACAACTGGGAAGATGAAAACTCTTGTAATTTGCAAATGCTTTCGTTTTCATTCATGGCTTATTTTGCCTTTTTAATTAGGACTGTTTTTCAAAGCAGGCTTTCCCTTGCTAATTTATATACATTACGGAACTTATTTTTTTTTTTGGTTCTGACTTTTTCCCGGAAAAAAAAAATTCCCCAGTGATGATGCGAATTTCTCATTTGGTTCCGTATCCAACTGTTTCGGTTTTCGATTTTTATGTTTTTGTTTGTTGACTTTCATTCATTTGAAAAATTGGCTGCTGTTTTGTATAAAACAGCCAAATACAATGAGCGGCTACGAAGTGAAAAGGAAAAATCCTGCCTACAAGTCAATGGCAGGATTCGGCAGGACGAAAACTGACAAAAGGTACGCGGTAATTGCATCTGGCTTGTGCAACGTTGAAGTTCTTCTGTCTTGCTTCCGTGACATTGTTCATGTTTTCCCGTCGTGATGACTATTTTTTGTTGAATATAGACAGCTTACCAGTTTGTAAGCCAATAAATCAGTTGTAATTTAATCTGGACTCCATTTCCATCGGTTTTTGGGTCAAATCTACGACAATCTCTGTATCACACTAAATTTTTAGGGTATGAAAAGAGAATTTAATCTTACAGCCCAGACCTTCCAGTTTGAGGATGTGTTTAGCGCTAGGTTTGTATCATTTTATTAGTTTTAGTCTATTCTTGACAGGAATAGGTTATGTAATTTAAGTTTTTGTGGGATATTAATTTATCGATATTATACACATTCAGGAAAGAATTATTGCATGTGTGAGATGAGAGAATATTAAAAAACTCTTATCTTCACTAAAAACTATTTTATTTATAAATACGAGTGTTTACATAAATGTGTTCCACGCCGACACTGAAAAACCGCGAGTAAAACCAAAAAACTGCAAAACTGAATGACTACGAAACTGAATTACTATTGCTGTTGACCAGCCTTACGTGTCCTCTTTTATATGTCTTTACCTAAGCTAAGAATAGTCTCGAAGTTTCCAGAAACACATGCTCGAACCCTTGAGAAACTTATAGAAACTTCTTTTCTCATAAGCTTAATATGGAAGAGAGTTCTCGCAGTTTCCGGCGCTTCGAGAACATTCTCAGCTTTTCTTTTGTTGCCGCTGCATTTCTTTTTTGTTTTTGTTTATGTTTTTTGTTTTGTTTTGCGTGGAATATTTTCGCATAGCGGCTTTTAATTTGGTTGCCACAGCATGTAATTGGTAAACTGCACAAATGTGTTTTTAGCTTATCTTCAAATTTATCAAATATACCTGTGTATATACAGCACAACGCTAATTCCGTGAATTAGGGCGACAAATTTCGAATAGTTTGATATAATATTCAAACACCACAAAGTTACTAAAGCAAATAGTAAAACCAAGGTGTGTAAGACTTCTTCATACATATAGAAAAAGAGTATTCGAGGAAAAATGTTAGATCCAAGTAAGAAAGAAGAAAAAAGAAAAATTAGGACGTGAAGAACTAATTCAAGACACTTTACTCAATGATGAGATGGCGGTAGGGGTGAGCGGGGGCCGGGGGGAAGGCTCACCTGAGTGAAAAATGAATCTCACATATTTTTAAAATGGGTTGGATGACCCCAATCACGGGGAGAAAAAATATTCCCACCAGGCTATAAAATAGATTCTCTATTACTTTTCACATGCAATATTTAAAACTGAGGGAAGTATGAAATAAAATTTCTTGATTTACGTCACTTGAGATACAGTCGTGACCTTTTCCCTCGTTCACAATTTTATCCTAAGTTCTATTTGAGATTCTTACTCCAAGAAACTTCTTTTTGTAGAAAAAAAACTCTCAGACCTGTTACAACAGACATCTGGGATGACACAAATTTTGAACTGGCTTAAGAACCATGATTGGGTGACGGGTGGTTGACGTTTTGGTTGAGTACTAGTCACACTCTCTGACTCTTTGATGTGCTTTGTTTGGTACTAACTGACTTATTAAAGAGAAGTCTGTGGTCAGGTGATATGCTTGGGTCATGCTCTCTATTTTGGGACGAGTAA
>JADMLL010000007.1:6030260-6107907 GCA_016920875.1 Columbicola columbae
TTAAGTAATGGATTGTCGGTAAAAGTGTGCAAAATTTATGAAATGAGTTTATTGTAAAGGTGTGAAGTACTTATAAAAGGTATTGAGACTAAATGTGTGCATTACTTTTGAAATGAAAGTCTAGTAAAACTGTGCATTTTTTATGAAATGAATTTCTCTGACGTTATTCTGATGACGTCAAATTTTTAAGAGTCGGGAAGTTACTCTTACTTAGTCCAGACTTTTCGATCATGTTGAAAGCCCCAGCCTTCTTTAGTGGTAGAGAGTTTGGTGTCATTGTTTCAAAAACTGGAGTTGAGTGGCGTAATAACTGTTACGAAATGCTGCAGTCTGTAACAAGCAGAATCTCGAATTGCGCTTCTAGTAAGGAGTTCTACGTCAGGTTTTGCATGAGTTGGTAACAAACTCCCAACACAAAAACATCATGGACGTAGAGAAAATAAAACAACACGTCAGGAAAAAGTTTCTTGGGTTTGGAGGAAAAGTCGTTCATCTTTGCGACAGTAATTCTATGTGGAAAGTCTTATCCTTGAACAGTCAGCTGATCTACAGTGTGGGTTTAGGCTTTAACATCGTCTTCGTAACACTAGTCAATAATAATTTTAATAGCGACAGCCGCGAAAATTTAAAAACTCACATCCATGTAACACAGAGCAGAAGACTGACCGTCACTGCTGTGGAACAAAGAATAGACCTTCGAATTAGAAAATCAAAAGTAGCATCCACTTGACGTATACTTGAGACATTTTTCTGTATTGCCAAGACAAAAAATGATTTAGAAAAATAAATTTCTGGATATTTGTTTACTTTGATATAAGAATACTATTAGGGCTCGGAATTTAACGAAAAGGGCTTTCTATACAAATATAAAAGAGAGGAAAAGAAAGTTAGATCATTTTGAAAGGAAAAGAAAAAATTCTCGACAACAGCAACAGAAACAAGGGAAAGGAATTTTTTCCTTTTCTCAATCTCAGTCGACCTTCATTCAGACTTCTCGACTCTCTTTTGAAATTTTGTCGACTTTTCTCCTCTGGAATTCGCTAACTTATCCATCTTCCTCGGAAAATTTTTCCTCGATTGTTCTTCTTTCCCCTCTCTTCCAGTTTCTAGTTTCCTTTCTTCCATCCTCTCCTTTTTTTTCTAGTTTCTTCTTCGTTTAAATGTTTCGATTCCGGGAATTCATTTGCTTTCTTCAGAACCAACGACATTCCTTCTTCGTCCACCTCCCCGAAAAAGATGTTTTCGGTTTCCATCTTTGTCAACATTTTGTGTTATGGACTCTTGGGAAAGGAGTTGAAAATTATGAAGATAAAAAAAAAGGAAAGTTTCCTCAAAATACAGGAAAGCTCGAAAAGTTTTAAAGCTTATTACAAGTACGTTCTTAAGTACGGTGAGAAAATGAAGTCGACTGCGACTTCTTTCTACTCCTCCTCCTCCTCCCATCCTTCCTTCTTCTTCTTCTTCTTTCTTCCATTCTTTTTGATCTCTACGGATTCCATTGTTATTTCTCTCACATGTTCCAATCTTTTTCTTGTGTGCGAGGAGAAAGTTTAAAAGAAAGCAGTTTCTTTTCAAGCGGGCAATCGTTTCCTTTTTTATGTGTTTTTAAGCTAACCTAGGCAGAAAAAATAAATCAAAACTAAGTTAAATCTTTCACAAAGGAAACTCTTTCGAACGTTTTTCGTTTTCTCCTCCTCCTCCTCCTCCTTCTCTTCTTTTCTAACACCAGAGCTTTCACCTCAGAGTTTAGGGTTCTTTGCGTTTTCGTTTTCCTTTTATTTTTATTTTTTATTTGAGAAAATTTTACGTGAAGAGGAACAATCAGCTTTGAAATTAGATCATTTCAAAGACAATCTTAAATTTTTGAATTTGGTTTTGAACCAAATACGACCTTTTGGTTTGGTGTTTCCCTTCTCTTTTTATCTTCTAAACAGCACTCAGTTTAACGCGGCGACCTTTCAGTGTTTTGGGGTTTTCTCTTCAGCAGCCTGTTTTGTTTCTGTTTGATTTCTGTTTCCGATTTTATTTGAGGGATTGAGTTTTCTGTTTCCCTTTATACCACTTTGCGATTCCCAATTCTTTCAAACCCATTCCCGAGTTACTACAATCAGTTTTCTCCTCTAAACTTTTGTATTGGTTATGAAATGCATTACTCACACCCTTAACAAGATCCATCACGTATGAAATGAATCATTTTTTAGTTGTAAACTAAATTCTTGCTAAAAGTGTGCATTACTTATGGAATAAGACCTCATTCGTGAATCTTATGTAGTAAATACACCATAGTGATATTGTTCTTGATGTGAACGCTTTGAAAAGTGTGACTGAATCCTCCTGGCTAAAGCGACAGCCTATTTTTTGAAGTGAGAGTCGGTAGTTGATGTTTGACGAGTCAAGTCTGTACAGTTAGTCTCAAGATAATAAAAATTTCTTGTTTAAGTCTTTCACGGCCATCAGGTGACCACTGTGACGTCAATGAATGAGGGTAGAACAGTGTATAGTCAGTTGAATACCATAGACTATCTGAGTAATCCAGTGTTGTTGGTTTGAACCATCCCTAACACAATTATATTTCAAAAATAATGCACACTACATCGGGATCTCATTTCAAAAGCCTAACATTAACTTCATGAGTGTATTCCATTTCATGAGACAGTTTCGTTAAGAGTGGTATCATCTTTAAAACTGAAATTTGAGAGAACAGTCGAATTTATTATACGTTTCCTCCATTTAAGCCTTCTACGGCTATCACTTTAGTAAACTCAAATCCTCCAAGACTTTTGTAGACCAGGTTCTAATGCTTCTTAGCTAGGAACCAGTCTTATTCAGTTCATTTTCTCATAGTCTTGATTACCAGCTTTGTATAAATGTATAAAATTATTCAACATACACAAATAATTAAAGAATATAAATATCAGGACAAAACTCAAACACGACAAATTTGTCACTCAATCTGTCGCCCCCAAAAAGCGATCGCTTAATTCTAAAAAAAGGTCTTCGATGGATTATTCAAAAATAAATTAAGAATCATCAAGGTTATGACTCATGAACACTCCAAATAAAGTTCGTGACTTGTCACGTGGTTGATAAAAGCACATGGTCACATGCAATCAAGCTCAGGACACGTGTCATGTGATCAAGATCAGTTATTTGATTAAGATCTCGTGTCACGAGATGGAGACATAATCTTAAACTTGAAAAGGTCAAAGGTTAAGAAAGGTTTTCGTGTAAAATGGAGAGCGGATGTCAAAATAAAAAGTCGAAAACGAGGAAAAGTCGGAGAGGGATCGTAAAACAAAAGGGTCGACAGAACACAACGAGAAAGGTGTTGTACGCCTGAGTTGGTAAGTCGACTGGGTTGATATGCTTTGTTCTTCTTATTTTTGGAACTGTTTTAATGGATATTTATAGGTATGGATTGGATAATAGGTTCGATCAGGTTAGGGTCCTTTAACCAACAGTTTTGGTGACTTTTAGTTGTTGGCTGTGGTTTTGTAGTTTGGATATTTCAAGTTGTAAAATGAAAACTTAATTTAAGTCCTTCATACGAGAAACATGTTTTGACAACTGTAAACACTAACAAGTTTTATCATCATCGTGTCTGATAATGAATTTGTGTCCAATACTCAAATACAGTGAAGTATCAGGTTTTCGCGATTCTCAGCGCCAAAATGAGCGCAAATGGGGGCACCAAGTTATGGTGAGACGGCAATGGCTGACCTCACAGGAATTGAAAAGTTTATTCGTACCACCACGCCACAGGAATTTAAATTTGTACCACTCCTAACAGCATAAATGTTAGTAGTAATATTCTGTTGGCTAATACACCACTGAGGTCAAATTTTTGGAAGTAGGGGACGTTTGAGTGTTAGTTGAACAAAGAAATTCCCGACCAGATTCTTATTCCTCTAATTTCCACAAACCTGACCAACTGTTGTGTACTTCTTCCTTGGTATTTTGAACTCCAGCTTCATCCTGTCTACTCAGTTCTACTCTCCTAATCTTAAAAATGTTTTCAACGCCTCAATCAAAACCAGACCTTCCACACGAAACGCCTGGACTACATAAAAGTCTCCAAGTTTGAGGGGTGTAACAGTCGAAAGGATACTAATACAAACCGAACTACAATGCCAGAGAGTTGAAAATGAGTTTGTGGGTAGTCATATTTCCACAATTCCTCCAGTTGCATCTAAAACGCACACACACCCAATTCAAATTAAAGGAACACATTCATGACGTCAGATACCAAACTAGGCCAAACATACCACGAAGAAAGAAGTTTAAAAAGAAAAAGGAAACAGACACAATGAACCATCAATAACGCGTGTCAAACGGGGGTAGGGGGTGGAGGTGGGGGTAGTAGATTTAGGGAAAAGTCCTGTGAATTTATTGAACTCTTTCTTATTGAGCACAGGCTCAGGAATAAGAATGAGAAATTGTATTTTATTGCCGCAGAATGAAAGGTTCAAAGGATTGTTTGCAATAGGTTTAAGTTTCCTCATGAATTTCATTCTTTGAAGGTTGCAATCGAGAATATATTTCCGTTTCCCGTTCCATCTTCCTACACCAGAAAATTTCATCTCTTCTGCCATTTTTCATCTTCTTCTTCTTCTTATCATTAATTAGGGAAATTCTCCCGAATCCCCGTTTACTAAGCTCAGTTAACAAACGGAAACAAAAATTTTCAAGAAGCTATATTCAAGTGCATTCCCCCTGCTGCTCCTTTTAACTTATTCAAAAGAAAATTCCTTAGAATTCTGTTTCATCTTCTACTTCTTCTTCTTCTTCTAATCGTATTTAACATCGTAATCAAACGTAACGACACTCTGGTATTGAAGAAAGAGGAAGCTTAAGAGAGTGTAAAGCATATAACTGACAGCTTGCTTTTTGAAGTATTATGTGAACCGGAATGAAATATTGCATGTATGTTACGGTAAAAGTGATAAACCAGGCGAATATATATTATTATTATATTGACTAATTGTGTGCCCTCCTCGGGCTTTACAATATATCGCTGAATTTGCATTATCACTAAAGTATAGTGACAAACAATATACATACATACATTCAAATCCCATGAACGAAGTTGCAAGGAAGACCATGATTACATCAAGATACCCTCTAAGTCTCTCTAGACTCCTTCTTTACTTATATTTCAGTGCATGTTGCCATCTTTACTCGTTAAGTTCCACTCCCCTTTTCCTCCACAGCCTCCCGCATCCTTTCACGACATCCGAGACGTATCCTGTTCGTAACATAGAGGACATCTCCTTTCTCTCGGCGACTACACTCCCAACCTAAACCATTCTGGCAGTCCCAAGCGAATATGTATATAATTCTCGCTGATTTTATACTATGACAAAATATACTACTCGAAATCTGATCAAACGTTTATTAAATTCGCCAATAAAGGTTGAGATTTTATAAACTAGCCGGTAAATGTGATAAATACTTAATAATTCATAACATTAACCAAACTTAGTTGGTGATTATGATTGATCAATGAGAATTATACTTCTATAAATATTTCTACATATACAGTATATTTGTCCAATTTATCACTTTTCCCGTAGCCTATACATGATATTAGTTTCCGGTCTACATAGTAGTTTAATTGTATGTGAAATTTATATTTTTATAGTAGTGTAATTAAGGGTCTATGAACTTAGTATTTACCTAAATATATTACAGAGATTATGGACTATTAGACTTATAGCCTATTAGAAACCATTGTCTTGTTTTAAGCCATCGTCTTGTTACCAACTAGAAACTATTATACAATCAAGACTATAACTATAACTATAACTATACTGCAGAAACGATTAGTTTCGGTTAGGATATTTAAAAGGACAAAAGTCTTAGTTTCAGGACGAATAGATCATCTCATTGGCGTATCGATCTAATGACCTTGGAACTGTTAGTTGAACTACGAGGGAACTTTGTTTCTCATAAATAGTGCACAGTTTCTGAAATAATTCCTTTCGTAATGCTATACACTCTTTCATATAATATTAAAGTAACTTAATATTTGACAAACTGTGAGAAATTACTTAATATTAATCACATTTACCGGCTAGTTTGTAAAATGTTTAGCTTGTGTAGGAAATTTTACGCTCAAATTCCGAATTGGATAGTTTATAAACCTACCGGTAAATGTGATAAATATTCAACAATTTCTCAAATTTACAAAGCTTAGTTGGTGATTATGAATAATCGCCGGGAATTATATATATATTCACTCGATTTATCACTTTTACCGTAATATATATTAGGCGTAACGCATAGAACCGAAATCATTTTCCGATCCACTTCATATTTGAACTCTTCCCCCAAACCCCCATCCTCGTCTCATGAATCCGAACAGGTCTTCCTGGGTCTCGCTTCAAATTTTAAAAACTTTTTTTAAATCGCATAAAAAAAATCCCCCGGTTTCGCTTTCATTTCGGTGTCACGCTAATATTTTTTAGGCAATTTAAACTTGGGATCTCGACATAATAATTCTAACGAGTCTTGTGCTAAACTTTTCGCTCAAATATAATTACGAGGGATTTCTCTCGACAGCACAATTTCGATATAAATTATTCATAATTTTAACGTTTTAGTTTAAATTTAAATTTATAATATTTGTTATGCTTCCGTAATGTATGTGTTTCCAGCCTGAACGTGGCGACTTCCTTTTCCTATGGTTATCGTCTTTTGTGCGACATTTTATTCTTTGAATTTGTTTACGTCCCTGTCAGCTTCTTTTAATATATATATACTGTGCTTGTATGTTGTGGAATCGGATTATATTTTTAATTTGTTCGTCTTTTTTAGACGAACCTTCTAATAAGGATATACAGTATAAATTTTGGTAACTGTTGATCTATTGGTCATTGAATTATCCACGTTTTTGACGTGGAATGGCAGCCATATTGGAAACCAACTCGTGTCCTGAGGATTTGTATCTTTCTGACGTCACTACAATGTTCTGGTGTAGATGTTTGTAGTGAACGTGTGGTATACTCTACAAATCAGAAAAATGTTTCAAGAGTTATGTATACTTTTGAGAAGGATTTATCTCATAAATAAGAATACATTTCATAAATATTGCACACTCTGTTCATATAGTAAATAATTCGCAAGCTTTAAAGCTCAAGAGACTTGCTTTAAATATATTTATACAGATAATGATTGTTTGTATATTTTGAATTTTGATGAGTCAATTTGACTCACGACAACCTTTACACAACCCTGAGTTTGAATTTGACAATTTCCTAATGACTCGGAGTCTTGTCTTAGTGTGCATTACTTATGAAATGAGTTACTTATAAAAGTGTGCAATATTTATGAAATGAAGACGTATTGAGTGTGCAATATTTTTGAAATGAAGACGTATTGAGTGTGCAATATTTTGAAATGAAGACAAGTATTTTTGAAATGAAGACGTATTGAAAAAATGAAGACGTGTGAATATGATATTGCAATATTTTTGAAATGAAGACATTATTTCATAAATATTGCACAGTCATGATGTCTAATCCAAATTTAAAATTTCAAAATGGGTTTGCGAAATTTTTTCTGAGAATTTAAATTTTGTTGAATGAATCAAACCGGCTCATTGATGTTGCTTAGACATATGGAAGCTTAGGAAGACGTACGTCTCTAATTTAATTACACTTTTCTAGATTTCTCATATTTAACCAGGATACTCAACGATGATCCTTCCTCCATCAGAATATACAATATCGGATTATAATGTTATGTGCGATAGGGTTCACCTTTATGTATGCGATTCGCAATATCATGAATCGTTTGATTGTTTTGTTAACTATTTCGGGCTTAAATAAAGCCCTTCCTCTAGCGAGGAACGTGTTCATACATAATACTCGCAAATTTTCTTAATTGCTTTTCCAAACCAGAAATTTAAGGAGTATTATTTGAGAGGAAAACGCCGCCATCACGTTTAAGGTAAACGCGAACTAACTACCGTCTTCCTCCTTCTCCTCCTCCTCCTCTCTCTCTAAGTATCTGTCTAAATTCTCCTTTCTCTACTAGAAACTTCATTTTCAAATGATTTTCGTGTAATTTATTGAAAGTTTAACTTTTCCCATCCTTCCTTTTGTGCATGTTGTGACTCCTCAGCACTATATTAACGCTATAACGTCCGTTGACCCCACGGTGGTGCCATGAAATATTTCACAAACACTATTGGTTGAGTGCCGGTGACTTCACTTTCGGAAATTATTGCGGATGCGTCGCTGGCGATCTTATACTTATTTACACATGTGGAGGATTACCACTGAAGTTCATAGGTTGTGTATTTAAAATATTGGTGCTCAGACAGCATGAGAGTCAGTTCCACCGACACCGACCCAAAAAAATTTTCTTACAAGTCCAACTTCAATTCTAAAATTTATTTCCAAATTTCATTAAATAGAGAAATTATCCTCCACCCGGGTCAAATTTTTCTCAAATTTTGTGCTTGATATGTGCTTACTAATTTATTACGTAATAGAATTAGGATTGCTGACCTAACTAACCTAATTAGGTTCAAGATTTCATTTCAAAAAGCTCCTACAGTTCAGATCAGTTTTCCTACATATTTCCACTTTTTAAATAGATTGAACGACGATTTCCTATTTTTTCATAAATATTGCACAATCGGATGGAGGTTCATTTCATAAATATTGCACAATCGGATGGAGTTCATTTCATAAATATTGCACAATCGGATGGAAGATTCATTTCATAAATATTGCACAATCGGATGAAGGTTTCAATTCATAAATATTGCACAATCGGATGGAGAATTTATTTCATAAGTATTGCACACCTTTAGTCAGGATTTTTTCAAAAGCAACACACTTTCGTTTTGAGGAGTCACTACACAGACATGGAATACTTTTGCGAATACCTAATTTCATAAATATCGCACACTAGACTGTTTAGACTCTAACCCACAACTGATTTCAAAAATAATGCACACATTCTTGCAAAATCTATTTCGTAACCACTTCAGTTTTTTAAAGCAAGAACTCTTTGTATAAATTTATGAAAACTTTCATAATTATTGCACATTTTTAATGAGGGGGGGAGGTTATCAAAAGTAATATTAACGGGCTGATTTGTAAAGATATTCTTTCATAAATAATGCACGCTTTAATAAAGCTCCCTTCCTTCGGTGAATTTTAGAGGAAAAGCCTCGGTGTCTCGAAGTCTCCAAATTCATTTATACATTCATTTCTCCATTTTAATTAAGGTCAAAGGCCCTGGATTTAAACTCACCGCCTCCTCACTTTTGTAAATTACCATTGAAAATGAAAAATATAAAATATGTAATTCTCCTCTGTTAGGGGGAATATTATAAAATAAAAAGTTTAACAAGGTAGAATTGTCGAGGAGAAAAATGTGATGGAAATGAGAGAAAGGCGAAGAGTAAAAGGTGAAAATGGAATAACCGAGCTCAACTGCCACTGGCAACCGGGGAAAATGGAGGAAAATGGCAGAATGTAAAACTTTACCCGGAAAAATGACCTTTTTTCCCCCCGATTTCTCTTACCACATAAATCTGCATAAAAATTTCTTGAATGGTATTGCCTCGAAGATTCAAATTTTTCTTCTCCCTTGTACGAGACTTATGATGATTGAGCTTTCGCGCACTTTTTACGTTTTTGTGACTTTTGTACTTCGCAAATTTGTTTATACACTAAACCGGATAGAGGGACAGAAGTGTTTATCACCTTTTGAGAGAGCAAGAACCACTGACATTTATGTGAAATTCGGAATAGAATAGCCCATTACTGGTGGGAGAGGAATACGCATACAAATTTTGAAACACCGTTTCTGGCGTGTTGTCCTATCTCATTACCATCACCTTAAATTTAATTTTGTCACCCTTATAGGAGGAGTGGTTCCTCCAACTTTCAAACATAATACAAGTTGCTGTTTTAAATCTGATCACACTGTAGCGCTCAGTAAAAATAAAGGGCTACACCCAGACAGGAATAGTTTGGTCAAAATCTGGCTGTTGGGTATGAAAACCTGATCAAATTTTTGCGATTTTGGGAAAGTTTGTCTTTTAATTGGCTTTTTGAGGTTTCGTTATACTGATACTATTGTTCTGTTCTGTACAGTTAAGTTTTCTCGTCTCTCTCCTGCGTTAATAATAACATTGCTGTACATTTTCATGTGATAAGTCCACTTTCTAACTATCGAACTTGAGCTGTTACTTGGGAAAAAATTTTTTTGTTGACTAAAATTTGGCGCCCAGTTGAATTTACTTACTTACTGTAGTATCATGACTTATTTTATCAATAAGGCGTAAGCAATAATAGTTTCAAACCACGTTGTGTAAGGTGTAAGGTTCTATTGAATCTTTCGCCCGCTAGGTAGTTAACTACCACCTGTACTATATAAGTGGTATGTATCAAGGGAACCGAATCATTGTCTCAGTCCCAAAAGCAAACGTTTAACAAGCTCCGGGTGAAGTCATTGTTACTACAAGCGGTTCTTGTCTTTGACAAATGTTGAAAGATTCAGCTGTTTAACTGTATGACCTCTCTCCGGATACACTATACTAGCCACCAGGTCACAATGTTGTTCGGATCAAGAGACCACCAGTATAACTTTATAAAGGAAAAATCCAAAAGCACTTAACATGTCTCTTTAGCTTCATTATGTAACATATTGATAGATAAATACTTTAGTGCATATGTTCCCTGCACTTTGGACATTTGCACAAACTTTCAAGAACCGATTATGTGCTGAAATTGAGGACCTACTCTACTTTCAAACATTTCTCCAAGACAAAAATGGTAAAAACGTGTCGTGGTTGTCTCGGTGTACATTAAACATCCTCAAAACCCCCACGAATGGTTAAACACAACAGCAAACCTCAGTTAATCCTACAATTGTATAAACACCACCTCAGCAAAATAAATACAGACAGTTTCTTCTAATAAGACGCCATAATTCTGTTTCACATCGTATGCTGAAATCAAATTCAAAAACAAAACGATCCCAATGAAGAAGTATAAATAAATAAATAAAGTGGAATAATAAAGCATGAAATGATCGACTGAATAGAAAAGAAGTTAAAGAGAGGAAAAGAGGTTGAATAACAATATGAATTCGAAAACGTGTCCTGTCACACGGAAAAATCTTTAAAACTGTAGGTGTTCCGGAAAAGCTTTTAAAATCTTCGTTTTACACATACGACTTCAGTGGGATGTAAGAATCCTTCTAAATGTAGATAAAAATTTTTACATTTCAACTCGCATTTATCTACGTTTAATCACTGACAAAAATTTTTATTTTTTAAATGAAAAATGTTTACGAAGAGATGCGGATTCATTTTTAGCGTCGCAGTATTAAAAAAACCGGGGGCAAACAAAAAAATGGAAAACACAATACAGCAGGAAAGAAAAATTTTCTCCCAAGATTTATGGCCTCCATTTGAGCACACAAAATGACGAGACTCCCCGTCAAAATATTTTCTTTTCTAAATCTACGATTTCCCTTCCCGGATTTCGAGAATTTCTTCCTTCCTGAAACCCAACTTGGAATCTCTCCTCCTCCTCCTCCTAGTTCCAACCTCTTCTTTCTTGTGAGCACTTGTAGCATTCAAATTAAATTTGCTTTTTGAAGAATAAAAAGGCGCTGAGGAGGAGGGAGAGAAGAAAAAGTTTGAAGGAAGATACCATTTTGAAAAGCCTTCGATGTTATCTGTAAATAATTTTTATTTGCCCAGCCAGCTCAGTCAGTTAAAAGAGAAAAAGTTTATTCTGACAAAGCGTGAAGTTGTCAAGTGTAAATGTCACTATTATGGAGGAGGGATTCCTTTCACTTGATAATTCTTAACCCTACTCACCGTGTCAGCTATTCAAAGGACTTCACTTAATTGTGCCGCTGAAACGTTTTTTTTTTCTCGTAACTTTCGTGACATGTTTTAACTTTCACATCAGAACGAAAGTAATTAATTTCTCTCTCCTTCTCTGAGAAGTGAATGCGTGTGTGTGCCGTGTATAATGTGGGATGGTGTAAGGTAGACCTTAGCAATTAAATGCTGACTGACTAATTAGAAAGCTCTCTGAAGGAAGTGTTTATAAAAAAAAAGGAGAACGAATTTTTGTTTGAATTTCTGACTAATCTGTTTGATTCAGCGATATAACTTTGACGGAATCTTCCTCGGTCATACTGAACCCAATTTAACAATCGCGAGCTTTAATTGCTAATCAGAAACTTTTGCTGAGTATTAAAAATGGCGGCTTATTACGAAAACATTTTTTTTGTATAATCTGCAGCCACCTGTCTCCAGTTTCGAGACAGCAAGTAGATGGTATAGAAGAGGAAATAGACCAGTGTCTCATCCCCAAGACCGAATAAAGGAGAAATTCAATAAGACTTTGGTCTGGAGATGACTACTAAATCGTGTTACTCATATTTTTATATAAATCACTCAAATAAATTGATATAATATAAAATATATATTTCTCATTATGTTAAACAGTAAAATTGACAAATTTGAAGCTGTCTTCAAAAGGCTCGACCTTATAAGATGAGTGATTTGTAGTGTGTAGTGCATCCGATATACACTTTATTCAGTTTTGTCTGGGGTAGGTGTTAATAAAGTTGTGATGGGATTCCTTAGAATAGAGGTGCCTGGGGTCGCCAAATTTTTCTAGATCTCGAATTTATCGCCGAACATGGATGATATAAGTATAAACTTGCAATCTCATACATCTCATTAAAGGACAATTCTACCGATTTTTATGTTGTATAAAAACTATTTTCTTAAAATTATAAATAAAATTACTAAGTGTCACATTTGACGACGTTTTTATTCGATGAAATGAAAGAACTGCGCCAACTATTCATCACATTTGGGAATATATACCTCAAGGGGCCGCCAAAATCTTTTCTCTACTGAAAAGGTTACAGTCGGAAAAAGTTTGCGCAAGACTGTCTTAGAACACTACAAACTATTAGTACATTAGCTAAAAATTTTATAACTTCGGATTTATAAAATACGAATCACCAACTTTTCAAAATTATAACTTTGTCGATCTCAAGTCTCATAAATAGTGTTTAATATTAAAAGGACCTAAAGATGAAACTAATAGACTGCGCGCGCATCTGCGTGATGGAAAATGTAACTAACGCTAGGTTCAAGTGATTCATTAGTTATATGGTTGTCGACTGAGACAGGTGATGTGATTCAGTTCTTCTAATTTACTGTAAGGCATTATTGATGTACTGTATAAGTGAACTAGTGATTGTGATTATCGTTGTTGTTGTAAGTAGAATTATACAAACACTTATTATAGATCTATTGTCAGGAACTAATTCACAGTACTCTCCAATCACCATCCAGTTATGTGTGGGTATATGTTAAAGGAAGTATAACTTTAAAGTGAAATCTTATTCAAACTTTGAAATTATCACATAAATTACAATCAGAGGAAGAACACTGTCGAGGTTCAAAACATCTTTCATTACTAGTCACTTCGTTATAAAACATAAAACAATGTTGTAACACGTCATTTTACATTTTATAAATTGCGTCAAATTTTATACAAAATCAACATAAGATGAATTGTTTTGTGGACTTTATGGAATTATGTGAGGATGTCTTTTTACGGGAAGCAAAGTAACAAAGTTTTTAATTGAGTTAAATAAATAAGAGGGTAACACGGGGAACGAATGAAGAAGTAGAGAGCTTAAATGGATGATGGGAATAGTAAATCCAAAATATTCAAGCCATGGAGGGTATAGTTGGTGCCAAAAGTCTGGCAGTAGCCATAAATAATTTGTTTGTATCATACTGTATAAAAACTCTCCAGAAAAGTATTTGGCATTAGCAACAATATAAGTGATAGTAAAGAGATAGACAAATCCATCAACATTCTTCTTGACTGATGGTTTGCAGCATCCCTTCTTGACAAGGTCGTAGGCCTGAAAGGCACAAACCTCTCGACTTTATAACACTGTTCTGGCCTCGTCTTGTCTGTTCTATAACCTTCTGGATGTTCTATTCCTGTTATTTTCCGGTTTTCCTGTCTTTTATATATTAAATTTGAATCTTTGTACTCCTTTCCTACATCTTCTCTTCCGTATAGTTAGTCTTTTACATTTTCTTCTACTTCCTTATCCGTTGGACTTCATAACACGATCTTTCGAGCCTCATCTGACTACTTATTGCCTTCATTTCTCATTCTGTTGTTTCTTTTCATTAACTTTTTGAGTGTTTCGTTTATTGTTATCACCTTTCTGCCTCCTTGGTATTGGTTTATGAGTATAATTCGATGCCTGTTTATAGGCTTAGGTATAACAAGATGCGGGAGGAGGCTTGGAATTATAACTGTTAGTTTGTTAGTCAGGTGCTTTGACTAGTTAACCACAAACCTCCCACTGTTTCTGTTGATTACTTTATTAATACCATTACTACGGTTAGTGTTTATAATTGTTCTTTAGTATAATTGTCTTTACTTCTTCTTTTCTTGTCCTTTTAGTTTTTTATTTCTGTTTAATTCTTTCTTTCTCATTATCCCCCCCGACATCAAATTACTGTCTTTGTTAGCTTCTGAACCCAAACCTCTGTTTTCTAAGTATGACTCCTTAATTCTGGTTGTACTAACTACTTCTAGGCTCATTTTAAAATTGGTGGTAGTTGGTTTAACTCAAACATCAAAAACCTAACTGAAAAGAAGTGTCTAGATGGCTTCTCTAGAGGGAACTGGTAGTGAAAATAAGCAGCATCGGGTTACTCAGATAGACCACTACGTACTACTAAACTAACTTCGCCATAACTCTCAGTACGGTAATAGGTAGTTGGTATGGCTTTAAGAAGGCAAAGCAGGAAGAAATTCGTGAGCAGGGTAGTAGGCACCTATATCTCCTTCTCTCTCACTAAAATGGTGAGCTAAGAAACTTAGTTAAATCGCCAGAAGCAAGGAGACTTCAGCGACGAAAATTCACCGACCGAGGACTAGATCCGAAGAGCAGTTCTATGTCCTCAAAGTCTAATATTATTATGTTAATATTGTAACTCTGACACGTATAAGCTGGATGAACAAGATGTTCAGTTGCTTTGATCAATAAATTAAAACAAAATGCAGAGAGCAGCCCAGAGTCTTAACCCCAGGAACTGGACAACGGTGTCTATAGGATGGGAGTAACCATAACAAGCATACCACCCAACATTCTGTTGCGTCATTGACGTCACAGCGCTTACCATAACTTAGTGCCCCGATGCTTATTTTGCCACTAACAGTAGGTGACTTTTTGAGATTTTAATTTGCTGAAGTTGATTCTCTTTAACCGACAGCACACGCAACGCTAAGAACCTACTTCTTTCAAAACTGACTCCTAATTAATTTCCCAGGGTCGAACACAAACAAAAGTCAGTGTTATGAACTTTGATTTTCGGTGGAGGTCGTGTATGAATAAACCTCGATATCATCATAAACATGGCTCGAAGGAAAATGAATTCGGGGTTTCGTGCTTTTCATAAAGTTGAATACGGCCGACAGTTTCTGCGTAATATTTTTGCTTCCTTTTCAAAAAAAAGAAAAAATTTTTTTTCTAATTCAAATATGAATATTTCTCATAAATTTAAAAACTAATTCGCTGAGTTTTTTATTTGTTTCTTTTTTATTTATTTATTCATTCAAACAAACCGAAAAAAAAGTTGTTCCGTCGCCCGGGAGACAGTTTTCTCTCTTTTTGAACCTCCCCACAGCCTTGCCACAATTAAAAAAAAAGAAAAAAAATTACCGGTTATTTATCAACATTAGAAAAGGATTATTGTCCATTCATTCAAATCGTTCTAACACAACCGTTCTCTTAGAATAGAATAAGTGGATTCGAATATATTCTAAAAATTTTTCGCGTTATCTTCGAACATCATCAGCATCTTCTGCATTCCTTTTCTTTCTTTTCTTTTTATCGCTTTCTCAGCTCATTTTTTCAAGCTTAAGTTCTTGGAGCTTTTCAGCTCGCTTTCCCATTTTGAAATCTTTTTCTTCCTTGAGTTCCTCTTCCCGTCCTCCTCCTCCTCCTCCCCCAAAAAGAAAATTATTTCTTCTTCTTTCGTCGTTTCTCAAACTTGTTACTTCGCTGTTGTTACGAAGCAAAGTCTAACGTTTGTTGTAACTCTTTTTCCTTTCTTTTTGCAGGTGAGAGTATTTTAGAAGAAAGCTTTTGGATTTTCCTGGTTTTTTGATGTGTTTATCAATTTCGAAAACGCCAGTTTTAGAAAAGGAAATTTTCTAAATTAATTTGGATGAAAAATTGCGGTCGATGTTGAGGAGGAGAGGTTTTCTTCAAAAGGTAAGAGTCTAAAGAAATTGTTTATGAACCCTCACCAAAAGAAGAAAATGCTTAGGGCTAGGTTTTGTTTTGAACCTGAGCTTGTTTTAAATATCGCTGAAATGGAGTCAGAATTTTTTGTTTGGGTTGTAAGTGATGGGTGTCATGTGGTAGGAGTCAAGAGGTTGAGTGTACGTTAGTAAGAGCATGAATCTCTCTCTAAAGTGTGCATTACTTTTGGAAAAAGGCTTTTGTAAGGGTATGTAATTCCAATGAAATAAATTCGACATCAAATTGTGCAATATTTATGAAAAAGTAAGGAATAGCTGTCTAAAATGGCGGAAATGGTTGGGCAAAACATTTTTACATAAATTTTTGTTAAAAGTGTGCAATATTTATGAGATAGATTTGTTAATCTCGAACAGGTGTTTAACTGTGCATTATTTTTGAAATGAATCTCTGATATAATTGTGCAATACTTTTGAAATAAACTCTTTCCGAAAGTGAGCGATATTTATAGAATGGGCTCGTGGGAGGAGTAGTGTAGTGGTTTAGTTCCTGACTTGGACGTAATGATCTTGAGTTCGAACACTCCACCACTACTTTATAGAATGGCTCTTCATGAAAGTGTGCATTTATTATGAAATAGGTTGTCACTTAATAGTCGAGATGCTGAACGCTTTGGTGCTAATTCAAAGGTACACACATGACTCTACGTGTTTCTTTCAAGCCATTACATTCTGTCGTTTCCTCCGTCAGTTCTCGGGGCTTTGACATTGGTCTATTCCGCAACAAACCGCTAACTGTTAGACTTAACAACTTACAGTCCGTTCCTCGGCGGTAGCTACTCGTTTTTATTGGCGATGGCAAAAACATTTGAAACCGGCCACATCTGAGGTTGGCACCTTGGTTCTCAAAACTCTCTAAAAGCCGCATAAACTTTTTATTAACATAAACTCGGTCGTAGTCAAGTGGAACATATAAGAGATCATGACAAAGGTAACACAAAGTGAATTAGAGAAACAAGGCTGGGACAAAATGGCGGACAGTCATTTCGCTGTTTACCATAACGCAGATAAAAATCTGGAATCGGTTTTGGGTAAAAATTATTTTCTTTTAAATTAAAAACGAAAATGAAAAATTTTTAATTTTAATTATAGCAATCTTCTTTTCTTCACCTTCCCCCATCTACTCTCTCATTCTTTTCTTTCTTCTATTACAAACTTCTAATCTTTTTTTTTTCGGACTCTTTTCTTTCTCTCTCCTTTTGGATGATTTTCTTAAAAAGAACCTGGCAACTTCATTCAAATTTTTAGAAATGCTTTAGGCCATTGAATAAAACTTTTTATTCTTTTGTTAGCATTAAATCTTTATGCTTCGTTCCAATCTTGAATGCAAATAGGGAACAAAGGATACTCATAACCTAATTTTTAATTTTCAATAAGCTTAATACGAAGAGCTTTCTTTTCTATTTTGTATTCAAGTGACTTTTATAAGAACTCAACAAGAGGAAAGTGATTTTTTATATTTTGTTAAAGTTTTCTTTCATGATCACACTTTTAAGTTCTTTTTTATTAAGAAAACTTGCTATTAATTAGAGATACCGTACTTTGCTGTAGATTCCGATCTGTTGTGGCTTGTGAATTGATCTGATTCAGTGTTCTTGACGTTGTTTCGTAAAAGTTCTTGACGATCGTTGTTATAAAACATACTTCAAATATGTTTAAAGGTATTTGTATTTACTTCGGTCATTTCCCTGTCTGGGTTAGTGTAGGACCTGTACCAAAAGTTCCCGGAATGATTTCTTATAGTTGGGAACAATGACTGGTGGAGAGGAGGACTAATTCAATGATCGAAAGGAAGCGTTGAACACGATGCATCGAATTGTAGGCGGTCTAATTCAGATTTTCCCGGGAAATTGATAATTATTCCGGGAATTTTTGGGACAAACACTGTGTCTATGTCTTCTATAAATAGAATGATTTGGGTTTTCCCGGAAAAATTTTCAATAATTACGGGAACTTTTGGGACAGATACGGTGTCTATCGATCTCTGAGTTCTTCCGATAGTCGTTCGAGTTACTTCTCCCGTTGATTGTAGTGTGCCAACTGACTGAAGGTAGCGTGTTCTATTTGTTGTATGCTTCTAGTAGATTCGTTCCTACAAGTCTCATTGCAGCTTTCTGCTAGTTTCTGAATGTCTGTGACTTTTTGGTACGAGTCTGATCGTGTTGCTTCGGTCGCCACACTAAAAGGAGGCTTTTGTACCACAAAAGATGTTTCCAGAACTTAGGGGAAGACTCCATAATTCCCGTCTACTTTTGTATATACCACAGATTCAATTTGGAATCTCCCGGAAAAATTTTCAATCATTCGGGAACTTTTGGGACAGGCACTGAGGCTCTATCGACCTCTGTGTTCTTCCGATAGCCCTGAGTTACTTCGCCGGTTGATTGTTCTGTACCAACTGACGGTAGCGTGTTCTATTTGTGGCTTCTTGTAGATTCGTTCCTACAAGTCTCATTCTAGTTTCTAAATGTCTTTGTGACTTTCTTGATACGAGTTTGATCGAGTCTGAGCGTGTTGCTTTGGTCCCCACACTATAGTAGTATCACACCACACACGACAGCTAAGTACCAGGCTTTTCTACCACGAAAGATGTTTCCAGAACAGAAGAGTCCATAATTCTCGTCTATTTGTGTATAAACCACAGAATGAACATCCGGGGAATCGATTTTAGCTTTTTTCCAGGCGCAGATCCAGTCTAATCACTGCATATAAGAGAGTAAATCTCATACTTGTCTAGTTGATGTGGGTTTGATTTTAAAATTTTCGAATGTTTTTGTTCTGTTTCTTGTTCATCCATTCAATCCACTTTCCATCATTTTGATATGGTGACTTCAAACAAAACGAAAGGAAACTTGTGCTTTGAATGAAATGAGCGTCAAAAGCAAGCGTTATAGCCACTTTGTACATTTCCTGAAAGCGTTTAATAATGGTCGGTGGTCTTTGAATGGTTCCTTTTAATGAATAAAAGGAAATCTTGGCTTTTTGAATTGCACTCTAAACTCAGCAATTAATTTGAGGGATAGGAGTTTGACTTCTTGCATTCAGAAACCGGATCATTCCCATCCTTTCAGTTTCTCCGTTTAGAGCTTTCAGTAATGCAAACTTTCTTTTTCACCACAAAAAGCCCAGCTAAAATCGATTTCTTCCAAGGGAAACCAAGACGTGTAAGCTCTCATATTTTAAGTGACTTGGGTCCATTTCCTCTTTTACTCATAATTAATATTTAAATAGAATAAGTGAAGGAAAAGCTTAAAATATGTGGCTCTTGGAGAGTGCTCTCTCTCTCTCTCTATTATCATCTTTGGTCTTCGTAAGCTCGAGCGGGTGGTGGGTGGAGTGAGAGAAGACTTAGGAATGGCGGTTTTGTCTTTGTTTTATGGGCCTTGCTACGGAACGTCAGAAATGGTTAAGGCAAACGCCTTTCATTTCCTTGTTTTGTCACTTAGCTTTAGTCGAAAATTTCGCCTTCTTCCTCCCAATTCTCCATTGTTTTATTGATGATTTATAAGGATTTAGGAATTTAAAAGAATAAATACCCACGGGTTTCGGACAAACAAAAGACGACATATTTTATTTTATTTATTAGGACGTGGATACCGTTTCGGTAGCCATTTTGGCAATTTATCGCTTTCAGCTTTTTCGACGACCAGTGAGAGAAAGAAATCAGAAATCGACTAAAAATCGATTCAGAGTTGAATTTCCTTTTTTCACAAATATATTTTAATGCCTGTTCACAGATCAGCTGTCAGGTGTTGCTCAGATATGGGTGACACAGATCCCCAAAATGCTCAGCACACCCGTAACCACTGTCACGACTGGTCAGCGATATATTCATAACATTATTTTCTAAATAATTTTGCTTAATAATTAAGCAATATACTAGGTCGAATCGAAGAATAGATACGGTATGGTAATGTTCGAAAGGGACAGCTGAAATAAAATACGATCGCTTTAAAGTTCGAAAGCTCACCTCAGATCCTTGCGAATTGTGGGATGACCATAAGTCAAACCACTAACCTCTGTCGAAACCTGAAGCTCAATTCTCTCGAAAAATCAGTTTGATCTTTAGAACAGGCGTTAGATTTAAAAATGGCGCGAAAACATTATTATTATAAGATTATATACATTCTTCTTTTTAATATATAGATTAATATTAATATAAATACGTTGGAGGAGTAGTGTAGTGGTTAAAGTTTCTGACTTGTACGGGATGGTCGTGAGTTCGAATCCTTCTCTCGCATCCTGTTATACCCAAAAAAGGGTGAAAAACCGGAGTAAAACTACCACTATATTAATATAAATATGTGTTGAGTAATATTTATCTTATCTTCTGTCTTCTCAATCATGATTTTCTTTTTCCTCCCATTTTTTCAGGTATCCCAACCAAGAAACTGAACAAAAGCCTGTCCCAATATCGTTTGTTCCTTAATCCTGTCTTAATCCTGTTTCTTAATCTTGTCGCTTAATCCTGCGGCCAAGAAAATTAGGTCATCTCACCTCTTTTTTGCTTAAACTTGTTTTTAGTTCCCAGAGTTGGTGTCTATATTGTGATTTCTTAGTACCAACTCTTATGTTGTGCTTTCATCAGGTGTCCTGCACATTGCTATTTCAGTTGGGTCATGAACACATATTAACCCATTAACTGCTGACTTTTTCTTTTTCCACAAAAAATGGCGACTGAACAGAGAAAGTAAAGTTGTACTTAAGGAAGTTGCATTCACGGGACCATTTTTGGTGTCTGAGGATTGATGACATCTTACCGGACCACGTGAACGTCGAATTTTTATTTCCCAAGGCCAGGAGGATGTTGTAGGCGCGTTTGAGTACTCGATCCCCAAATGGATTTCATATCACATCTGTTACGGATTTCCGTAGATTAACACCTCCAAAGCCAATGAAGGATGCTTTCCAGTTCAAAACCGCTAAACTTAAGATTGACTTATGTAAAGACGAACTATGGGTGCAACCACCCTGCTCATTTTCATTATTTCGGTCACTCTTTTGCCCTGTTGGAACCGTGGTCAGGATCGCAACCTTAGATGCGATTGCACCTGATAACCATACATTTTTCCCTTTTCAATTCGTAACATCAGAAAATGGGTTAATGTGGGTTATTTAAATTACACGAGTGGAGAATTTGAAAATTAAAAGCTCGAATGTAATGAACGGTTTTGAGAGAAAAAAGTGTTTGTTTACAAAGAGAAAAAGAGAGAGAGATTCAAATTGGACAAAAAGTTGAGTTTAATGCGTCCACGCTCCACGAGTGTGTTAAAAAGGCTTTTAAATAACCCATAATTATGGTTTAATAATGTAAACTTTTCAACTTTTCTAATTCGTCGTCGCACTTATAAAAAAAAGACCAGGAATTCCATAGGGAACCCTCAACTTATATTTACATTTTTGTTTACATAGCGGAAAAAGATGGAGTCCTGCAACGATCTTAATTACCAATTAACGAGAGAAGAGATTAACCGGAAAGAGATTAATTTTAGTTTATCAGTTCGATTGATTATTTAATTGTAAACAATTTTATGGGAATCTCATACATAATCATGAGACTTTTTCCAAATGATTTATCGGTTTTTTGGGAGAGAGGCGGCGGTGATGGGGGCGGGAGTGGAGGAAACCAAAACGTCGTGCCAGGTTGAAGACAGTCCAAAAGACGATTCCATTCTCCCGTCGGGAATCTTTTACCTGGGATTTTTCCAAAATTTAGAAATGATGTTATTGGACTTCCTCCTTTTTAAATAGAATTATCTGGAGAGTACTCGAACAAGATAGAAGGAAACGAGAATCGGTTCGTAAATGGTGAGCTTTTCCTTCCCCCGCTATAGTTTTTCGTTGTAGTGTCCTTAGTTTTCTGCGGTTATAGTTTTTTTTTATTAGTTAACGGTTATAATAATAATATAATATAATATATTTCTTTATTTCGCCCTCTGCATTAAATTTGATGGCTATACAATTAAGTGTTGTTTGTAAAATTTTTGTTTTGTCTGAAAAGAAAAGGAAACAGGTATCCTGATGCGCAGTATATCAGCTCTATTAGTTTAAGATATACTGTATGTGGCACAAGGAATTAATAAATACAGTGGAATGAATAAAATAGAGGTCTAAAAGGTATAAAACGTTGTTTGTTTAACATACAGCTTGTCCGCGGTGTCTTGATTGATTGAAGAGGTCCTCTGTTGGGTCTCCTATTAGGCCGGTGATTCTTGTGTTGGTGTCTCCCGCATAGTCGATATACCGGTCTATGTTGTATTGCCTATGGGCTGCATATATAATGGGCATACAAGGAGAAGGTGGGTGAGTGTTTCAGGAGGTCTTAACGGTTATAGTCGGGACAATATCAGAAAATCAACAAGAATGTGAATGGGGACGTGAATATGAATAGCAAGACGAGATTTGTATGATATGTAACTATCGGGAAATGAGACAATTATAGAGAGTCTGTCCAAAAATTTCTCCAAAAATGTTTTTCTTTATAATAGGCCTAATCTATTCAGTTTTAGTTTACAATCTTTCCAGAGCTTTTTGAAGCTAAGACGGCTCATAAATTTTCACGTCCGCCAGCCAGTACTATAAAAAATCATTCCGGAAACTTTTAGAACAGACTCTATCAAAAAGAAAACTGTTTTAAAAGAAGAAGATGGCGGAAAGGTTATAACAAAATCAATCTCAAAACTGAAAGGTTACGAAAAAGGAAATGGCGGCTTAAAGACCGTGGTCAGAAAACCGAAATAAAAAATTTTAATTTCAAGTGTATAACCTATAAACAGTAGTCGTTTGGTTTAGTTTTAGTTTTAGCAGAACCCTTGGGTATATCAGGATACCTGGAACCATAACTCTATAGTCGAGGACTTTTGAGCGCTTTAACCACTACACCAGGCTTACTGCTATAAACCGGAAGTTTGTTATTCTTTAGATCTTGTTTAGGTTTAAAGGGTTTAATGGCTTCAAGAGTTGTATATTTTTATAAGTCTCAGAGTGATTTGGTTTGAAAGTCAAACTTGACCCGCATTATTTCTCAGATCATGAAAGCTAAAGCAGATAATGAAACTGCAGTAAAAACAATTGAGTGAGAGGTGGGTAGAAAAGCAGTGAAAGAGGAAGAGGGAGAGACAGAGGCAAAAACACAGATAAAGAGGAAGATAGACACACAGAAACACAGCGAAAGAGAGAGAGAGGGAGATCTCAACAGACCTCTTCTACCCTTTTCCCTGTTTATGATGTCAATCACAGCGGATGAAACCACCACTCAGTGAATAATTTTTTCGCAAAATCAGCTGGAAAAAGGAAAAGTCACGTAAGGGCAATGCCATAGAGGACGGGGGTGTGACGGTCCCGATCTGCAAATTAGTCGGATTCTATTCGGTCCTCATTTACATTTGGTTTGTATCAAGCGTCGATGACACGACACGACCCGACCCGAAACCCAACCGCCATTCTCAAATTCATTCATCGAAGCTTAATAAACAAACTAAAAAAAGCTCTTAAACGCCACGACACGTAAACAAACAACTTAAAATTTTTTTTTACTGACGAAAAGGAACAGAAAGAAGGAAAGACAGAACGATAGATAGGTAAAAAAAAAAATCTCATTACATCTTCGGTAGATATATCTCGTTTCGGTAAAGAGTTTTTTGTTGAAAGCTTTGGCTATATAGCCAGAAGGGATGTCGAGTCCGTAAATCGAAAAAGAAAACGAAAGTTTGCTTCGAAATCGGAATTGAACGGATGGGAAGATGAGTCAAAAAAATAAAAAGAATAAACAGAAAAGAGAAACACAAATGTTGACATAACCGAATAACATTTTCATTGCGTGGGGGGGCCGGGGTGGAATAAAGAAAAATATAAAAATTATAGCTTCGTTAAGGGATGACATTTTCCCTTCTTAAGACTATTGATCTGACAAGTCAAAGCTTTTTATACCCTTCTGACTCAACCTAATAGATTCGTGTTCGATTTTTGTTTTAATTCTCGTATCAAATATCGGTGAGGGCGAGTGGATGGTAGTAGGGGGTTGATTGAAATCAAAATTATTATACAACCGGATTTATACGACCGAAAATCGAAATGAATAATGCATTAAACAAGTAAAAAGAAGCAAAATCAAAACCAAACCAAAAAGAAAATTGAATAATGTGGCGTGATAGCTAACCGTACTTTAAAATGCAATAATTTATAAAAGTTATAATTTGAAGGGTTCATAATGGAACGTTAATAATTCAAATATTCCGGGTGACGATTATGAGTGAAACTGCTTTAAATGGAAAACCGGGGGGGTAGAAAAAAACGTTGAGCTTTTTGAGCTTTCATAGGGGACGAAATCAAATCACGCATCCAATTTAGAAATTCTTTTGGTATGCACCCTTCGAAAATCGGATGTGGGACGGACGGGGAGGTTGTTCGATATCCGTTCTTTTGATGTTGCGATAGTTAGGATAAAAGCTTTGTACTTTTCCGAATATTCATGTGAGCGCTAAACCGAAACACTAGGAAAAGCGCGTTGAAAAGGAAACTAAATGATATCGATATAGAGAGCGGGGGTGTTTAACTTTTGTCGAAACATGCCTCCGGTTAAAGATAATATTTTAAACTTTCGGTTGAACAGGATGGGGAGAACATTTAAAATTAATAGATACATTAGATTATCGATCTCATTGTAACCGGTTTTGGGAAGGTCATTAACAAAACGCTACAGCGGAATTTTGTTTTGAGCGTTTTCTCTGGGTGGGAGCGTTGACTCTGACGAAGACAGTGGGATGTTGTTCGCGGGAATTAATCTGGCAAAAACCAAACCCAAAATAGAGAGAGACGATGGCCAGGATAAGGAGTCGAGGAAATGGTAAAGAATTAACAACCGGAAAGAAGTGAAAGGAAGAATGAGCCAGGGAGAGGGGCGATGATGTACTCTCATCAGCGAGATTTTCAAAATTATTCGAAAACACGGTTGAAATTTGGCGTAACGGCGGCGGCGCTCGAGGGCTCCGAATTTTATGAAACACTGTCACTCACACGTCCCGCTGAGCTTAAGTATTTTTAATTAAAAAGTAACTAAATAATGAAAGGAAAATAATACTTTCGGAATGGGAACGTGAGAGAATGGGTGATGGGGAAAGCAATTTATTTCCTCGTGTTTAGTGCGAAAATTTCAATTCCTCTAAAATTAAAGTGGAAAAGGTTTTAGGAAACTGTAAAACTGTAAATCAACGGGTGCAAAAACCTGCCGGTAGATTAGATCCACCTCCTCTCTTGTTAAAGCCTTTTCCTCTCCTCTCCTCTCCTTTCCACTTTATTAATTTTCCGGAGGAGGGAAATGGGCCTCCCAGGTTTTTGTTTCTTATGGTCTTTGAGGAAAAACCTTTATTGACAAATTGAGAACCGGCCATTCTTTCTCCCGTTTAAACAATTTTGAGATCCTGAAATTAAATTTCTCTCGGAGGTAGTTATGCTTCAACATTTTTTCACCCCCAAATGAAAACTCACCCCCTCGAGTCTTAGTTTTTAGTTTATTAAGTGAAGTTTTAATTCCGTGAAAATTATTTTCGAATTGGAAGGATCGTGGCAGAAGTACGCCTGGGATTTGTCGACGTAACCAGGAACAAAAAGAAAAATCCTCCGTTTTTGCAATTCAAAGTGGATGAAAGTGCTTCGGGGGGTGACTAAAGTTGAGCTAGACTATAACCGAGGTTTCTCAACTGTCTCTGAATATATCCCGCAGCAATATTATTTTGTAACGCAGTGCCTCGCTTGTGAGAAATGCAATGGCAGGCTTGTTACATGGATGGGAATGACTGTAAGAAAAAGAACAGAAAACTTGATTTACGTAATGAAAGTTAAAATTGACACAAATTCTGTGATGGCAATGAAATTATGTCTTATAAAAATTGTTTGATTTGAATTTTGAGACAGTAGAATTGAGACAATAGACAAAGACCATCCCTTAAGGTGGTGAGTACGTTCTGATTAGGTCTAAGCTGGATAGTCTTACCACCTGAAATTTTTTTATAAAATCAAAATAACAGTCAGCTATATACAGTATCATAGCGGGAGGCCTTGTGCAGTGGTTAAAGTTCCTGACTTGGACGCAAACGGTCATGAGCTCGCATCCTGTTACACCCAAAAAGGGTAAAAACCCATAAAACCACCACCACTATATGCAGTGTCTCTTCTAGGAATCAGAGAACTGACTACTGTACATGTCCAAATCATGTGTAACGGTGAAAACGACCCCTTAAAGTCGTAGTGGTGACCCACCGGTGAACATGCTGTTAAAGATCATTATAACACGGAGATACAGTAATTGAAGCAGAAATGTGTCTCAGTTTTTGCTTTTGCTCTTTTATCTGTCGCTTCTCTGTTTTTTCTTCCCTTTTCAGTTCATCTTCTTTCGGTTTTCGATTTTTTGTGCTTTTTCTTGGAAGCTCGAATTTTGCATTTTCTATTTTGTTTCTTTCAAACCTTTTTCGGTGTCCTTGATACAGTCTCTTCTTATTTTCTTATTCGAGACGGGCTTATATATTCAATTTGACAGTCGGCCTGCATCCATTCGGGCTAGATGTCTATAAAAATTTATGTTCAGCAGTTTGGTTCGTTTGGATTTTTTGTTGTCTCTCTTTTTACATAATTAAGTTACAACTAACATCGAATTCTATTTGTGAAATATTTATATAAATCAAACTAACTTTAAGTTAGGAAAGTTTGGCTGTGCTTAAAAAGATTCTCTTTCACTACCATTTTGCTTTTTGTGAAGAAGTTTCCCGACAGCACATTTTTGTCGCATACAGCACACTTGACAGCCTATAGGAAATTGACTAAATATTATTTATACAGTAATGATATCTAAATTCAATACGGTATGGGAGTATGAGAGAAGCAAAGCTGGAGAGTCCAGTATCTTCGCATAGTCCAAAACAGCGTTGAGTGGAGTTTCGTTACGTTATAAAGTAAATCATCGTGGCTGCAGAATTTAGGCAAACCCGAAACAAAGTCTACATCAGACAAAAGGCAACATTGTCTACATCACAAGTTTGATCAGTCCCAAATTGATAACATAAACTCCATAAAAACAGAAAAACGTTTTCGTAAATATCTTCAAAGCAAACATCTGGAAACATAATTTACGTTCTCGATAATTATAGTGCGTCGAGCTATAAAATGGACTGCCGCGAAGGATTCAACCATAAAACGATAGAAGAACATTAAACTTACTCTCTGTCAAATAAAACATGTATTAATTCCGCTTAATGTGAGCCTCCCCAAAATCAAAAATTTACTCCGGGAGAAAACAAAAAGCTTCGCTACTTCCTTGCCAATTTGTTAACTTATCCCATTTGACGAATGGCCTCCCCGAAATATTTAAATTTCGTTTTAGGGCTTTTCGAAACTAACTTTTTGGAACATTTGGAACAATAAAAAAAAATCGAAATTTATTCCCGATAGCGATTTTTAGTGTTCCTTTTTATGGCTTCAACCCCCTTCCGTCTCTTCTCCGTTTTATTCTTTCACCTCGAAAGCTTTTTGTGCCACTCTAACTATAATTTGCTTTAAGGGAAGGAATAAAACTTTTCACTTTTAAGTTATGTTTATGTCAATTTCAGTTTCGGATTTAAATCATTTTTATTTTCTCTATTCAATTTGAATGAAGGAGATGAGGCTTTGTTGTCACACTACAAGCAACTCTCTCTCATGATACGTTGAGGATGATTGTGTGGAAAGAGGTTCAGGTTCAAGAGAGGTTGGCCTTTGGTAACTTGTCTATTTTGCAAAAGCAGGTTCGGTTGTCAAAGCTCATCACTAGAGAAGTGTTGTTGGAAAGTTTGAGTCTCCTTCCACGTCTTGTTATGTCTCTGTATGTCCGAGTATAGGGTAATGATATGACCGTATAGGTAATCTTAGTGATCGGTAATAATAGCTGATCGAGGTGAATCAGTCGAAGGTGCTTGTTAATTATATCTTTCAATCTACATAGTCTAATTATCATTTTATCAGGTATATTATAAATCAGGAATCAATAAATATTACTGTGATGTTATAAATCAAAAAGTTCAAAATTAATGTTTCAGTTTTTCAAATCCTAAACACTAGTACAGAGGTCGCCAAAGTGCGGCTCCAGAGCCACTCCTTGACTCCTTGACACCAAGTTTTGATGTATTTCTACGAAATTTAAGGTCACATAGTCAAGTGTGCAATATTATCGAAATGAGATCGTCCAGCAAGTGTGCAATATATTTGCAATAAGATCGTCCCAACAAGTATGCAGTATCTTTGAAATCGACTTTCAAGAGTGCAATATTTTTGAAATGAATTTGCAACTATTTTGCAACCTCCTATTAACATAAGACACAAGACAACTATAAATAGGCCTAATATATATTATAACACAAAGGCAAAGCTATAAGCTCTAGAGCAACATTTATGAGATCTAATCGTTCATGGAAGTGTGCAGTATTTATGAAATCAATTCGACTTTTATGTCACATAGGCCTACTTATTATAGAAATTAAAAATGTATTTTACGTATGAAAATTTTTTGTCACAGAAGTGCGTGTGTGTGTGTTATGCTTACTATGGTGTGTAATTCATTTCAAAAGTAATGCACACTTTGATGCAGAATTTCTTATAAAAAACCATTTAGCACAGAATTCATTTCATAAATACTTTCTTCTTTTCCACCAATATTCTATACTTTGTCTTTCTCTCTCTCTCGTCTATTTTTTTCAGCTTTGGTTTCTACTTTCTTCTTCAGGGTGTCTTGGTATGGTTTCTGTTGAGACCCCTCCTTTGAGGTTTCTGTTGAGGCGTTGAGGCCGCGTCTTTCTCAGTACCGGCTTTGTTTTTCTGTTGAGGAAGTGTTTGAGGACCTGGTTGCTCAGTCTTCCTGAGTACATTCTCGCCAGGTGTCCGTAGAAGGCGATTCTTCTCTTTCGGATCTTTGGTATGTGTTTGTCGAGGACGACAGGACAGCATTTTCTTTTTAGTCCCTTTTAATACTGATCACGTCCTCTTATACTTCCATACCAGGTGACAACGAATAACAGCTGGTGGTATAAGACGGCCTGGACAAAATATATTTACATATGTACAAGTTATTAATATTAAACAAAAATCAGGTTTTACTTCCGGTGATTTAGTCTCGGAAGTGACAACATGAGAAAAGGAGAAACAAAGCAGGGCGCGAAGAGAAAATGTCATAGGAGAGCGGGAAAAGTGTTTTTCCAGATTCGGATGCAGAGTCCGTCGTATAATTTTATCACGAAATTAATATTCTTTTATGAGTCACAAGAGGGAAAAACCGTTGTTCTAAATGGCCAAAGATAGCGAAAGCATTTCCCAGCTACCGGGGAAAATCCGGTTCTTTCCCAGCTACCGGAGGAGTGGGGCAAAACTATGAACCGAGATTTAGAAAGAATTCTTAAAAAGTAACAAATTTTATACCACAATTATCTACAGAACGACTCAAAAATTTTTGTTTTTAGTCTACTCGCAAGGGTGTGATTTGTGACGTGATTTAGTGGTGGAAAAGTTTTTCCGCTTCGAAAAATTTTTCAAACTTTACCGTCGAGCAGGAAGAAAGCTTTGAAGATATTCCAAATGTCGGGTGTTAGTTTCGGTAAAAGACAAAAACACCCGACTTGGAGGATTTCCTGTAAGTGTCCACTTGGAGAAGAGAAAATTGTTTTTTATCTAAATAGATAATTTTTAGAAACCCAAATTTCAGTTATCACTGCATTCTAACAATGACGAAAGGGCCTGGAAAAGTTTTCAAATTTAAGACTGTTGCCACACAACAGGGGGAAACTCGTTTTTGTCTGTTAGTGAATAGTCGCATTAACTGACCCCAAGTTTCTCCGTTTTAACCGTTCGGATTTATTTGAGATTTTATTGCGTTCGTTTAAAATGGTGGCCTAACTCAAACTATTTTATGTGTAACTCTATGGTCTAACACATTCCACATTTGTTGTAATATCGCCTCGGAGTTCCCATTATGTTTGCACAATAATTTTTACGAGTGTTTTGCAAATGTTTAATTATCCACGATTTAATGACCTGTCTCTTGACATTTTTCTCAACTTGGTTTCATTCTATGTAGCCTATTATCTCTGAAATGTTTGTTACCCTCGTCCTTTTAATAAGCTCGTGACACCGCTTAGGTTTTTCGGTCTTCCTTTTAAATCTTCTTCTCTCTTTTGATTTGTTTTGCTGAATTCGCTTCTTTCCTTCTCTCTCCCTCTCTCTCAGTCTTTTTGCACACCGTCCAATATGAGCTGGTTTTTTCGTTTTTTGTATTCTTCCTTGGACTTGACAAACTTCTAAGATGTTCTGCTGCCTGGTAGTCAAGTTTTTACCTCATTTTCGGTAACCAGTGGGTTGATTTTGTTCATTATTCCGTTGCTTTGGTAGAAGCTTCCTGTTTCTGCGTATCGCCTTTCCCTAACACACCTTGTGACCCAACTTTGACCCAACTTTCCTTGAACTGCATGACCACAAATATAAATGGAACAAACTGCATTCTGACACTCTTTATCTTTGAGTCACGAATCATCTTTGCACTAACACTAACCAATCCTAGATTCCTATCTCCTAAGCTTTTAAAGCCTTAAGGAACTGGTTTCCAAAGTGAGCGCTACTGCCCTTTGATGGGCACTGCAGAGATTCAGGGGAGGCGCTTATGGGTAAAATTGCATTTGGGGGCAAAGAATAACTATAAGAGGGCGGTGATAGTATAAAAGAGAGGAAAGAAGGTTTAGAAAAATTGGTTTCGGTATTCCGCTTCCATGTCTGCAGGCGGTGAGACCATAGAGCCTCTACTAAATAGAACTCAGGACGAATACCACGAAAGGATTGAGTTGAGAGATGTTAGCCGACGTTTTATATATATTTTTACATATATATATTTTCTAATAATAGCTATTAAAATTTTAAAAATATATCAGGGGGTGCCAAGTAATTTTCTTTTTGGAAACGGAGCCGTGGGACAAAAAAAAGTCTGAGAACCACTGATTTAAGAGTATCAGGTCGTTCACGTGAACATCGGCCCAACAACTTCCCGTAAAAAGCAATTTTTAGTATATATAATATAATTTCTTTTTACTCGAGATATCCATACAGCGAATTTTAATTACATAATAACGGAATAATTATTTTGCCTGACTCATAATAGAAATATGTTTTAAAATCGATTTCGTGAAAGCCGTCGCCATTAGAAAAATGCAATTTCATTATAATTAAAAATCAATGAACTTTAAAAAAACATGCCGAGCTTTCGAAAAACTTAACAGAAACCCAATTTTTAACATGTTTTCCTTTCCTTCTTACCCCCCCTCCCCCACTCTCCATACACCCAGTCCTCCTCCTTCCCACCTCAAAATAAATTGAAAATTCAGAATCTATAACGAAGTTTTCCGCTTTAATGATTTTTTCATCAAGGCTCGGAAAATTTAGGCTCGTTGAGCTTTCATTAAACAAAGAAGGAACACTTTCTCCCCCCGCCCAAAAAAATTGGAAGAAGAACATTAAAGTAAAAAGAGATTTATTTTAGAAGTGACGCTTTTATTAATAATAATGGCTCCTCTGTTTATTGTTTATCGCTTTAACTTTTGGCAATTAATAATATTATTGGTTCGCGAGAGAGAGAGAGAGGAAAGAAGCCCACGAGGAAAATTTGAAAGAAAAAATTACGTTAAAGCAACACCATCCCCCATCGCCACCACCACCACCACCCCTCAGTAAATGGCCATGAATTAGAAGCCTTGACAACTTGAATCCAAGTTCAAGTGTTTTTGAGTTTTCATTTGTAGAGCGGCAAAAGGTTTTCCTTACCCCCGCGGGTTTTGCCAAAAATATTTTACTTCCTCTCTCTCTTAGAGACATTTAAATCAAAGCGTAATCCGTATCGCGGTTCTCATGACAAGAATGAAACAACAGCCAAAACCAGACGACGTGACTGTAATAATTGGAAGTGAGAGAGTCACAATGACCAGTTTTAGGACGTCTTATATTAAAAAGATGTAGACTATAGAGTTAGCGACTAATGCGCACCAAGTGGTGGTGAGCGTGATGACGTCATTGAATGACTCGCAGGGTGAACAGAGCTGGTGTTGGTGATAGCAGGTAGTCGTACCCACTACTCGTCAACATAACACCTCGCATGCGTTTCTAAGAATATGTTGTTTTGTATTTGAAGAATCGGTTATTGTTTCTTTGAGTTTATCCTACATCTACTGTAGTTAATATATAATACTACTCAGTAATAGGTAGTATAGAACCTAAGTAGAAGTGGTAAGTGTGGATAGTACTTGTATAGTTAATAGGTTGTAGAGTTTTCATTTGTATGACAAGATTTGGGGTGGATTGGAGCTTTTAACTGTTATTTGATGAGCACAGAAATGGTTTGACGGTTTAAAATAACGAACTAAAATTAGATAGACTGACACAGTACTACAATTGTAGCTTTAATAATTCGGACTTAAATGAACTAACTATGAGGCGGGAATGACAACCAATCTCGACTGGGCACTGTCTATTTTGACCTGAGTGGTGAAAAGAATCCCATCTTCTCTCTACAATGTCCGTCTTTTGTCTATTCATCCACAGCTCCTTTTTTCAAGCATATTTTTTGACCTTTAAGACCATCAGGGCTGTCATAAATCTTTTCCTTTTTATTATGTCTTACAAAACAACGCGAGCACCTACAGCTGTACTTTCACATTTTGAGGTTGTAGTTTGGAATGAATAGGAACACACTGGAAAGCGCTTTTACACTATTAAAGACGTTCCCGAGATATTCGAGAAGAGATCTACCATGTCGATTCTCAAGAGTTTCGTTCCTGAAAGGTTGTCGTTAACCTGAATTCGTTCCTTAAATCTGCTCGGCACCTGAAAGGGGGAAAGGATCCTTTGAACAGCTTATCCTTACGATCTGGACTAGGTCATTTGTAATGACCGATATGACGATGCGATCACGTACTTAGGGTACATTGATGATGGTACAACTTTTGTGGGAAAAGTCACTGAGTATTTTAACGTTGAGAAAGTTCGAGAAACTCCAAGAAACCACGACTATGAAAGAGTACTTGAGACTCTGAGACGGTTAGAGACTGTAAATGACAGCTTGAGACTGAGAGAGACTATCAAACAACTCTTGGGACTCTGAAAGACGGTGAGAGACTATTAATGCCTATTTGAGATATGAAATACAGCGAGAGACTGACATTGACTCCTAGACACCCGCGAACCTTTAAGCATTCAGCTCACACGGCGAACGTTTTGGCGTATTCACTCGACACCACCTCTTTCCGCCTAATTCAGAAATTGGCGCAAACTTTGATTCTATTCCTGAATCCCAACCCTTGAAAATATGTGTGCCATCCAAATTATCAAAGGTTCGCGTACCCTATGCTCATCATACCTGATATATAACTCTTAAAACTTTTTCTTAAATCCAACGAATTATTATGCTTTTAATATAAACAAAATTAACATAAAATATAAGCCCGGCGGTTGCTTTTACTTTGCTACCTCAAAATTTTTTTCCTCAATTTTGTTTTGTGTTGATCTTAATTTTTCGAAAAACTTCTATTCATCCCTTACTTTTATTTTTTCTTCTTCTTCTTTTCTTAGAGGATTTTTATTAACTCTTTCAAGTTTTTCAACTACGCGTTTTCCTTTTTGTTTTCTAATTCTCTTTTAATAAAAAATTTACAAAAAAGAAAGAAATACTTTTAACATGAATTTAATTTCGAGAACTCAGATAAAAAGAAAAAAAGATTTTTTCTTAAGATTTAAAATATAAACTTTAAAAATAATAATAATAATAAGGAATAAAAAAGGAAGTTATGGAAATCCAAAAAAGAAGACATTTTTCCAACTTTTTAAAGACTTTTTATATACATACAGTATATCGTTCATTTCATAAGATAGAAAGTGTTTGAGAGGATTAATTAGAATGAATCTCAGAGTATTTAGAGAAATGGAGATAAACTTGAATGAAAGGCTTTTGATGAACCTTTTTATTGATAAAGCTGAACTTAAATGAAGGTATATAATGAAGGTTTGGAAACTCAGGTTGGTTGTCGAACTGAGAGTGCTTACATAACAAGAAAGCTGTTTGATTTGGATAAAAGACATTTAAAAGGATTAGGAATGACCAGACGTCATCCAACGACAGGGTGATAGTACAAATTACAGTTACTCAGTATAAGCGTGTACATGGAATTATGTACATAAAACTTCATCTTACACAATGTCTTAAGACGTCTGAACGTCCCACCGACTGAACGTTTTTGTATGAGGTGTGGCCCAGTCGCAATGGTCACAATGGAAATTTGGCCTGAGAAGGAAAAGCTTGAGTACTCAGACGTTAATACTTCTTCACTTTTTCCTTTTACCTTCTTCTGTTCATTTCCTCTGATACTCTCTCATCTTGTTACTGTGGGCTCTTTTCCTTTTCTCGGTTCAGCTTACACATCTTCAGCCTAGTTTTCGATAGGAACCTCCTGGCTCAGTTTGTACTGGACTAGAACAACTTTGTTTTGTGGTTCAGTTAACATATTTTATTTATTTAAAGGTATTATAGTTTTATTATAAATACCTTCAAGCTATCATAAAGACCGTAATATTATTTTATTCTGTTCTGTTTATTTTTGGATAAAATCTTCTTTTATTGGTTCCTCAAATTCAGAGCTTTATTTATCTCTGATTCGTTTATTTATAAATTTTCATAATTTGTGATTGAACGTGTATAATTCTGTCTTTAACGCCTCGAGCACTTGACAAAGGTCAATATATTGTTTTCATATTCTACGCGGGTTGTAATACACCCATGAAATGTGTAAATGCTCTTCACAATGGACAGCGACCGTGAACGTTCAAATAAGATCATCTCAAACTAAGATTCCACCAAATACCTCTTTTTGAAGCGGCCGTATGCACCGCTGACGTTTTACTAATTCTGATTTACTCCGGTCGCCGTGGGAGCGCAGAAAAATCGTCTTAATTATTGATGATTTAACAAAAAGTTTTATTTTCATTAATGAAGAACGAGAACTCACAACAAAAGATTATCAATGACAAGTGACTTATTGACAAGTTCTGTCGAATCCACCGAGCAGCCGATTCTGTTTTACTTGTCGGGTGACTCGAAAGTGTCCTTTTTTTACGCGTTTTTTTACAACCTCTACGCAAATACCATAAAACTAACTGAATCACCTTAACCTAACGCTAGTTCCATCCTTAAACCCAATCGGCTGAGCATACATTCTATTGGTTCCATCTTTAGTTTGATGGAATATAACACTTGGCGTGCGGGTCACGTAAAAATACGTATTTAGTACTTTTGTGGTGGTTAGCGTCTATTTTCGAGATTTGGTAGAAATATCGCTTTCTTTGCTAAAATAATCATAGAGCATATATTTAAGTGTAAAATAAAAAAAGTTTCGACGATGAAACCGAGGTAGTTTTCGATTTACAGCAATTTTTCTGAGCAACCAAACTTCCGTGCGATTCACGAAAAAACGGCCGCTACACCCGTTAGTTGAAGGCGAAGGTCAACACATGGGGCTGGAGGAATGAAATTAAGAAGAATAAGGCTTTCGAACAGACCTGAATTATTTGGTGAGAAGGTTTTGGTTATAAATCAAAAAGAACCTTAAACATAAGACAGCGTGTAAAATATCTCGAATTTTGAAATAGAAAATGGAAGAAAGTCAAATTTTAATTTGAAAACTGTAAGAGAGGGAACAGACTTATGACAGCTCGGTGGTGGGCCGTTTGTCTAAAATGTCAAAATAGTCATGACTGAGAGGAGTTAGATGAGGAAAAGAGATAGAAAGAGAGAGAGAAGGAGAAGGAACTTTTGCAATCTTCATAAAATCTAAACAAGGCCTTGCATGCATTTTGTTTCGAACCTCAGTTGAATTAGTTCGGTCGCTAACTCTCAAAACTTTCGAGTTTTCTAAAAGACATCAAAAAAAATTTTTTTAGAAGAATAATAATTATAAATAAGTTCGAATATATTTTTTGTGATGTATATGTAATATATAATTGTAATGATACAGTATAAGAGACCAGGAAGTTTGATTTAGATATCCCGTGCTGTTGTTTTTCACAGACTTCTTGTCCTCAATCTTTTGAAATTTGAGTTATCTCATCTTGGAGTAAATATTCTTGAGGCTTTAGCTTTTACTTCTTAGAATTAGACCTACTGTTTTCGAAAAAGGAAGGGAAATGGGATAAATTGAAACTGTTTTCAATTTAGAAAGTCTGGATTGAAGAGAGAGAGAGACACACACACAACCGGATATCAATGGAGTCAAATAAGTTGAGTCAATTTAACTCGAGGATGGGTTGACCTCTTTTCTTTGTCTCAGAATTCCTTCAAACGTTTAACACGTGTCTCGATTAAGAGGAGAAGGAATTGTAAAGGTAAAAGAGAGAGATGAAGAGGCTTTCGATAGCGACCATAATAGTCGTGAAACTAAAACATTTAAAATTCGTTTCGAAAAATAAAAAAGTCGGACAGGAAACACAAAGGGAAGAAGTTGTTAGAGAGCTTTAGTCGCGAAAATGCTTTTCCGCGTTTCTATTCCTCGGAAAAGTCTTAAAACAAACTCAAGACTAATATTCGAGCTTTGGGAAATGTTTGAATCAATTTTTCCGAAGGAAAATTTCCTTTGAGGTGCGGCCTGGTAAAAATCAAAACTCGCGGTTTCTCATTTCAGTTGGCGTCAAATTGTTAGAAAATTAACTTTTCCTACGTGAAACACGACGAATCGGAAAAGTTTTTTTTTCCCTTTTTCCTTTTCCCGTGGAAATCATGTTTCGCTAACAATATCGTCGCTCGGTGTTTCCCATTGTGCGTTTCCGAGTTTGGTGGTATTGCTTGATTCGTAGTCGTGACTCGATTCGTGAAAATATCCTTCTTCCATGTGCGGCTTTTCCGTATTTCTATCTTTATTTCTTTCATTTTGTCTTTTTCTTCTTCTCTTTTCGTCTTTTCCGCTTCCCATCTTCCCCCTCCCCTTTCCCTTCATCTCGCTGGAATTTTTGGGTTTTGAAAACGTGATGTGGATGGCTTATAAAGGTAATTTTAAATGTAAAGGTTTTTCCCCGAAGGTGACTTCACGCGAATTAATGACCGAAGATCTTTCTTCTTCTACTTCTTCTCCTTTTTTATTCCTTGTGACGAGATATTACCTGTCGTGGTGTTTCTTCTTCCGAAGCTGTTCTCCTTTTTTAAGACAAATGACTTTTTGTAAATGTGAATAGTTTGGAGGAAGTGGCGGGCAACGTTTTAGATATTGTGAACTAGTTGAAACCCTTTTTTGGGTCGACTAACGCGAATTTTACATACAGCACTCGAGACTGAGTTAGATATACAGTAAAGTCTTGTTTTACGTCGACTGTTTTATGCGTTTGAATAATTTGTAAGACTGTGATATGTTAAAGGGAGCTTTGATTTGCAAAAGGAAATCGTTACAAACATATAATTTTATAAATTCAGTTCTACATACCTAGAATTACGGTTACAACTGCCAACTTCGAGGTGACCATACTTCCGAGGTGTACAGGAATGTACATGATGAGTTTAGACTGACGCCGAATCCACGATTTTCTTATTATTTAAAGAAAACGAAGGATCCTCTGTCAGTAGTCATGGGGTCAGGAATTTGGCTTGGCCGAATCCTTATTCAGCAGTCATCTACCCAGGCTTCGGACTTTGCTGAGTCCGTATTTGGTAATCATCAGATTTCTAATTTAGCTGAAATCTTATTTAGCAATCTCAGGCCTTCGACTTTGCCGAATCCTTAACCAGCAATTACTGGCCCAAGACTCTGACATAACTGAATCCGTATTCTCCAGCCATTGACCTGTGATTTTCTAATCTGGGCAATCCTTTCACGATTACATTTGCTCTCTAAAAGGACTAAAGTTCTTCGGCAATATGGAAAGAAGAGTTTAACAAAAGATTTGCCGGAAGTATGTTTCGGCAAATTCGAAAAATGGGATATTTGTGTCTAGCAGATAAAATTAGTGGAAGCGCTTTACAGTTTTTGGCATGCAGCATTCACGCGTGGTATTGCTTCTTCAAAAGGAGAACGTTGGTATACCTGTGTTGACGTTATTAGTGAAACTAAGATTAATTAACATAAAAATGGACTAACTATGAAATAATCAGAGAGAGGAAGATGACATATTTATCACATTTACCAATCTTAAATGGTGATTATGATTAATCGCCAGGAATTATAAGCATTTATACGACATTGCTAATACCATTCAGCTCACATAATACTACTACACTCTCAAGTCGCCAATTAACTGTAATTCAGAAAGAACACTTCCGTTTGCAAACTCTAAAATTATATTATAAACACAAACAAGGAAACATACCAAAAACGACATCAAAAGATTGAAAGTAACGTGGTTCCTAGTCTCTTCTAAACCAACAGCCAAAATCTAAGAAAAAAGCTGTTCGAATAAAACCAATGCCACAGTATTTGCTTACCATCATTTATACTGTATAAAGAGAAAGATGCTGACACAGCTTCCATGAACTCGACTCCACTGGTATATTCTCCTTAAACGGGAGAAACTGAAAAAATAATTATTTTCTTATAAATCAGCGAATAAAAACAAAAGGAGAAGGAAGATGAGGAAGAAGAAGAAGAGAGAATTAGTGATCCGATTTTATTTTCCGTTTTCTTTTTAAATTAAAAAAATAAATAAATAAAATAAAATAAAACGTGTTATTTGTTTTTGAATGGAAATCTTTTATTTGGAAGGAAACATTCCTTTGAACAGAGATCCAAAGCCGGTTTTGTATCTGATTGAATATAAAACGAAGTAGAAGATGAAGTATTGACAGGCACCGTTGGTTCCTTTCGTCAATTCCATTCTGTCAGATTTTCTTGATTGAAAATGTTTTGCGGAAAAACTTTTTTTTCCTTCCTCAAAGAACAAATCGACCAATCCCGAGGCGGAGTTAAAGAAAAATCTTTTTCTCACAGAAAAAGAAGGAAAAAAATGTTTCCAGAGATGAGATAGATGGAGAAAACGAAAGAGAAAAGATTTGAGTGTGGTAGAAGCTTTTCATAACCTAAACATGGATGTCAGGGAGGCTTACGGGCTCATGTTTTAGTTTTCATTTCTAAATGTTTTAATTATGTTAGATTGGGATGAGCAACACGTGATCCAGGTAGCGTTTCTGAAATTTAATTTATTTTATCGACTTTCTCCCATCGATATATTGTTATAATATTGATTGTAATAATATGGTGGTGTATACTAAACCAAAACTATTTTTTGTGACGAGTTACTTTGTCGGCGACTTGTTCAGACGTGCAATATGAATGTCCCATGTCTGTGCTTGTTTGTGTTGCTTCTGTCACACAATCAGTGAGACTGGTAAGCTGTTAACTAGCAATTTCAGCAATTTCTGTGTGTTGGGAGTGCAACATTATTGTCAAAAAGGTAAAATTTGAATTTTTTTATTCCCCAAAATAAAGTTTTCCTACAAATTTGAGCGAGTCCTCTTGCTTTAGTTCCTACTTTATGTCCGGCCCGCCCAAAAATTTTTAAAATTTAAATTTGCGCGTTGATTAAAAGGTTGGTCACCCTGCTGGATGATATACTTGTTCGGCGACTGTTCAATTTAATTAAAATTTGATTACCGGAACTGTGGCGAATAAAGCAATACGCTCAGACACGATTAGACTTGTAAGAAACAAGTCACAAAGATGTGTTGTCACTAGCTCGACGAAACACACTCGAACTTCTAACAAACAAGTCACAGTGTCCTGTGACATGTAGATACTTGCAGGAAAGAGTCTACAACATATAAATAGTAAATGTGAGGAACTAATTTCAGTCAGTACAATACAATGACTCGGTGAAGTCACTCGAACGGCTATCGGAACGACCGCGCTATTTTATAGATCAATAGAGACACGAGTACGTTGTTTGCTCAAGCTCACAAAAGTATGAATCAAGTTCATTCAAACATCTTCAATTTATTAACTTATACAGAACACTACCTGTCTGTTTTATAGATGCAATGTATTAATAATTATACTTTAAATAACCTCACAACCAGAAATATCTTCCCTTCGTCTTATCGGATAACCTCACAACCAGAAATATCTTCGAATGCCTTCAGATTTATTTCTACATATTTACTATTTAATGTTTTATATTTATTGAATACTAATGTTTTATATTATAATATATTATAATTATATTTTCTTATAAGATTTAACAGGTTTACAGTCAGAATTTTTTTCTCATAAATTTTTATTAGCTCCTAAATATTGAGATCTCTTCTGAAAATTTTGTTTAAGTCTTCCCCTCGACTTCAATAATCTTCTCCCATGTTGGTCATTTATTTCAAAAGTAATGCACACTTCTACCGAGAACTCATTTCATAAATAATGCACATTACAATTAATTTATTTCCTTTAATAACAAGCAGGTCTCCTTCTAGGGGTGTTGACTTTGTTTAAGGTCCTTTTTTATGCGATTCTTATTTCCTTTTTCCCGTGGTATTTCGCATAAAACCAAACCATACTGTATATCTATTTGTAGATTTCTTAGAATATCATTCAAACTACGCCAACGCCCACATTTTTTTTTTTTTCGTAGTATTGGTTAAAAAATGAAAAATTATTTTGGGAGATGTTAAAATGAAAAAGCTCTGTCACAAAAGGGAAAAAAAGGAAAATGAAACAAGTTTTCCCGACTTTGAAAAAGGAAGTTCTGATGAAAAGCGTGAATAAAACAGAGGCGAGCGAGGACCGAAAATCTAAACAATGGGAGTGTAGATGACAATACTCCAGAAGGACTATGGTGTGATTGACCTTGTAAACACTCTTCTCGGTGTTTCGCACAAAACGCTTTTTCGTTCACTTCATTGTTTTCCTTCATTTGTGTCAACATGGAGTTGATTGTTGATTAAGGACTCCCTCCAAGAAATCGGGTTATAAATATTTTTTTTGGACAAAATCTACAAAAAAAGATTTTCTGTTGGTCGAAAATCTATTTAGGAGATGGTTGAACGATTATGGCAAAGATTCGAGAAGTTGGTGCGCGAATAAGTCAGCTAACAGTTTTAGACAGAGAGCTACAGCGAAACGTTTTAATTAGACGCATTAAGACTAATTTAATTAGAGCTAATTAGATTTTTAAGACTATTATAAAATTATTCAAGGTTACTATACGATTTCCTGTTTTTGAAATATTCAATTGGAGACATCGATTAAGAGAAGGCGGTGGTGGAGGCATTTTCAAGCAGGAAATTAAAACCGCCAGGGGAACAGTTTTGGAGGAAAATTTTTAGGTTCCAGCGGATTTTTTTATTACGGGGGCGAAAGGGGGGGCTTTTTATATAAGGAGCCTATGACTGTTCAATTTGTAGGGAAAAGCGGTTTGAAAATTTTTCAAGTCGATACAAGTCCTCGAAAATGTCGCTTTCAGAATTCTTATTTAAAGAATTGTTCCACCCCCTTTTCTCGACACTTATTTTCAAGCCTTGAATTATTGATTTTGGAATGTAGGGCCCTCGAAACCTTTTCCCCGAGTGCATCTCAAGGTTTAGCCTCCCCGCCCACCTCTTTCTCACATCTTCGACAAACCTTATGTGTTTTTGCTGTTGGAATAGCCATTAAAGAGTTCTTCTCCCACGTATTTACCGACTTCTCTCGTAAAATGGCATCAATATGGGTTTAAAAGCTTCACAGATTTTTCTACCGCCTCCACACAAACCGCTATATTTATTTATTAATTAAATCTCTGTCGATATCTTGTAGTCAATACGCACTACAGACTATCCGACTTCTTTTGACAGCAATTTATTCTGTAGCAAATATTTTGGAATGGTCTGTGGTGTATTGGTTTAAGTGCCAGACTAAGAAGTTATAGCTGCGAGTTCAAATCCTCCTCCCGTATCCTGTTGTACCCAAAAACGGGACTGAAACTCTGGAATGTTTGGCATAACTAATTGTAACAGCAGAGGTTTGAGAATAAAAATGAACAACAGAATTGTTTAAATTAATATTGTAACGATCTCCAAGCCATAGAGTAATTGTGTCGCGCCAAAAACTCAGAGCATGGAGTCGAAGCAAGACAACTCTATGGTTAGGAAAATTAGATTTAAGATGGCGGCTTTTAGTTTTGTAGTCGCATCGTTTTCTTTTGTTTCTACGTTTCATTTTTTTTCTCCAGTTTCTTTCTGACCGAGAGTCATCTTCTTCTAATTAGTAGTTAGTTCTTTTTGTGACATTATAAACTATTATTAAGAACTAGAATTGGTTAAGTTCCACCTCAGAACGACGTGGCTTTCCAATTCTTGTTTTCTCAGTCCACCAGAGCCTCCTCCATCGGATATAGATTTTGTTTGGGCAGAGTTCATCGTTGCCTACCACCTGGCCGGGGGTAGAATTTCAGATATTTGACTACAGTATAAAGTTTGTTTGCTGCTCTTATACTATTTAACACTGATAGGAGGTACTCTTAAACCGTAACTCGGATTAGCTCTGGATGCTCGGACTTATACTGGATTCTCACTTCCTTCACGGCTAATAGTCATAGTGATACAGTCCAACATAGGTTTCCATCAGGATAGTTGTTACTATTACTAATAGTCATACCTCAGATCAAGTGTGCATTACTTTTGAAGTGAGTTCTTGATGAAAGTGTACGATACTGAGTCGAGTTTTTATTGCATATTGTGCAATACTTATGAAAGAAGAGGTTACTCCTCAAACTTCCTTCTTTTTACTATCTCAGACAGACCGGGCCAGTTAGATACCTCCACGGCTAATAGTCATCGTGACTAAGTCCAACAGAGGCTTCCACCTGGGTAGATACTACTACTAATGCTGGGTTCCCACTATATTTGTACTAGCTGGACACGACTACTCTCCCTTTGACCTGGCTTCTGGAAGGTAGTGTTTCTGACTCGAGTGAAACAATTTCCACAGCTAACACCACCTTTCTGCTATTACAGTTTAACTGTATCCGTTGTTTCTGTTATTACCAATTTCTTAGGGTTGGTGTTTAAATCCTGTGGGTTGGCTCCATGTTCAAATCTTCTTTTTTGAAACCCCAAATATAGAATCTCGTCATCACCTAGAGCATTGACAGCAGGGTCTTTACAATCTGTTAGAAAATTTTTTATGGACAGAGAGCTTGGCAAATGCCACAGGACATCATTTCGAGGGGTTCGAATAAAAAGTTGAGCTTTATGACATTGGAAATGGCCGAGGAGGACTTGATTCGAAATTGTGCACTTGGATCACGACTCACGTTTCCGAATTAACTCCATTTTGTGGTTACTCTATTAAAAACAATCTATTTTTCATTTTTCTATATTTGCGTGTAACTGACTGGAATTAATGAGAATGTCAGTTCTTTTTTTATACGGTTTTGTGAGAAAGGGAGAGAGAGAGAGAGAGAGAGGAGAAAAAGAATTTTTTAAAAGCATTTCATTTTGAAAAGTCGTGAAGTCAACCAACTGACAAAAAAAAATCTTTCTAAAAATTAACTGTTCGTTCGAGGTCATTTTCAAAAATGATAGATTGAAAAATCTTTTCCTTTTATTTTCCATTTTTCTTTTTACCTACCTCCCTGCCCTCCTGCCCCTGCCCCCGGACTTTATGATTTTCTAATTTTTCATTTTGCTCTCACGTTTATTAGCCTTTGGAAAAATCCTTCCCGGAATGTTTTGGTTGATGTCTTCCAGGTTTCGAGTGGAAAATTGAATTTCCCTCCAAAATCCAGGCTGAATGGATTTTGTGCGATTTAGCTGAATTGCTTATTACTTTGATAGCCTGTATCACTATTTTTCTTGGTGATTGTGCCGGGTAGAATCCGTTAAAGTGACCTTGGTTGTATTGCTGACACGAAATGGTTGTCTGTAAAGCATTCAGCACCGTCGCCTTCAAGATGTGTTGTGGTTCTATTATTCTTTAAAATGTGCAATATTTTTGAAATGACTTCTTCATCCCTGTGCAATATTTTTGAAATGACTTCTTCATTCCTGTGTGCAGTATTTTTGAAATGGATTCTCGTTGATTGTGTGCAATATTTATGAAATGGTTTCTTCATCACTTTGTGCAGTAATTATAAATTGGATTATCCACCATTGTGTGCAATATTTTTCAAATGAATTTCCTTTAACGGTGTGCGATATTTATGAAAGGTATTCTCCATTATTGTGTGTAATATTTATGAAATGGGTTGTTTCCAAAAGGTAAAGATTACTTACTATTACCATTATTGAGCTCAGCTAGTTTCAGCAAATATTTTGAATAGACTTGGGGCAACGTTTACAAAAACAGCGGCTACTCTAACTTGTTCCAACCCACTACAAGTAGTTGAGTAACATTCAGCCATTACTCTAAACTCATCTGCATCCTTTTTGGGACAACTTAATAAACCTTCCTGAACTGGTGTATAGTCTGAGCTAAACGGGAAAGGAATGTCGGGTGGTAAGAATAAACACCAAAGAAGATCTCAAGTGTCTTTAAAACAGAACAACGACAACAGTTTTGGTTTGAGTACAGAGCTAAATCAGGGCTGGAAAAAATGTTTTAAACAAATTAGAAGTTTAAAAAGAAGAAGAAGAAAAGGAAGGAAAAAAGAAAGAAGAAAAGAAAGGACGGAAAAATCGATTGTTGCAAAGCACTCAGACAGAACTATCTTCCAGAGCCAAACAGCCAGAAATTAACGCGAATCACCTCGAGTGATTAATTTAAGTTTTTGAGAAAAAGGTTCTTTCATATTGTTTCCGGAATAATGAAGTTGATGCTGCAAAGAATAAGTGCACTGGATTAAAAAGTGAAAAAAGGAGAATTTGAAAGAATGACTAAATTAAAAAGGGAACAAAAGCTCTTTTCGGAAAAGAATGAAGTGGTTACTAAGTGACAGAAAAGATTTTTCTTAATAAAAATATAATTTGCTTGCCAGATTAGAGTCAAGCTTCTTTTGTTGTGGGAAAATTGAAAGGCGTTTAGCTGTGTCTTGTTCTGTGGGAAAGTGTGAAAGAAAATGATTTGGAGATGGTTGAATGGGAAAACCTAAACAATAAACCAGAACCAAGGAGCTAAGCCATGATTTCGAACTCGCAGCACACGAGAAGATAAAAATTCAAACAGTATAACAAACGAACTGAGAGAGATTCTCTCTTTAACTGTGTGCAATATTTATGAAATGGTTTCTTCATCACTGTGTGCAATATATATGAATTGGGTGCTCTTTTACTTGTGCAATATTTATGAAAAGTTTCTCCATCACTGTGTGTAATATTTTTGAAATGGTTTCTCTTTAACTGTGTGCAATATATATGAAATGGTTTCCCCATCACTGTGTGCAATATCTTTAACTGGGTGGTGCAATATTTATGAAACTGATCCTCTTTAACTGTATGCAATATTTATGAAGTGGTTTCATCACTGTGTGCAATATATATGTAGTGGGTGCTCTTTTACTTGTGCAATATTTATGAAAAGGTTTCTCCATCACTGAACTCTTTAACTGTGCAATATTTATGAAACATCACTGTCTATTTAACTGTGTGCAATATATATGAAATGGTTTCCCCATCACTGTGTGCAATATTTATGAACTGGGTGCTCTTTTACTGTGCAATATTTATGAAACTGATCCTCTTTAACTGTATGCAATATTTATGAAGTGGTTTCTTCATCACTGTGTAATATATATTTTGTGCAATATTTATGAAAGTGTGTAATATTTTGAAATGGTTTCAACTGTGTGCAATATATGAAATGGGTGCAATATTTTTGGTTTCTCTTGTGCAATATTTATGAAATGTATGCAATATATGAATCTCCTGATCACTGTGCAATAAATATGAATTTGATTCTGACCTCAATAATAGTAATAATAAATAATCCATAGCTTTGGAAATAACCCATCTCATAATTATTGCACACAGTGATGTGGAATGCAATTCATAAATGTTGCACACGGTTAAAGAGCACCCAAATCATAAAAATTCTCCACACAGTAGTGGGGAATCCATTTCATAAATATTGCACACAGTTAAAGAGAATCCATTTCATAAGCATTGCACAGAGTGATGAAGAATCAATTTCAAAAATATTGCACACAGTGATGGAGGAACCATTTCATAAATACTGCACACAGTGATAGATAATCCAATTCATAAATATGCAATATTTATGATATATTTAGATAGATTATAGTTAATAATATTTAGATAAACTATTCGCGTGTAAGTCGCCGATGGTGGTCTGTGCACTGTTTAAGAAACTAAATCCTCAGACAGTACGACCTACTAATAACCCAAAATTCTCATTGAAGTGTGCATTACTTATGGAATAAGAATAAATTTGTTTGAATACTTTCCCACGTCTTTGATTCTTTGTATCATACCACACTGATCACGAAAGTACTGAGGAAATTGTGAATCAATCACCAAGATCTCAATTCATAAGTAATGCACACATTAGAAAGACGAGACTGGTTTATAGACATCAAAAAAGGGTAAAACAATTGTCAATAACACATCAGCAACTACTCAAGCGTTATAATCTAAGAATGAAGGTTGGAAAACCCGAATTTTCAAAAGAAACAAAAACCGAAGACGAGTGAAAGATGGAGGAGAGCCAAGAAAGGAACGAAAAGAAAGGAAATTCAGAGCCAAAAAGAAGAAGAAAAACGAAAAATGACAGTTGATGCGACTTTGGTTCTTAGAAAACCAAAACGAGGGAAGAGTGAAAAGAAGGAAACAAAAGCGACACTAAAGATTTAACGGGATGAGAAGAAAAGATATCGATACACCAATTTCCAAGAAAAAAAGGAACCGGACAAAGGAGAGAAGATGATCCAAAGGAAAACAAAAAATAATGAGGAGAGATAAATCGAATGAATAAGAAGACTGACAACGCGGTAAGCTAACAAAAAGGCGGTTGAAAAATTTATTTAAAGTAGGAATGAAATGACAAGAAACAAAAATGACAGAAATATATTCTCCCAGAAAAAAGAAATTTCTGGCTGTTGGGCTGAGGGAAGAAGAGGAGGAGAGAGGAAGACAGAGAGAGAGAGAGAATCATTCATTAATAAAGACCAATGAGCCGGACTTTCGAGCCCCAAGAGAGAGAGGGATGCTGCAACTGGGTCACGCTTCCTATCTTTGTATTTTAAAATGATCAAACATTCTCCTTATACAAAACCAGTGTTACCAACCACAACAGAAAAATGGAGAGCGTCATAGAGAACAAAGCCAAGTAAACAATGGGAGGTTCATTGGAAAAAACCAAAATTTCAAAAAATTATAAAATATGAACTTAACTATTGATTTTTATTAGAAAGCTCTGCGCAGAACAAATCCAATAATAATCTGACGATGCAGTCTGATGAATGAAAAAAGGTTTCTGATAGCAGCTTAATATTTCTATTCAATTTTCAAATAATGAACACCTCCCCCAAAAATGGCATCTCCACCTCCCCGTTTCATCGATTTGCTAATTAATTTACTCAGCCTCTGTTTGTTTCTGGCGTTTCTGTTCTCGACTTCCGGTTCACGTTGTCAAGTTTTTGATATTCAAGCTTTGGCACGAAACCTTTTTCCAATTGTCAAGCTTCATAAATTTTTGGTCGATAACAACACCAACTTGGCTGTGAGCGTTCATCACCTCTCCCGTTAATTATTCTTAGTGTGGACTTACCTCCTATAACACGGTTTAATTGCTTTGAATACAACTCGGTGTTGTAAAATTGTTTTAACAGACTCAGAGGAGATACAAAGACTGAAATTTGAACTGTAAATAGTTATGTGGTGTTATGTTAATTATTTTTGTTTTTAGGAGTTTAATAGAATCTATATATATTATTAATAATATAAATAATGCGTACTATGTTAGGATTATAACTTGGATGGTGTGTCATTGCTGGGATTAAATTGGGTGACCACATAGTCATCCTCGGTACTCAAGTCCCGGGCCAAATTTCCATTGTGATCATTGCGACTGGGCCACACGACTTATTAAAGAAAAAGATTTTACAAGTCCGGCTTTCGATCCATACAGTCCACCCTCAGGGCATCATCTGTCAGTCTGTTTCTGTATGTTCACAAACAATGATTCTGAGCACAGGTCCGAACATCTTCGTACTGGTCAGGCACTATAGTTCAGACTTAACAATGAGCAATCGACCTTTCACAAATTTTCAATCAATTTTCACTAGGCCATTCAGTAGAGCTTGGTGGGCCGCAGTATGAGTCACAAGGATCTATATTATCATAACCTGTGGCCGTTACAGTACGCCATGTTCACAACACTCAATGGTACCAACACAAATAGTTGATTACATTTAACATGTGAGCAATGGTTTTCATTTTTGTGTGTAATCACAGAAAGCAGACAGAGTAAAAAATGTTTTGGAGTTTAAAGTTATATTATTATAACCTTTTCCAATACTTTGCTGTTGCTCTAATAATATTTATTAGCTGTAAGTAGAAGAAGATAAGGTAGAAGAAAAAAATTTGTTGCTTAAATGTTAAAACAAGTTTTGGACCGTACTGTGGCCCACCAAATTAAAATACATGACATCTAATGTGTGTGTCTATATACCCCACTTATATTATAAAAATATTATTAGAATTATGCCAAGGAATTGAAAAAGGTGGTAGGTCTAATAATATATATTAATAATTTTATACTCCAGCATATTTTCTGCTCTGTCTTGTTGCTTTTTGACACAAAAACACAAAACAACCGCTCACACCGAATCAAAAGTGTGCATTATTTATGAAGTGAAAAGTTCATCAGAGTGTGCACTACTTTTGAAATCCATTTATAACGGAATGTGGAAATAATGACCCGAAAATGTTAAATTTTATCCAGAATTCGTTTCATAAAAGTGCATAGTTCCATTTTTAAGGGTTGTAAACTTGTGGTAAGAATTTATTTCATAAATAATGCACAGTTCTATCGTGTGAAGAACCTTTTTTTGACGAATACATTTCAAAAGTAATGCACGATTATTTTTTTCATTAATTTTGAATTAATTGTTTGCTCTCTTGCATTCCTCACATTCCGAGCTATTTGGTTTGATTTTAGACGAGTCTCGTTTTACGCGATTTGCAATGACATTTTTGGTTTTATGGTTTCTAGAATAAGACGAAAGCTCGATTGTGTGCAAGAATTATTGAAAAAGAAAATTTTCTTAGACTCAGAAATTTGACTTGAGCGATACAACAGCCAAAAGGTGTGATTACCAACCCTAAGTTCCTGTTTTGCTTAAAATAGTGAGTCACACTAAGCGTAGTGAAACACTCTGAACGTTGTAGCGGTTTCCTTTAGGGAGTCAGCCAAAATGTCATCGCGTAAGCATTAAAGCCCATTTAAGCGCGTGGGAGAGAGGACGGGCCTTAGGAGAAGGCGGTGGTGGGATGGGGAAAGAGCTTAACAAAAGGAAAAGATGATGTAAATGAAAAATAACTTCATTTTCATAATCCTTCAAGAAATAAACAGTTCAAGTTTTAGTTTCCATTGTTTCCGCCTTATTAACCAAAATGAAACTGGGGAAATTTCCCGCTTTTGAATATCCGCTTCGAATTTGTTAAGTAAATACCCCCAAAACATGACGTAAAGCCCTCTCCCGTCCTCTCTTGCCCCGCTACCCCCTATCCCATCCCGCCCATTACGTTATCAATCATAAAGGAAAAAATTTTTTTTTAATTTAGAAAACATCAAACGCGTTCACATTTAAGGCCTAATCGAATTATCCGATGGAAAAGCTCGAAATTTTCTACCGGACTCCTCGTTAGAGGATCTAACTTTTTGTTTTTAATTTATTTATATAATCAACAGTTTGGTATTTTTCTTGTGCGGATTTTTTTTACGCGTATTCAAGACTGCGCCATTTGTTGATAATTTATTGAGTGAGCAGGAGTGATTGTAATCAAATGAAGGACAGTTCCATTTTAGGTAAAATTGAGTTTCCGTATAAAAAGGGACCGCGCTATATTTATTTCTTTTATGGTTTACATAAACACCAAACCTACCGAACGCCTGTCAATTGACTGATTTAAAGAATACCGATATAATTGTGTTCGTCACGACGACTTTTCCTGATATTTGGGCTTAAAGAAAAATTTGAGTATCAACATAAGTAGACCTACTACTCAACTGTTCGTTTGTATTTGGTTTCAATACAATTCTGGAATTATAAAATAGTTACAATCTATTATATATTGACTATTATAGACTTATATTGACTATTTTTATGGACTAATACACTCTGATATATACCCAGAAGCTGGAAGTGATTCATAGCCGTCGAATTGTAGTATAGTTCTGGGATTTGGACCATGAGATATGGACTATTATTGCTCATTATACTTTTATACTTTTTACACACATTATTTTAAACATTTTCAGCATACTTTTCTGTCTTGTCCTTACAGTTTTCTTACCTGAAATGTTTTTGCTCATTTCTGAGACAACTATTCCACTTTCGGAACCAATTTAAAATCTATTTTCTTTGTCTTCTACGTTTTCAGAATTCTTTCTTTATCACCAGTGGGGTCATAGTCATTTCAAATCCATACAGCACACTGTCGAAATATATGTAAGGTCAAAGGGCAGTCAATTGACCGCTGAGTGAAATTTCCATCCAACGCATAAACCCAGCTTCTGTCCAAAAATCCTTTTTTGTTCTCGATTCTCCTCCTCGGAACAAATATTTTCCCCGTGATTCCCTACCGGAAGGAAAATGTGAAAACTTTCAAAATCGCTTTTCCTTTTTAATTACGAGGATTTGACCTCATCATGAATAAATAACCGGTCAACCTTTTTGCTCACTTTATCTTTCGGATAATTTTTTCACTCGCCTTCATTCCGCTTTTGTGTTTACATAACCGTGAGTCATATCCTCGAGGACTTAATCCTTCTTTGTACACCTAATGTTTAATATTAAAAGAAGATTCTTCTCGAATTCTCTCCTCCTCCTCCTCATCTCCTTTTTTTAAAAGTTACCATTGAAAACTGTCGGATTTCATAAAAAGTGGTGAGTTTCTCACTTCTAGACACAACATTAAATTTTTTTTCTCCTCCTCCTTTCTCTTCCATTTTTGGTATGGAAGAAAGAGGAATGAAAAGTGGGAGGAGGGAGGTGGTAGTGGGAGTGGGAGACGGGAACGGAGGAGAGGCATGAAGGAAGGCACAATAAATGAGTTTTCTTTCTCAAGTGTCAAAACTTTTCGCTCGGAGGCAAATAATAACATTGCATGCGTTGTTTATATAAAGTTGAAGAGGATTCGAGAGAAGGATGCCTCCTGCAATTACCAACCATAAACTTCTCACCAGACTCTGATATTAATGAGAATTTATAGGAAGAAAGAAAGAAAAATTTTTCCTTCTGCTTGGAAAAATTGAAGCAAACATGGACTTTCTCCGTTTTTTGAGTTTTTGTTTTTCCTTTTTGCTGTCAATGCAAGGCGTCGGTCTCGTTAACCCTGTGAAATATTGAAGAAGAAGAAGAGGAACACAACGCAACGCAAAAAAAAAGTTTTAATTCCGAGGATTTGGGTGTCGTCTCGGGGGAGGCCATGATGGAGGAAAAGAGAAAACCTTCAGATTAAAATATGGCGGTTGTTTTCCCGACTCCGGCGGTTGTATTTTGAGGTTTAACCATTTACCATCCCAATTAGGTTTTACTTATTGGATGGAGTATTGGCTTAAGGGTAGGAGAAAGCTTTCCTATTTTCCATAAAGATGTTTTACAGGCTTATATTATAACCACGATATTTATTTATTTATTTCGTAACCTGTATCCGTTACTGTTCCTCTCTCTCGCACATTTTGTTACCCAACACCCACTTTCTTGTTCTCTTCTTAACCCATTTCCGGTTTATTCGATCCAGAGCCTAACGAATAATAACCCAAAACGAACCCCTTTAAAGCTAAACCCAATACTAGGTCCCTCGAACCTGGATATTGTTGGTAGTTATCTAACAGATAAATATAAACAATCATACAAATGATATACACAAATATCGTGTAGGCTCGATATATTTAAACTTTCTTTAGTATCTATAATTATACCGTCTTCAGTCTGCTACTTTATATAATATATATGATATATACACAAACATATTTTTGCTTGTGTGTGTATATTCTGGCACACAACAAAGATAATATTCGCTTTGTTTGATAAATAAATTTCCAACGTAAAAAATAAAATTGGATACCCCCAGACCATATATATGGTATAGGACCTGTCCCAAAAGTTCCCGGAATGTATTTATAACATTCATTCGATACAGTTTTTGAGAACCTAGCAAATTCGACTGGCATCGGTTTCGTTTTGAAGTTTGAGTGGATCCAGCGTTTCAAACTACAGAAAGTCATTCCAGGAGCATTTAATACAGACTTTGTATATTTATACTTATTTTATAATCTCAGAGACTAAATATATATAAAAATCACAATCTCAAGATAGGTTTGAAGTAAGAAATTTTTGGGTATGAATCACAAGGTGATTGTGATGGACCTTGAAGCACCAAAAACTGAGGTACGAATATACCTCCGAGTACACGTGGAGTGTCAACGCGTTAGCCAAAAGAGTCTGTTGAACTAAGCGAATCTCCAACCTATTTTTGGACAATGTTTCCACGTCCCGTCAGAGCTTTCAATGTTAGTCGAATCCAGTTTCCAGTTATAACAAAGATTTTGATTAACTTTCGTGAATAATTATTGTTGGAGAATGACAGAGAACATAATTGATTTGAAGTAAGCGCGGAGTGTGATCGACACGAAGCTAAACTTTACATAATAACATAGACCAGAGGAGAGTGGAGAGAGAGAGAGAGAGAGGGTTCGTTAATTCCAATTATGGTTTCTAAAACCAAAACTCAACTTCGTTTTGCTTCGCATCTAAACATCAAGGGAATTCTAGAATCTGTCCATTAGACTAAGTCAGGGGGCTGACTATGGGCGTTGATGTTGAGTTTATTAATTATGCAGATTCCCTGGCTCTTCGTTCAATAAACCTATTAACTCAACAATTCACAGGCAAACGAAATGGAACAAACGAACGGAGAAGAAGAAGAAGACAAAGAAGACCAAAGCCTATTAGTCACTTTCATGTTAGACAGCGGGGTCATATTAAAACCTATTTCTTTGAGTACTTCAACCTAATGTAGAGGAGAGGGAGGAGGCGGCACGAATTTAAAGGAAAATCCCCGCAGCTTTATATACTGAAAATTTGGGTTCGATAGGTAATAAATAAGTTCATGAGAGTGTGCATTACTTTTGAAATAAATTTGTCTTCCGAGTGTGCATTATTTTTGAAATGAAATATCTCTCAAACTGTGCATCACTTTTGAAATGAATTTGTCTCCCAAGTGTGCATTATTTTTGAAACGAAACGTCCAACTAAGTGTGCATTATTTATGAAATGAGATCTCCATCAAAGTGTGCATTATTTTTCAAACGAATTTGTCTTCCTAGTGTGCGTTATTTATGAAATGAAATATCTGTCAAACTGTGCATTACTTTTGAAATAAGTTTGTCCCCGAGTGTGCATTATTATTGAAATGAACTATCCAATGAAGTGTGCATTACTTTTGAAATAAATCTTTTGTCCCCATTATTATTATAAATGAACTATCCAATGAAGTGTGCATTACTTTTGAATAAAAAATCTTTTGAAGAAACGTGCATCATTTACGAAATTGTTATAATATGTCTTTCAAGAGTATATTCATATTTTTCAAAAATTCGTTTCATAAATAACGCACACTCGGTTCGTTTGAAAAATAATGCACACTTTGATGGAGAGTTCATTTCATAAATAATGCACACTTAGAACACACATGAACAGTTTATTTCTCGTAAATACTGCAAGCTCACGAGTAAAAAATCATTTTTCGCTCAGAAAGAACTTTAAAGTCAGAAATTATAACGTCACTTCGAAAGCTCCAACCGATTCTAAGAACCACGATTCTGGACAACTTCCTGAATGGTCATCATCCACTTGACGGACATGTCCCAAACGAGATGTGCCACCTCAAAAGTCAAATTGACTCATAAGTATAGCAATTCGTTAAGGCTCGATGGGAGGGGGGCAAATAATTCCGAGTTTTTCCGGGAGATGTTAAAACACCGTCTTATCACAGAAACTTTTTATTTTTCTCAGAACCATAAATTTTATTTTGAAATAAAGATCCGCCTCCATTTTGAATTTTTGTTTTCCCTTTTTCTTTACTTTTTCTGGAAATGCTTTTTAAATAATGAAGTTAAAATTTTTTGAAAGGTTATTAAATTAAATGCGACAAATTATTTTGAAGCAAAAAATTCTAATTAATAGATTTCGTATCTTCCTTGTTCAAACTTTTATTTTTATTTTGATTAATTATTGAATTTATTTATTTGTTAATTTCTTAATTAATCATTTGGCTTTTGAATGAGGACACGGAAGACAGTTCGCTGACTTGTCCTTTTTTGTCTTCGTTATTTCATTTCCTCGAAAGGGAAAGCTTTCTTGGTTTTTAGAAAATTTAAAAGTTCCATCCGAATTCCCTTCAAATGCTAAATTGATTTAATTAGTTTTGAATTTTCCAGTGTCGCGGTGAATTTTTTTCCTGCGGTCGACAGTTCGCTGAGCGAATCCTTTTTGTTACAGTCAGACTTTGCAGATTTAATTTTAAAGATTTTCACCAATTACGGGTATACTTCGTCGCCAACTTACGCGTGCAGCAGGCGTTTTGTCGTGAATCGCGCAGAAGTTTGTTTATCCAGTAAAATTGCTGTAGTTCGAAATCTTCTTCGTTTCTATCAACGAAACTTTTGTTTTTACCCACCAAAAATATACTAAATACGTATTTCTACGTGACCCGCGCTCTATCGACAGACCATTAAAAAACGTAAAAATACGTTGCCCGCCTGTGTTGAAAAGGAATTAAAGATGAAGCTAATAGACTGTACGCGCGGATTGGGATGTGTTTTAGCATGTGACTAGCGCTGGATTTGGGTGTTTCATTAATGTTATGGCATTTGTGTGGGATAGTTGATGTGAAGCGGTCAATGTAATTTAGTGTAAGGCCGTTATTGAATTGTTACTGAAGTAGTGTTGTTTATATTATTATTATTATGTCTCAGATTTGTGTACATCTCCGTTATAGGTTTACTGAAAGTGGTATTAGTGTATTACGCGATGAAGCTAATGGTAGTAAAGGACTTAAGCATAAGAAATTAAGTAACGACTATCCTAACCTTAGATTTATATACAGTATATATTATACTGAATTTTTTTTCACTAAGCAATTTGTATTGAACATTAATTATTACAATGCATTAAACATAAATAAGTACACTGAGTATGGAGACCTGGACCTCACGTTCACATTAACAAATTCACAGCTTGGTGGACTGGTCAGTGGTGGGTTAGATAATCCACTAACCTCCAAACAAGTGTGTTTCTTGAAGGCACTTCAAATGCTTTATTACTTCCTTTATCCACAGTCTTACTTCAGGTGTTTTGAAGTCTTTAAGTAGGTTTAGTCCACTATCTTGATTTTATTTTGATAACACCAACTCTACAGACTTCACTCCTCAAACATCAGATACTAACTCCAAACTCCAACTTATTCCTTCAAATAATAGACTATCGCTGTTGTCAAGATGACTCTATCATACCTCACCCCAACCAACTTTAAGATCACACATATTACTAATATTAAAATGGCGTATATACTAAAATTATTGCCGTACACATGGGTCAAGATTTTCAGGAATCACTTATACTGCTATACTGCTTATACTGTTTGAAAGCTTTTTCCTGACCTGTAGTCACTGTTTTCAAGCAAAAAGAAGTTTGAAAAAGAGCAAGAAGCCGGACTGTATCATACAGAATGAGACCAGAAACTTTGGGTGGTGTTGCAACTCCTCTAAGAACTAACTTTACTAAAGAGGAACAAAAGAAAAACTTCTCTTGTATCTCGACTCGTCAAATATTGCTTTATGTCAAGTATAAAGGGAAGGAGAGGGAGGAAGTGGAAAATCCGGGAGGGGGGGGGGCCAAAATCTTAGAGGAAAAGTTTTTGTCTCGAGCAAGAATTAGAGGGAAAGGTGTCACAGAAAAATATTTTCTAACTGAAAACTTTTTACGAATCCTGACAAATACGCGTAGGAGGAATATTTCAGGATTTTCTCCGGAGTTGAAGCGTTGAAAAGCTTTTTATTTCGGCACGCGAAACTAGGGCTCTGCGAGTCATTATCAAAAGTTTTCCCTCTTTTTGTTAGGAAGAGAGCTTTTCCGAAGGCAGATCCTGTGTTAAAGTTTGTAGGCGGAACAAACACAAAAAATTATTATTATTATCATTTCTTCATCTTCTTCCTTTTAAACCGAGAACAACAGACTTCTTCGTCGCGATATTATAATTTTCTCTTTGGAACTGTTATGGAAAATAATTTTTTGTGTGTTGTGATGATTTATTTATTAAGTTCATTTCTTAATATATTTATACATTTTATTTATTTATTAGAGTTTTAGACCCATTGATTCATTTAATTTTATGAAATTGGGTTGAGTTTTCATCCTGTTTTGCACCCCTGGACAGACCATAACACCATGGGTCTGTAGGGGTCGTCATATAAAACAAAAAGGAAGGCAGCTGTTCGTCGAAGTGTGGTAATGCCATCAAGTAAAACTTGTGGAAATAAGGTTTTTACGTGATACAGATGTAACACCATAGACACATAAACCTCTGTAACACCATGTATAGTCTGTTGGGGTATCGGATAAAACAAAAAGACCCACGTATGGTGTTAGAGAGGGGTCATCTGTAAGTAACACTTAAAAACCTTATTTCTACAGGTTTTACCTGATGAATTTAGTGTCCAACCTTTGACCAACAGCTGATGAATTGTCAAATCGCCTAATAAACGAAGTAATAGTTGAGAGTTCCAACCTCCTCCCACATCCTGTTGTACTCAGGAGTGAAAAACGAGATGAAAACTCGACCCAATTTCAAAAAATTAAATTTAAAACAAGTCTACCACTCTAAACCCATTTTTGTTTTTCACAACACGTAACCGAAATTGGCCGAAATCCAACAGATTTTGTTCTACAAACAGGATGGATTCGTCCACGTCTGTTAAAGTAAGCAGTAGGCGTGGAAAAACCAGACGATAACACCTAACCGGTTTTGTTTGGCCTAAATATCCGAACCTCCTCAGCATTAAAAATTCTTGTGGAGGCATCATCATCATTAGTACAAATAGATCTGTTGCCGACAGCTGACATCTTGATTGTGATTAATACAAGTGATTGAGTCACCTTAGAAGTCCTGACGCAAGCGAGAAATCATCTTGTCCGTAGGAAAATCTCACTTTCGCAAAACGACAAGACTCTTGAGAGAGTCAAATTGACTCAGTCTGTAAATCTAACGCTAATTATTCGCTCTTATTGTAAGTTATCGCGGTGAAACATTAATAACTTTTTACAGAGCAATTCAACAAGTTTTTAATTGAATTACTTTTATTATTAACGTTTTATGTTTGCATGTTATTAACCATAACTACAAATACATCATACTAATTACACCGAATAACGTTCAAGATATTTTCTAGTTGATATTAAAATATTAATTTGACTAAATAGCTTTTAGAGGCGCCAGTTTAGATATAAAGTTTCTTATTTATGGATTCGCACTATTTATATTCTAAAAATAAAAATTGTTCTCGCCATGACACACCCCTAACAGTCGCCCAACTCGGTGTCTATAAAGACTGAATTGGCTACTTTGCCAAAGACATCCTCGGTTGTCTTATATGGATGTTCGTGTGCTGTGGTCTCTAGCGAAAATGAAATGCGAATGACAAAGGAATACTTTAAATATAACCGAAAATTGTATAAGACATTATATTATATATATTATATTTAGTTTTTCTTCTTTTCTCTGTCGGAGTTCCTGTAGTCTATTCACTTAACTTTTCAGCCATATAATGTCTTCTCCCATGTTTTTGACCTTCTGTTGGGCTTCAGCATTTTCTTCCCTGAATTTTTCATTGTCCTTCCTGAGATTTCTGCAACTAACTCATCTTGTACACTCGGTTTTACCAACTTTTGGTTCCGTATTGTTGTCTTTTTCCTTCTCAACGTCGTGCTTTTCTGAATGCATCTTCTACGTCTTATCCCTCTTCTTTGAGATCATCTACATTGCTGAAGCTGTTCGCTCTTTGTTTGTTTGGTTGTAAGTATTTGTCCATCGTTTGCACTTATAATACACGCCTATGGCAGGTGACTGTAAGGTTCCCAAACCTGATAACTGAAGTTGATAGTTGGTGTTGATGCAATGTTTTCGTTCTGAACTATATATAATACTTTTATTATTATAATTATATTATATTAAGAAACCCTTCTTCACAATTACAAACTTAACCGTTGACTTCTTGATGTTCACTTAACTGGTTTCGACTCGAGGCTCTACTCTCAGGTACAAGGGTTGATAGTACGAGTCTCGTCATGCTTATACTCGTTTGCTTCATCCTTGACGATATACAAAATGATTTCATCTGTTGACGGTCACAAACAACACTGCGAATAAGACAATTTGGAGATGAAGGTCCAAGCTCGAAATATCCATATCGGATGACAAATTCCCTTTTAAACAGAGCTAGTACACAACAGGAAATTGAATTGGTGAACAACAAAAAGTGTAACACTGCTAATACTACTGATATCAGTGACCCACAAAACAGTATCGTAGGGTTGGTTACCTCTATTCTTAAGCTAGGTTTACTGGACTACGATTTATTAAAGATGATTTAGTATTGCTGACCTCCAAGGCTATCCACCAGTTTCGTATTTCTACAACAGGGTAAGTCAGAGATTTCTTTGTGAGGATTACAATGCCTCCTGAGCTTCGACGCAATGATTTCTCCTTGAGAGCTGCTTGTGTGGTACAGTTGAAGTCCTTCAGAAAATTTGGCCACTGTTTCCTCCAAAGCCAGGTTTGGCCAGAGAGACAAATGTATCACATCGCTTGATTGGTTTCTGTTGTTTGGTATCGAGGTCCCGAAGATTTTTAATACCCCTGTAGTTCCAGAGAAGAATGTTAGATTCGTAGTTAACATGCTGATAGGTTTTCTGTGGTTTCTATTCCTGGGTCTTTTTCAGAGTTTCCCATCTGAACCACATCCCGTTAATTGATAGTTTCTGGTAAGCTACTTCGACCATAGAGCTTTTCTTTCTTCTTCAGCAATTTTTTAAGCGATTTATTAAAATAATTTTGGGAGATGGGAAAGGGGTAGGGAACCGAATATAACAGACAACAGCAAAATAATAAAAGTAGTATTGCACAAATGAGACAAGTTAATCAGCAAAATTTTTAGAACAAAACGAAAGTTGAAAGAAAATCAGAAAGTGTCACGGAGAAGAAGGCCACCAAGATGTAAATATCTACAAGAACCGAGTTAGGTCACTTAGCATCTCAAAATCGTTAAAAAAAGAAAATTCTTTCTTTCTTCTCTTCTTCCTTCCTTTTTCTCTTCTCGAATACAAAGAGATGGAGAGAAAGAGGAAAAAGGAAGACGAGGAGCGGGGAATAGAGTCGCGTTGGGGAGCTCACAATTTAAAGCCTCCCTTCCAAGACGTTAAAAAAAGTTATCAATTTTAAAGTGCTACTGTTTCAAAACTTTTGAAACACTTGTAAAGTTTAAAAATCATTTTTACCAAATCCAACTTTTTTTTCCTTCCTCTTTCTCTCTCTTTTTATTCTTTTCCTCTCTCTTTTTTTTGATTCGACGTTTTTTCTAAAAACAAAAAGAGAAAAAGAAAGAAAAAAAGGAGAGAATTTCAAACGGAACAATAAAAACTGTTTTTATTTATTCTGTCTAAAATGTTTTTAGGTCAGGGATATGGTGAAATTTAATCTCCATAGAGCGGGAATTTTATTTCCAGTTGCCAACTTCTGAATGAAAAATGTAATCGTTGAGTTTTGAAAAGGAGATATTAAGAAAGAAAAGATGTAGTAGAAGAAGAAGAAGAAGAAGATGGAAAAAAATCCGAGTTTAAACGATAATTCCTCATTATTTCGGAGTAATCTCCGTCAGAGTTTTAAATCTTGCCCCCGCCCCGGGTGCCCTTCACCACCACTCTCTCCCGCCCCGCGTCTTTTTTTTTTCTTCAGAAACTTTCAATCTACCACGTTTTAAATTAAATTTTATTTGAAAGTAGCTTAATCCGAACCACTCTCCCCGACCGTTTCTAAAACGTTCTCTTTGTGGATGACTCGATTGCGAACGGCAAGACGCAATTTCCTCTCGCTCACCTCCCAGCCTCCAGTCCTCCTCACCGCCTTGTAAAACCTCTTTTTAGTCCTCTCCTCTTCACTCTTCCTCATTTCCTCACATTTTACAATTCCATTTCGTTCCCTCATTCACCTCCCTAATTTCTTCTTATTACAAGCCTCACTGTGTTCCAGATAGGAAGGAATCGAGGACTTTTTTAAGAGGTCCCGTAAATAACGTTGTAAAAGTCGAGCTGCATTTGCTGTTGCTTGTGGTTTTACGGGGGGCTGGGGGCTGGGGGTTGCTAGAAGTGAAGCCACAAACCCTTGGCCGTGGAGATTAGTAGGTACGGTTTTAAGTGGCCTAGTTTATTTCCTTTCAAGAACTCTTTTTTTTTACTTCTTTGAGCAATAGTTGAAACCAGTGGTGTGTAAAATGGTTCCGACTGCGTTCTGAACATCCTGCGATAGGTTTAAGTTTCGATTTTGGACATTCGTAGTATCGATGCTAATTAAGAATATCGGCCATCTTTTTGAACCACTTTATTGAACTGCTTTATTTTTTCCTTCTTCCTTCGCCTCCTCCAGTATTTCCTCATCTTATTGCTGGGAGTTCTTTTCCTCTCCTCGGACCCATTTTCGACAGGAACCCCTGTGGCTCCAGTTTGTTTTTAATCCTCTCCCGCTGTTTAAGATCTTGTTGAGTTGTTCCCAGTTCTTTAAGGTCATTTAAGATCATTGTCCTTTAATATTATATTAAAATTTTATACATGTAATACTCTCCCTGGCGGTTTGTCTTATACGTAGTTAGTCAGGGGCTAATTTTTAAGGATTTTTTTTACGCGATTCAGTTTTTTGTGTGGTTTGTTATAGTCATTCCTTCTAGTAATCACAACGGTTTTGTCTTTTCCTTCAGGTACTGGGAAAGCCTATTTGAGCTGTTTAATTCAATTGTAGTTCTCATATATTTTTAAATATATTATAGTATAAATTGATTAGAAGACAGAATAACTGGAGGGAGAATTTGTATTGTAGATAATCTTTTAAATTTTTTTTGAAACCGGTCATGTTGGCCCTCTCTCTATTAGTCATCTAAGTCAAAACTGAGGTTTGATTCCGTTTTTCAGCTTTGATACAACAGAAGAATATGGAAGTAGACTCGAATCACAGCCATATGACCGTTCTGACCACTACTACCTTCAACCTGTCATTCATCTAAGACCTTTCTAACTAATATTATCCATCACAAACAAGAGAAGATGTAACTTTAACCGATTCCCAGTCTTTTTCTGTCTTCTATCGTTCCTCCCTCTTCTCTTCTCTTTCAATTCCACTTGCTAATTAGACTGAAGAGCAATTCAAACCAAATCATAAGCCCCCAAAATAATAAATTATTCCTTCGCTGTGGCGGCGGGGAGAGTGAGGAGTGTTAGCGGAGGAGAATAAATGCAAAACCCGAAGAAGAACTCTTCTTCTTCCGTGATCGTTTGTCTAAAAAGAAAAGATGACGTAGGCTTTGCATAAATATTTATTAGAAAGAACTCTGCTTTTCACGGAAATGAAAGCTCCGTCGTCTTGAGGAGGGTGTTTCGTCTGACAGCCCAGGCAAAACAAAACAGAGGAAAAAAAAGGTTTTTTACCTGGAAAGACTTCAAGTCACTGGAGTGCTTGAAAGCCTCCTCCACCACCACCTCCTCCCAAGAGGAGGCCTAAAACCTAACTCCGACTGTGATATATTAGGTTTATAAAAAATATTTAACGTTATTAATAACATGTTTAAAAAATGAGGAAGATAAAAAATTCTTTTCTTCTCTCTCCTCTTCCTACCTATCTTTCTTTCTTTCTTTCTTTTTCTCCTTCTCGAGATTTTTCAAAACATAAGAAGAGATAAAGGGAATAAAACTTTTCCTTGCGGTCCTAACAGCTTGTCAGAGTATACTTCATTTTCCCCCCCAAAAAAAAGAATTTTCTCTCTTTTCCAAAAAGAAAGAAAAATATTTTGACTGGATAACAATTTACAAGTTTTTTATTGAGTAAATCATTAAAATTTCAAAAAGCTCGTATTATGTCATTATGTCTTTAGTTATTGTACTTTAATAGAGAGCTTTCGACTTTATGATGTCAGACATTAAAAAAAAGGGAAAAATTTTTCTGTATCAACAGTTTTAAAGAGGACTTTGATGTGACTTAGAAAAACTTTTGAAAACAAAAATTTATCTTCTTTTCCTTGAAAATGTTTCCTTGGTGATGGTAATGAGTCGTTGAAAGCTTGAAATGGTTCGTTTGGGGTATTAGTACCTGAGCTTTTTCGAGTTGCGGGGTTTTGTGTTAATTGGTACCCACGGTGTTCTGGTTTTTTAGTTGGATATACTCTTCCCGGTGGTTTGCCTTGTAAGAAATTGGTTGGGAGCTAATTTTTAAGGATTTTTTTTACGCGATTCATTGCTTTTGGTATGTGATTTGGTATGGTCTATAGATCAAGCGTGAGAGGAGGTTTGGATGTTGTTGTTTGGTTTTAGGTTCCAACTGACACATAAAATGGATTCGTTATAGAAGTTTGAGATACTTTTGGGTGTTTATGAATTGAAATCTTCACGTGTGAGATGAGATATGGTTAAAAATTCTATCTACACTAGAAAAACGTTTATTGATAAGTACTGATTACACAAAAGCGTTTCACTCCGACACTGAATAACTGCGAGCTGCAAATTTTAATACTCAAACTTAAAACCGAATGACTGCAAGACTGAATTACTGAATGACTGAATACCCGGCGACGAGTGACCTGTTTATATACCTTCACTTAAGCGAAGAATAGTCTCGAAGTTCCTAGAAACCCGTATTCGAACTCTCTCGAACTTTATAGAAGCTTCTCTTCCCATAAGCTTAATATGGGAAAGAGTTCTCGATGATTCGAGACCATTCTAAGCTTTTCCTTTTGTCCTGTCGCAACCTGCGCCGCATTTTGTTTTTGTTTTTATTCGTGATATTTTCGTTTGGCGGCTTAGGTCGCGACACTTTTATTTGGTCGCCACATCATGAATGTGCATTTATGGGTTGAGTTCCTCAAGCGATGTCTGTAACCCAAAACTTGAATGCTTTCTGTCGGAATTAGGTGTACTGATGAGAAAGCACACGAATTCCGAAGGAAAGTAACTTTTCGTAGCCGTTCGAGTTACTTAGCCTAAACTGACTAAACTACCAGCTGGTCGCGTGTTCTGTTTATAAGCTTTGTACTATACCAACTGACTCCCAGTTGATCGCGTCTTCTATTTACAAGTTTCGTGCAGACTTCTTCCTACAAGTCTTTGCATTTCGTCGTGACTTGTTTGCTACAAATCTACACTTGTTGGTTTGGTAACCAAAAAAATGTGCATTACTTATGAAAGACACAAGAGAAATAACCATAAACCAAACGGAAACACTTACAGTTTTGCACACAGCGATTAGGCATCAACCGGGACAAAATAATTTTCAAAAAAGACCTTGATTACGATTAGGTCTCGTTTTACGCGAAAGATGGTGCGAATTATACAACGGACTAATCACATCAAAAAGACTTTTATAAATTTTAAAAATACTCATTTTTAGAATTAGGACGGAAAGGAGAAACTGTATATCAAACTATATATCATCTCCGTAGTGGTGTTAACCAGAAGTTAGTGTTACTAACGTTGGGAACGGAGCCATAAACGACGCACGACTACAATTTTTAAAATGAAAAACCGACGAAGTGGGATGAAGATGTTGAAAAAGGGCAATAACTTCATCAGAGTTGTCTAAACGAAACCCACCACTCTTGCTGGAAATTCTTTAAAAGAGAAAAAAGGGACGAAACTAAGGAACAGACAAAAAGAGACATAAAGAGAGAGAGAGGATAGTATTTACTAATTTTCATTTTCGGGGTAAATTCACACAGAATTAGTTCGTATTTCTGAGAAATGACTATCACACTGTTTTCACAAATTAATAATTCAATGAGGAAATTAGAAGAAAAAAATTTGTTATCTCTCTCCCCGTTCCTCTTATCCTAAATCATTTCCGGATTCTGCTTCCGTATACTTTCCATCTTATCTGTCTTTCTTTTTATTGATGGAAATATTGAGAACTAATCAAAAATTTAAATTAAATTTCTTTTACTTCTTTGAGTTTTTCCTTTTTAATTAAAATTTTTAATGTCTTTTATGTTATTTCATTAGGTTCTTTTAAATTAAACAAAAAAGTATATAAATTATAAATTGAAAGAATTCAAATTGAATTTTTTTTGTTTTATTTTATTTTATTGATTTCGACGCTGATTAATTGAAAGAACATCTAAAGAATGAGAGACTTTTTATAGGTTTACTGTAAAAGTGTTTTTATTAGTTACAATCTCATCTACATTCCGATGTTCTAAGCGTTGTATAATACTCTAAGTGAAGTTTTGTTATTCGTTCAGTTATAATCTCACGTCTGTTATACTGACGATTTTAAAGTTCGCTTCCAAACTTACGACACAGGCAACGCGTTAAACATGTTTATGCGGATGCGGAAATTTAATTTATGTTATCGACTTTCTCCCATCGATATATTGTTATAATATTGATTGTAATAATATGGTGGTGTATACTAAACCGAAACTATTTTTTTGTGACTTGTCGGCGACTTGTTTCAACGTGCAATATGAATGTCCCATGTCTGTGCTTGTTTGTGTTCCTTCTGTCACACAATCAGTGAGACTGGTAAGCTGTTAACTAGCAATTTCAGCAATTTCTGTGTGTTGGGAGTGCAACATTATTGTCAAAAAGGTAAAATTTGAATTTTTTTATTCCCCAAAATTAATTTTTCCCACAAATTTGAGCGGCCCTCCTGTTTTAGTTCCTACTTTAAGTCCGGCCCACCCAAAAATTTTTACAATTTAAATTTGTGCGTTGATTAAAAGGTTGGTCACCCTGCTAGATGATATACTTCTTCGGCGACTGTTGAATTTAATAAAATTTGATTACCGGAACTGTGGCGAATAAAGCAATACGCTCAGACACGATCAGACTTGTAACAAAGATGTGCAGTCACTAGCTCCATGGAACACACTCGGGCTTCTAACAAACAAGTCACAGGACATGTAGATACTTGCAGGAAAGAGTCTACACGAATCATATAAACAGTAAATGCGAGGAACTAATTTCAGTCAGTACAGTACAATGACTCGGTGAAGTCACTCGAACGGCTATCGGAACGACCGCGCTATTTTATAGAGACACGAGTACGTTGTTTGCTCAAGCTCACAAAGGTATGAATCAGCTTCATTCAAACTTCAACATGCAATACGAACTCGCCGCGTCAGTGCTTTAGTTTCTACTTTAAGTGCGGACCGCCAAAGATTTTAACATTTAAATTGGCCCGTAAAAAGGTTGCTCACCCCTGTTTTAGGGGTATAATAGAGATCTCAATCATTTTCTAATAACGTGTCGTATGACTGTAACATACTCACCTAACCAATGGCATAGCTTCATATTTAGAAACACGTTCTGAGTCTTGTGATTGATTGATTGACTCAATCGTCAAAGAAACAATAATCTGAGTGAGCTGTGATTTGTATAATTAGATAAACACTTTGAGAAATAGATAATTTATAATTCGACCCATCTTCCAGCAAACAGAACCGAGTTCCAATCAATGAAGAAGAAGGAAATGACTCCCTCTGGCTTCAACAATCATCTCAGCGACATAGATCAGCAAGTTGCAGAGTTGATTACTAGTGTTGTTAATATTCTTCATAAATAATGCACACTCTCGTATATACTGTTCTCTCCCTCTTATGATTCAAGTCTATTAAAAACAAGACATCAAAATATCTGTTCACATGAAGTCAAAAAAAATTTTTTTGCACTATCTACGGGTGTTTGATTCTAAAATTGGGGTCGAGAACCTTCGACAGAAATCCCGAAACCGTGAAAACCTTATATCAACAGCAAAAACGACAAAAAAGAGAGCGAGAGAGAGTGAAACAATAATTTATTGCCCCCTTTTTTGCATTTGGATTGGGAGCAAGACTTCTCCAAAAAAAAAGTGAAATTCACGTTTGAATAAAGTCAGAACAAAAAAAGGTTAAAATTTCCCTTCGTCAAATTTACTGTTTATCTTTCTGTCATTTCAGTTTTCTTTTCTTTTTTTTTGTTTGCTGACGAAGGTTCCTTGAAAACAGTGCAGTGGTTGAGATGGGAATTGAAAATTGGGGTCTCGGGTTGCTCTCACCATTATTTTGACGAGGGCTGAATCTGAATCATTTAAAATATCTGTCACACACTATCCGCATGAAAGTTTCAGAAGAAGAAGAAGGAAGTCTTGAAAGGTTTACTGCTGACAGGAAAATTTTTTGAACGTGGAGTTTTTAAATAAAAAATTATGGTAGTTAAAATGAGTTCTAATTCCGTTTTTCACTTTTGGGTATAACAGGATGTGGGAGAGGATTTGAATTTACGACCATAACTTCTATACTCTGGCGGTTTGACCATTATACTATTGATCTTCCACAAAAATATAAAATTTATAATGAATTTGGGGTTTTCAAATTTAAATTTGGTTTAAATTTAACCTTTGAGATTCTGGAAGGCTAAATTTCCAGAAGGCTTGGCGTCCTTCTGACTCGTTCTCTCTCTGTTTTGGGTTCCTAGTCGTCATTTGGGAGAGGAGTAGGAGCGATAGAAATTCTAATCATTCTAGTCTCTTCTCCCTTGGCTGTCTCTGTCGGGCTTGTTTGTAGTCTTCTTTGGTTTCTAGGACTTGTTGGAAGATTTGCCACTTTTTGGTGAGTTCAGCAGGTCCTGTATAATATTGTACATGTCACTTATAACCGATCCAAAACGCTTATAGTCGTTTGACGTCAAATCTCTGACTTACTGTCAACATTTTCGAGTAGAAGGTTTTGGAGCTATTGTAATTATAACCAATACTGTCGGGGTTAGGTGAATTAATGGAACAAATCACACAAAAATTAATTTATTTAGATAAACATTATCTACAAGAATATCTACAAAAAATTACGCGGTTATGGCAATAGCTGTTCGAGTTTGTTTGACTGTACTGCACTGACCGGGCGCGTGTTCTGTTTATATGCTTCCTGTAGACCCTTGGTACTCAAACTGCGGCCCACCAAGCTCTTGTGAGTGGCCTAGTGGCCCAGTGGAAACCGACTGAGTCAAAATTTGTGAAAGGTCGATTGCATTGTTAAGTCTGAACTATAGTGCCTGACCAGAACGAAAATGTTCAGGCCTATGTTCAGAAACTGCTAACATTGTTTGCCTCATTATATCTTCGTGAGGCAATATACAGAAAATACATACAGAAATAAACTAACAGATGTACATACAGATGATGCCCTGAAGGTGGACTGTAACGTCGAAAACGGGACTTGTAAAATCTTTTTTTATTGGTAAGTTGTGTGGCCCAGTCGCAATGGTCATGTGGCCCGGAAGGAAAAGCTTGAGTACCAAGGCTGTAGACTCTTTCCTACAAGTCTGAGAGCGTTTTCATGTTAGCTTCTGTCTTTCTGACTTGCTGTTTGCTACAAGTCTGGACTTGTTGCCTTGGTCACCACAAATACAGTTCAACTTCTTGTGTTTTTATAAATACTCAACTCAACCTCAAACCCAAACATATGCTCTTCAACTCTCACCCACTGGTAATCATTATCTAGTGGTAAGATTCTGAAGGAATAAAAGTTATAATTAAATCATCCAATCAAAAAATAAATAAATACAGATAAATAACTTTAGCTGGAAGATTTTACCTCAGAGGAAGAGAGAGAGAGAGAAACAAAAATCGAGTGCCGCCAATCATGAACGAATCGAATTAATATCCGTCATTATTTACGATTACTTTGATTTATCTATATCCGGTCATTTGTGACGAGGGAAAAATGTCCACTTTCCATTAGACAATCCCTCTTCCTCCTTCCCTCTCTCTCTTCCTCTGTTTTAGTCAATTTCCAGAGAGATATCATCGAACATTCAGTCAACCCAAACTTCATCGGTAGACCTAATTTACTTTACGCATCAATTAGAATTCGCCAAAAAACCATTTCGAAATTTTGTTTGTTTGTTTGTTTGTCTGTTTGTTTGCATTGATTTTGTTTAATCGGTTTTTTCCCCCCAAAATGAATGCATGACTGAATCAGACTTTTAATCAAAAACTTTTTGTTTTGTGGATGTATGTTTCTCAGTGTTTGAAAAAACGTGAATTTTAGTATTTTTTGTTAAAAGTCATTATTTATATTTAATCAACGAGAAAACTCGGATCCGAGTCGGTTGTAATCCGAAATTTTCCCAGACTAGATTTGTCGGTCTTAATACTCGCCTGATAAAAACTCTAAACCCTATGTTGCTTTTCCGGTTGTTTCCAATTTCCGGTTTTGACAGTAATATTCTACCTTTGTTTTGGACTTTTTGGTTTTGTGTTTGTGTTTCTGGGTATTTGCACCAATTGAGACTTTAAAATATAATTTATCTGAGTTGTAAATAACGTAAAGCCCAAGAACCTTTTTCGAATTGTGCGCTGGAAGCATTTCGAAGGTCGAATGTAATAAACTAAAGACTAATACAGTAACAAAATAAGAGAAAATAGAGCATCTGACAAATCCATTTATTGTTTTGGTGTGTTAGTTCTGTCCGATAATGTTACAGCATGTTTGAACATGTTTGCGTATATTTCCCTCCCTTAATACTGAATTTATATATTTATATATACTGACTAGGAAATGAACTATTAATACAACCAAGATGATTCATGTTTGTATTCACTAATGACGACTGATAAACTCCATCCAGGCTACTGTATTCTATTTTATTGATGGAAAAATGTGAGCTGATCAGTCCCCAAGTCATTACTATGTATTAGGCCTACCGGAAAGTTCTGTCGGTAATGTTGCAGCAAGTTTGAACTCGTTTGCGTATATTTATTACTGAATGTATACTAACCTAGAAAAATTAACTAAAACCAAGATGAATCATGTTTGTATTCATCATTGGTGATTGATAATGTTCATTTAGGTCACTGTATTGTAGCCTAACTGTTGGATACAGTGGATAACAAATTTTATACGGGATTGGCTAACGACCTAACTGTCTACTTCTACGTTATTCTGCTTTAGTCAAGCACTCCACTCTGGTGCTATCTATCGATTGGCGCTAATAGTATTTTGTACAAATAATGTGGTACAGAAGGGATAGAAAATCGTTGGAAGTGTTTGGTGAGGGTGCAGTTTCTATATATACAACATACAGAAGGTGGTTAGTCAAATTTCCTGGTCAGCGAAGTGAGAGTTAGAGAATATTCATACACCCTGCTGTACCCAAAAATAGACAAAACTTTCCGTTATACCCAATATATTGTATTTAATTCCGTCAGCAGAAAATACTTATATTATTATAAATCATGTACAAATTGAGGAATATTTTGACATAAATTTATGGTGAAAGTGTGCAATATTTATGAAATGAAGCGGCGATGAAAACGTGCATTATTCTTGAAATTAATTTACAGAAAGAGAGGACATCTGTGACCGTTTTCAAAACAATTTTTGGTAAAAATTTTTTTACTGAAGCCAATACTTATTAAAAGTGTGCACTACTTATGAAATCAATTCTTCATAAAAGTGTACATACCTTATTTGCTAATTATCATAAATTAAAAAGCCACTACACTTTCAACTAAAAAACTTTTAAACATAACACAAACTTTCATCCAAATCTAAACATATTTTGGCGGGAAAAGTTTCATACAATAATAGAAACTGAGTGTCCGTTCCCTCACCTGAACACGGTCCTTTCCTTTTCTTTCCATTCGAGAGAGAGAGAGAGGAAGACGCCACTGACAAAACACTCGACGTCTTTGGTTTATCACGTAAACTTAGCATCCTTCACTGTCGTTTCTGTTCTGAGTCATTTTCAATTCCCTAAGCTCCGAGATCATTCTTCAACATCTTAGGCTCGGTTTCATCCTCCCCAGGCATTTCTTGATATTTTCCTCAGCTTTTTTCTTTTCTTCTTCGAGATACGGGGTCAAAGCTCTTTAGTAACGATCCTAATTGATTTTGTGTTTTGTTTTGTTGCTGTTGTGAGATGTTGAAGTGATTTTTGTTAACCTTTTGATTTTCTTCTCTGCTTTCAGGTGAGTGGCTATTATCCAGCTTTATCAAGGTCGGGTGTGAAGCTGTCAAAGCACCTGACTAAGGGAGTAGTGTTAACAATTCGAGTCTCCTTCCAATACCAAAGGTTAGGAACGGGATCAAACTGTATACTCAACTCAGGTATGGCTACAAAATTCTAGAATTTTAAAATCAGACAGAAGGAAAGGAGTGAGAGCCTCTTTGTGGTTGTTGATGTTTCCAACCAACAAGAAAAAATGTTTTTATCTGTAAAAATATAAATGAAAAGATGGCGGAAGAGAAAATTTTTATTCTTTAGAAATTGTGAAGGGAACAATAAAAAAAAAGTTCAATTTTAGTGTCTACCTTAAAATCCAATTTGAAAGTATCTCCTTGAGCCCTTTCAAAAGCTTTCTTCTTCATTTCTTTTGAAAATTTATGACAACAAATTTCAATTTATGACAAGAGGCCGTTTTTCAAGTTTCTCTCCGATTTGCTCGAGGCGAATAAAATAAATTTTTTTGAAATGTTTTTTTAAGCATAATTTCTGGCGAATACAATCCACCAATAGGCTGTCAATAGTAATTTGCCTGTCTCATCAAAATTGTGTTTGGTTTTTGGAGTGGCTACCTTTATAGTCCTAGAATTTGAAGAATCGGGTTGTGCTGTTGAAGTGATGACGTCATTGGTTTATCTATGTCACAATATAATGAAACACTCTCAAAATGTCGTAGGACTGGTTTATTGGGTCTTTGTGAACTAAATTTTGAGTTTGAATGACCCAAAAATGGTTTCAGTATAAATAAACAAAAACATGCTTATTTGGGGCTGTGATGGAGGTTCTCTTTCAACTTTTGTCTAAATTTTTATTGATCTTTTTGTTTCATAAATAATGCACACTGTTTTGAAGGATTCATTTCATTAAAAATGCACACTTTTCTGATTTAATTTTATAACCACAATTTTAGAAACTTATTTATAGTTTCTAAACTAATTTCTTAGTATTTTCTTAATAAAGGACTTCATTCATAAGTATTGCACACTTTATTAGAGGATCATGCCAAAAGTAATGCACAATCTACGAAAGTCATATTCACATTCTGAAAGTCTTTTTGTCGAGTATTCCTGTCATGATTGATCCATACTCTTCTTGTCGATTCATTTCATAAATATCGCACACCGTCTTTAGACATTTATTTTATGAATGAGGACTAAACAGTGCTGATACGACAGGATTTTTTGGTAAGCTAGTGATTTTCCTTAGCCTTTAGCCAGTTTGCAGAGTAAAACAACCCAAGAAAGTCGTTTTCCAAACTGACTGCAAATCAACAACTCATCTCAAACACTCTTTGAGAAGTAGACGAATTTGAAATGAGAAAAGTGAGCTGCCTAAATACCACCAAATTTAACGTCCCCTCCCCCCGCGGCACTGATGTTTAAATTTCCAAATTAATAAGATGCTGTTGGTTGTAATCAAACTTAGACAAAACAAATGCTAATGCTAAAAATTTAGTTTCCCTTCAAATTGGATTAAGAAAAAAATTTAAGGATGGACTCCCACAACCAATTTTCTGTTGCTTCTCCTGTTGGACTAGTAAGGATGGATTGAAAGAAAAAAGCTCAGAGACATGGGAAGGAAAAATGAAGACGAGACCATTTTCCATCAAGCTCTAAATTCCTTTTTTTTGGAGAGGTCTTGGGATGGGAAAAATCAACAATTTCCCTCGAGGGTCAGTCTTTCCTGCTGGTAGAAAACAATCAAAATCGATTAGTTTGAGTAAACAATTTTATAATGGAGCATTATTATGTGTTTCACCGACAACAGCAACAACAACAGGAAAAAGCTTGTGCCCAACAAAAAAAGAAAATCTTAGTTCCACTTCAGAATCTCGAAAACCCAAGGGAAGGGTGAGGAAAAAAGAAAGATGGCGTTTGGTTTGTAACGCGATAGTTTTGAAAATCCGAACCGAAAACAACTTCCACCCGAAATTCCTTGATAAAAGGAATCCGGAAGAAGACAAACACAACAGAAAAATTTCCGACTTTATCACATGATTTTAGAATTTTTTTTTGTTGCCATCTTCTCTGTCGTAATTATTAATGTCAGCTAATTGATTAATTAAATTTTCACAACAGAAGGACATCTTAATAGAGAAACTGTCTCTTTTGAGGGGAAGGGGGAGGAGGAAGATGGAAATGCAGAAAAGCTCGAATGTCATTTGATTCTTTTTACTGTTGTTTACTTTTTAATGCTTTGAGAGCCCTGGGAGGGGAAAACCGGTTTCGAATTTCTACAGGATTAACAATTTCCGAGAGGAGATTTAAAGATTTATGTGTGTGATACTAAAGGCGCTTAGCCTCGTTAAACTCCTTTTTTACAGCCGATGACATAACAGAATGTTTATTTTGGTTTTTTTTTGAATTCTGTTGGTCTGGTTGGCCTGCTGGGAAATTCTCCCCAAATTTTATTATATTTATTGGGTGAGGTTGTTTATTTGAGAATTTATTGATTGATTTTTTATATTACACATCGCAAATCCTTCCCCGGGTTTGCTAAGGAACATTACATACAAGTATACAGTACCACATAAGAAGATAAAAATTTTTGTTACCTCAAGCTCGGCTAACTCTAACTGTTCGTTTTGGTTGTCTATAAGTGCTGGTCACTAAATAAAGACACCTACAAATTTTTATTATTTACTGAATGAGGTAATAGAATCACTTTAAATTTTTACTGTTGGCATAGTTGTATAGTTGTACCCGCCATTTTGTATTTGAAAATTTATTAATTTGCAAGAAAAATTGGTTTGGGCATTGAACACGAAATTTGGACGCTTTAGGAAATTGGTTCAAAATTCCCTCAAAAGTGGGAAAAGGATCCACAACTCGTGCCAACTTATATTTTCAAACTCAAATTTAATTTTACGTTAACATAGCACCCAAACACAACACCATTTTAACTGTTCCTGGAAGGAAAAATGTCTGGATTATGACAATAAGGTTTAGGACTCCTAGATTTTATAGGACCCACCGAATGATTTCGAAGTTTCCTGAAACCACTAGAACCCTCTCCCATAAGCTCATTATGGGAAGAAGGCTCTCATAGTCCCGGCAGGTTCATGATCGCTTGAGATGGGCCTTTTTTTGGACTTTTAGCTTATGGAAAGTGTGGGACTCATCCCTGAGGTGCAAGGGGATGCGTACCCACTAAAAAACCTGCCGGAAAACGAAATACGTGTGCCATACCATATTCTCAGATTCCTAAAAAGATTCTTCGTTGTGGTGGACCTGCTGCAACCTGTGTTTGAATTTGTGTGTCAAGGTTTTGCAGGAACCCACCGAAGAGCTAAAACGAATTATGTCAAAATGAGGTTTCTTCTAATAACATTAAAAATTTGTTCTGGAAGACTTTCAATCAATTTTTTGAGTTCTGGTACGGTTATCATATCCCATTCCTACTGTATAACCCTTTGAGCTCCTCTTTGGTCTGGAATTGTAGGTGTCAACCCAACCCTTCAATATTTAACTATTTTTCACTTCTCCGATAGCTGTCTGTGACTATTTTTAACTTTTCCACGCCAAAACCTGTTTTTGGTCAGCAGTCAGGAACAGTAAAAATTTTAGGTCGTTTCACCACAAACCTGAAAAGTTATCATCAAAAAACTCAGGCGTCCAATACTGTAGTAATATATTATGTAAACCGAGAAGAAACATCGTTTATACCAACGGTAAAAGTGATAAATCAAGTGTGTTTAAGAATGATGAAGAGGTTTTTGATTATCTCTCCTCAACCAACCAACTGATTGAGGTTAGTGCTTAAAAAGCTTTGAAGAAAGTTATACTGAGTGCTCTGTTTCTTGATGTATCATTCATTCGAAAGCTATATGATCTAGTTATTCGTTTATCAATTGTGGTACAAAGTAACGCATCTGTAAATCTAACTGTATAAATCAAGAAATTTAAAAATTGGCGAACCAGTATTATTCGAATACCCGGCAATTATTCATAATCCCCACATAAAAATTTATCGCTCGTTCATGTTGGTTCTTCGCATTATTATTATCTGTTTGTTAGTTAATTATCGGTTGGCGGAACATCTTTGTCTTAATTCGCGGGAGTTTGTCGAGGGATTTGTAGAGGATTTGTGCTGCTGTTTAATATAAACTTTCTTAATAAAAGAACAACTGGGTAATAAAAGAAAGCGGTAAGCTTCTTAGGATAATCAATTTGTCTTCTTACCTGGAATATTGTTCTTTTGTATTTTCAATACAATTTTCATAATATAATAAATAATATACACCGTTCTAGGTAAAACGTCGTGGTTTACTCAGAAAATAGTTTCATCCAACAAGAATCGCAATAAAGAAGATTTGATTTACTTCTTAAACGGTTGGCTATATCTTAACTTCCTGGAAACCCGACAGAGCAGTGCGCGTAAAACCGGACTTGATTTAAGGTCAATAAATGAGAACGCAATTCCAGGAAATCTGTCTGTAAATATGAAACACAGTAATGAGTGTGTGGTGCTTTTCAAATGAACTGTTGCATGAAATAAGTGGAAACATCTCCAGAGCACACGCCACTTCATTAGTGACATCGGAAGGCCTACTGTATGAAGTTGGCATATGTACAGTTTTGTGCGTTGTGTATGTGACTGATTTGTATGTCTACCTGATTGTTATTGAAAAGACGAGTCTAAAAGAATCTGGTGACAGTAACTGAATAATATGTGTTGCCTAATTTGACTCGTTCTATAGATATAAGAAGACGTGACATGTCGTTGTATTTATATGACTAAAAGTGCTCTTTTTACCTTCCATTTGTCTTAAATTAGACATTAAGTAGTTGGTCTGGCTTTAAAGGGGCTTTATATCTGGGAACAGACCAGTGCCTTAGCCTCAGGGGTAGAATAATCGGATTTGACTGAAGGTGCAGTCTATAGGATAGGATAACTAAAAATGTAAAGACAGTTTCAGCAACTTTTTAAAAACTTTTTGAAAGCTCACTGTGATGACGTCGCCAATTGTAATTAGAATTAAAAGAGAACTAAAGATGAACCCAAGAGAGGTGCGCACGCAACTGAGTGTCTGAAAGGTGTAACTAGCGCTAGGTTTATGCCATTTATTAGTCTTATGACTGTGAGGTGGTTGGTATGATTCAGGTAACATTAAATTTTATGTTACGCTGTTAGTGATACAGATTATAGTTAAATCGGGATTGTTAGCGCTGTTGTTATTGCTCTAATCTTACAAACATTCATAGTACTGCCATTACCTACACTCGGTTCACCACAGCTGATGAGAGATAATAAAAGCTCATCAGAAAGCTATTTAATTAAGACCAATCAATCTGGTTTTAAGTCCATCAGTATTACACAAACTTGAAGTTAGTGTGAAAATTAAGTACTTCAACACAAATAAATATAAAAGTGATTCTTCAGACAGTGAAACACGCTATAAGATGAGTGAGTTTGGGAAGTAGGAATCGGCTGAAGTCTCTGATTAACCCAAAAGCAATAAAAATTCGGTTTCTTCTCGTGGATTCTAGCATCATATTCCAACAGAAAAACGGACAGACGGACAGAATTCATCGAATGACACATGAAATTGAGTTACGAGATAAAACGGTGAAACAAATAAATTTTGAAATAATTGAGGGTAAAGTATAACAGGTGGTAATTAATAAATATTCAGGCGCGAGGCCGCCAATATATAATTTGATTCATATAATTCAGTTAACGGCGTTGATGTGCGACGAGGAGAAAGGTGAGGAAAGTTTTGAGGGAGAGGAGAGAGAGAGAGTAATATAGAAGACCTCTTGATGACAAAAACAGAGAATATTAATACCTTTATTAGCGGGGTGAAAGCAGCTAATTTAATGCTCAACCTCCATTATCAATTTGCATCTTTCAAACAATATTTTGAAGGATTCAGGAGAGTTTTGTCCGTTCGCGTAGGGCCGAACCCTTGTTCAAGGTCAAAAGAAAGGACAAGAAGTCTCTAGAAGTCTGTTTTTAATTTACTTCAACTCTCAGCTAACTACCATCTGTCACCAATCTGAAATCGGGCTATGTGACATGACTTAGGTCTCAGTCGATCCCTCGACACGCAAAATTCATAAATATTGCACACTTTTGGGTTTTGTCGATGGAACATCACAACTTCTTAATGACATTAGTCGGTGGTTGAAAGTTGACGGATGGTTTCGTGTGGGTATCGAACCCCTGACCTTTGATCAACCTTTTGACTACCAGGTGACACCGAAATCTCTAATTAGATTAATTAAAAAAGGTTCAAAAGATATTAATTAAAAGGATTAATTGAAAAAGGTTTAAGAGATTGAATGGAAAGTTATTTGGAGATAATCAATCATTAGTAATTCAATAAATCAATAATAATTATATTCCTATTATAACAAATTTACTCTCTCTCCCTCTAGTTGATTTAATTAATTTTTTATGTATATTCATAAATAATGAGTATTATTTTGAGAACGTTTCATAAATACTGCACAATTTATTGACAACCCCATTTCAAAAGAGAAAATTATCGATGAGAGTGGTGTATACTTTCATGAAGGAAAGAAGAATGCTGGGTCCAGTCAAAATGGTACACGTATTTCCCCAGATTCTCAGTTATCATGTGAAAGAGAAGGATAACCTTGTACAAACATGAAGAATGGACCCTGAAAGACTGAAAAATAGGATCTTCGGGTACTTCCTAAAGAAAATGACAAGGGCGGTGTGGTTCCTACAGACGAGAAAAGATCTTAATGAACTGGGAATCATGCAGAAAGACTTAAAATTGTGTGATGGGATGGAAAAGAAATTAGAACAAGGATTATTGCTCAAACGGGTAGAGCGTGGCCTGAGGAAAGGAAAGAACCCAC
>JADMLL010000007.1:6108007-6182078 GCA_016920875.1 Columbicola columbae
AATACAAAAACGGAGGGAAAAATTTTTGTTTAAACGGTCTCGAAGAACGTTAGTCGACCGATAGACAGAAAGAGATTGGAGATGTGGAATACTGAATTTCCATTTCCGGTTTTTAATTTAATTTCCGTCACACGGGTACAGTGTTCGCTTAACCTAAGATCAGGTTTGGAACATGCTCGAGAGGAAGTGACATTTTCTAGGAGGGAAATCTTTATGGTTCGCTGCGTGTAGGAGGAGAAGAAGGGAAAAAGAAATCTCGAATGGTGAGCCGAAGATAAGCGATCGTAGGTTTCAACTGGAACGGAAAGTCACACATAATTTGGGTTCAAGTGGGCTTTTTGTCACGAATAAAAACTGGATAAAATTCTCCAGTCGATTTAATAATGTAGATAAAACCGGAGGGAAATTAAATGGGAACCGAATACCGCTTATAAGTATCATTTTACTTCTATCTTCGTCGACATTTCAAAATAAAAATTTTTCTTCTTTTCTCCCCGGACTCATCTTCGGTTTCGTTAATTTTGCATAAAATAATAGTAAAGGCGGTGGAGGGATGGCGTTCAAACTGAAGCGGGGAGTCGGGAAGGCGAAGTGGAAAAAAGTCAAAATGTCAAATGTAATTGGCACTGCCTCCTGCGTTTTACTGACTTTGAAAATAGATCTTTGGTCGAGGAGTTGGTTCCTGACACTTTTTCCCTCTTCTTTTCATCTACGTCTAGCACTCTTGAGTGAAAAGGGTCACAAAGCTTTCTCCTTCATTCCTTTCCAGCCTTCTTTCACTAACATTCTTTCTCTTCCTTCGATTATCTCATTCCCCTCCCTTCCTCTTTGGTTTAGTTTACGGCCTAAGGTTGATTTAAAGTAGAAGTGTTTCTGTTTCGGAAAGTTTCAGACTGTTATTGTTTTATATTACGTAAGCTTTTGTTTGACTAAAAGGGAGGAAACACTGATCTAACCGGATGTGGAATTTATTTCAAAAGTATTGCACAGAAAAACATAGACAACAAAAAAACGGCGAATAGCGTCTCAAATGTAAAATTGATGTTATGTCCTTTTTGCACCAAAAAGCAGACGACGGTGGCTCCATCTTTAGTGACTCTCTACATATAAAAGTGAAAAACTCGTCACAACAATCCTCAGTTTGTTTATGGTGTTTGTGGTTGAGTGGACGAATCGTTTAGTTTGTGTTTTGTGAACAGTGACAGTGTATGTGATCTAAAACGTTATATAAGGTATGTTATACTGATTTATTTCATTTTTATAAGAGTTTATTTCATAAATAATGCACATTTCCGGCTCGAATTTAATTCATAAGTATCACATCCAAGGAGAAATAATTTTTGTAAAGGAGTACTATACACCTTAATTCAAAATTACAGCACAATTTTCCGATAAAATTCATTTCATAAATATTGCACACGCTTTCAAAATAAATAAGAAAAATTTTTAGCGTTCACTAACAGTCACTCTTTGACTTATTTCATCTCCTTTTACGCGTTTTGAGGTTATACTTTAGAAAATCACTCCGATTGTATAATGACCTATCGTTCCGCCGAAATAATATAAGTTAATCCATCATCTTATACAATTCGTTTCTCTAATATTTAACTGATTTTATGAAACCGAAGAGTATATATGTGTTTTGATTAAAACTGCTGTCGTTAGTTTGATGACAGACTGATTATTGATGAAGGAATCTTCGGGGATTCACGGAAGATCGACTGTCCTCTAATTACAAATTAATGTGCGCGGGAGGTTTTCACGAAAATCGGTCCTTGGATGACGTCGTGACGGGAAAAACAACCGAAAACAGGTACATCCTCACTTAAAATTAATTTTTGGGGGTAGTGGGTTGAGATTCAGCAATAAAATTAAAATGTAAATTGCTTTATTTAGCGAGCTCCATAACAGTTAAACATTCATACCCCGGTCTCGTGTAACACGACGTAATCATCCGTATAAAACGCGAGACCGCATAAAATGAAAGCGGTGTTGGAAAATAGTTTTTGAACATTTGCGAATAGTGTGTATGGTAAATTCGATATCAATATCGGTTTTATTATTAACCTCCATTCGGGGGCCGGGGGGGGCCTTCTCACTCCTTAATAAATTCTGTTGCGATTTCGGCGGAAAATGAGTTTTAGCCGAGGAGAAAAGTTTTCCCACGAGCAGAAGGGGTAATTGACTGAAAATAAATTCCGTTACCATGAAAAATTTTCCTCAGTTTTCAAACAACTTTGAGCGATTTTGATAAATTTTCTAAATTATTCGCCCCTCCCCCGCTCCCCCATCAACCACTCCTCAACACTTCACTCGATTTCTTTTTTTCACCTGGCAGGAGTGTAAAAAAAAAAATAATTTATTAAGTTTTTGTTCTAGGCAAAAATTATAAACTTTAAGTTTTGGAGGGAAAATTTACGATGTTTTTGCTTTTCCATAACTTATATACAGGGTGTGCATCTCTTTTGGATTAAACTGTCCTCGTGAGTGTGTATCACTGTTGAAATGAATCCTGTTGGGATTATAAGCCTACTTTCCCTTCCGTTGTGCATTACTTTTGAAATTACTTCTCTTTTTTGATTATGAAATGAATTATCTATGAAAGTGTGCATTACTTTTGAAATGAACCTTCACTGAAAGTATTCAAGGGCCTGGGGGTGGAGTTATCGAAACGCCTGACTGATCAAGTTGATGGTTGAGAGTTTGAGGCTACTCCTTGTTAAATTCTCGAGCAAAAAAGGAGATGTATAACTCAAATAGAATACAAAAACTATGTCAAAGTATAATTAATACTTTGTTAAGTCAGTAAATCCTCAAAAAGCTCAGAGTATATATACCGCGATGAGTGAAAACAAAATTTAACAACTCCGCAAGACTTTTTTTACTTAGCGTTAAGTCTTCTCGCCAAAGTTTTGCTACAAATAAAATTCTGTCAAACACAACATATTTCGAACGGAAGGAGGAGGAAGAAGAAGAGAGGAGGAGGTGAAAGAGGAGGAGAGGAATAAAAAAGGAAATGTAGTAAAATAAGAAGCATCAGACAACCTTCAGGTGTAAACATAATATTTTTAAGTGTAAGGGCTTTTAAAAGCATTATCTTGTTCAAACTTTTGCGCTCTTTCTTTCTTCTCGATCTTTTTTTTTCTTCCAGAAGACTCCAACCTCCTCCCTCTCCTCCTCCTCACTCGCTCTCCTTTCACATCTTCCTGGGAAAATGTTTTTAGAATGAATAACCGATAAGTTAGTAAACTGCATCAGATGGATCAGTTCCGTGAGGAGAAAAATTTCGAAAAAAGGGAAAATCACCCGAACGAGAATGGAATAACCGATAAACGAAGGCGGTGGATTTTAGTTTTGAAACTTGGAACAAAACTCAACTATCACAAACTGATAATTAATTGAATTAATTAATTAATTTTGTTTTGTTTGCATCCGTCGAAGACAACAGCTCCCACTCCTTACAACAAATCACTTGAATCAAATTTTTAATTTATATTTAATGATTAAATCCTGATTAATTAATTTTTAATTAGTTTAATGAAAAATCAGTTGTTTTTCTTATAGAAATTATTTCAGAAGTAATGCACACTTTCTTGAAGGACTTAATTATATATTAGGTCTATCGGAATGTTCTGACTGTTTTTTGGGTATAACAGGAGGTGTGAAAAGCCTCTAACTCTCACCTCGGTAATCGGGAAATTTGACTAACCATCTTCCGCATGCCCTATATATAGAAAGTACACCCTCACCAAACACTTCCAACGATTTTCTATCTCTTCTGTACCACTAACTGGTACAAAACACTGAAAGTTTGTGTTACGTTTAAAAGTTTTTTAGTTGAAAGTGTTTGTTAGTGGCTTTTTAATTTATGATAATTAGCAATAAAGTATGCACACTTTTGTGAAGAATTGATTTCATAAGTAGTGCACATTTTTAATGAGTATTGGTTTCAAAAGTCATTAAAAAAATTTTTACCAAAAAGAATTGTTTTAAAACGGTCACAGATGTCCTCTCTTTCTGTAAATTAATTTCAAGAATAATGCACGTTTTCATCGCCGCTTCATTTCATAAATATTGCACACTTTCACCACAAATTTATGTCGAAATATTCCTCCTTTTGTACATGATTTATTATAATATACCTATTTTCTGCTTACGGGATTAAATACAATATATTGGGTATAACGGAAAGTTTTGTCTGTTTTTGGGTACAGCAGGGTGTATGAATATTCTCTAACTCTCACTTCGATGACCAGGAAATTTGACTAACCACCTTCTGTATGCTTATATATATAGAAACTGCACCCTCACCAAACACTTCCAACGATTTTCTATCCCTTCTATACCACATCATTTCTACAAAATACCGTTAGCGCCAATCGATAGAGAGCACCAGAGTGGAGTGCTTGACTAAAGCAGAATAACGTAGAAGTAGACAGTTAGGTCGTTAGCCAATCCCGTTAAAATTTGTTATCCACTGTATCCAACAGCTTGGCTACAATACAGTGACCTAAATGAACATTATCAATCGCTAATGATGAATACAAACATGATTCAACTCGGTTTTAGTTAATTTTTCTAGGTTGGTATACATTCAGTAATAAATATACGCAAACGTGTTCAAACTTGCTGCAACATTACCCGACAGAACTTTGCATTAGGCCTAATACATAGTAATGACTTGGGGAACTGATCAGCTCACATTTTTTGATAAATAAAATAATCTCACTCATCTCCTCTTGTTTTTTCTGCCTACTGTATCTCTTTGTATCATCCTCTCACTCCATGCCTCTCTGTTACTATATCGTTTTTTGGGGGGCTTATCAAAAATATTTCAGAGATAACAATACAGAAACAAACAAATAAGTAGATAAATAAAAAACAAAACACGACCCTAAGACATTTATTGACTTTTCGTTTGTTTGAAATATAGTTTCAAAAACTTTGCACATTCATGAGAGTTCATTCATAACTTCTCCACGAAGTTTGTGGCTATGGCTCCTTTCTTCCGTCGCTCATCCCTAGACAGTTCGATAAAATATGTTGTTAAGGCTCATTTGACATAGTTATAGTACTACCCTTCTGGCTTGTGACTCGGAAGGGAATATACTTACCAATGGCACCGACTCTGGTGTCGTTTAATGCCTAAGAACTACTGTTTGTGATCGAAATGGTCTTCAACTGCGTGGTCTGAAGTCCTTCTTAAGTATGCCTACTGAGGAGGAGAAAAGCATATTTTGCACCTTTCCTGATCTTTCTATTCGACCTTCTGATTCTAGAAAATTTCTTTCAGTTCATCAAAGATCCTTCTTTCTACTAGCCGGGTCAGCTATATACCTCCACGACTGATAGTCATGGAGACTAAGTCCAACGGCGTCTCCACCGGGGTAGATACTTAGATACCTAGTACCCTCACAGCTTCCTTGTCTCACAGGGGTAAAGACTCGAACGGGAATAGACAATATAACCTCTTTGTTCTCTTCCTAGTGTCGTTGTGTATATTAATATATAGACCCACTAGTGGGAGGAGTAGTGTAGTGGTTAAGTTCCTGACTTGGACGCAAATGGTCGTGGGTTCGAATCCTCCTACCCAAAATTTAAGGGTGAAAAACCGGATTAAAACCACCACCCATATATAGACCCACTCACATCGAGGTTCGAAGCTTCTGAAGAAAGAAAGGATGGTGTACAGAAGAGTTTATTTCAAAAGTAATGCACACTTGTTGACTAACTTTTGTTTTCATTTTTATTGTTGGGTAATTCAAACGCCTAACTCCATCCAGTATCATTAACAACTCGTCAAATCTCAAAACTCAATTGGCTCTCTCTCTCAATATACTTACATAACACTTAAAATACTTCTTTATTGATATAACGCGATAATATTAGTTATAATTACTTAAAGTAAACAGCGATAATGTCGGCGTATGTGAAACTTAAATTAATATTTCTCGTTAGGAGAGGAGATGAAGAAAAAAATTTCGTTCGAGACTCAGTGTTAATTTAAAGGAAACTTGAGGCGTGCGTACATTTGCCAAGTTTGAATAATAAGTGAAGGAACTTGGTTTTCCTTTTGCTTTAATACTTGTAGTCCCAAGAGACGAGAAGATCTCAGCAAAGGAAACGAGACTCTCTTTGTCTTCCGCTAACTTATCTCTCGTTGTTAAATCTCTTCTTTCAATTCTTCCTGTATTGGCTTAATTGCATGTAGAAAGCTTTCTCGGATTCATCTTGAAAGTGAGGAAAGGCAAGAGAGTCGGGGAAGGGGGAGGATTCCCAAACTGAAAAATCCGAGGATGTGACAAGTATGAGAAAGAAAATGAAAGTTCTTCACTTATCACGGTTTTCACACGCTTTTCAAGCATCTCGAGGGGTATAAAAAGGTAAAAATTTTTCCTCAAATTAGGAAAATTACAAAAATCCTCTTCTTTCCATCCTTCCTTTACAAAATTACAGTTTCCATTGTTTGGCGAGTTTAACTGAGAACCTTCTCCATTCGGAAAATTTCAGGTAAATCAAGAGGTCACGGAATCAGCGAACCGTAGCTTTAGACTTCTACCATCTACCTCAAGTTTGTTTTCTTCCGCCATTTTTATTTGCTTTTTTATAAAAATTCCCTCCGCTGTTGAAACTTAAATTTCCTTTAGCTAACCATTTTCTTGTTCTCATTCTAATTTTCTATTTTTACTACCTTTTCGTTTGCTTAGGTTTCTCATCGACTTGGCTCTGAACTTTGGTCGTATTTTCCTTTCATTATGGTATTGCACAGTTTCCGGAGCTTTCTTGAAAGCTTCCCGTTATTTTTGGATTATGTAAATCTTATCTTAATCTTTTAATCTTCATTCAAATTATTTTATTATAAACAATTTGTCACTTTAATTTGAGGATTTTGTTTGTTAAGTGTGTTTCGTGTCTCTGGGACTTCAAAGAAAGCGGAGGAGGGAAAGACTTTTAATTGGAGTGATAATCTGATTGAGAAATCAAAGGAAAAATAAAATCGGAAGCTTTGAATCAAATTAGGAGAAGAAAAAGGAAAAGAATAAACAAAACATCTCTCCTCCTTCATCCTCTATTCCAATTATACTATTTGTTCTTGTTAAAAATTTTCGTAACTCTGAGAAGGAAAAAGCCAAAAACAAATATTCACCTCGAAATCCTCGCCATTGTTCCTCCTCATCAGCCGATCCTCTTTTCTTTTTTCTCTTGTTTTCACTCTTTTTCTTTTATTTTTTGCCTTGGGAACATTTTTTGAGGATTTTTGAACTCTCTGTTGGATAACTCAATTTTTATTTTCCGGCCCACTACCACCTGTCACGTGCTATTTGTCTTCAATGAGGAACTCTGAGTAGTAGGGCATGGGACGCTGTCAAATCAAACCTTTCTCGCAAATGAGTTCAGATAACCAGACAATGAGTTAGTCTGATTATTGTTGAAACCAAAAGGAGGATGGTTTATCTATCAAAAGGTTCGTCTATTCATCAATCTCAATTGTTACTTACCGAATAGCTTCTTTGCTGACTCACCCTTACCCTCGGGACCCAAAAATTTATTTTCAAGAAACTACATCCTGTGATTGGTTGGAAGAAAGGTTCTTATACAATGATATGACACCTTATTGAAGATCCTTAATAGGCCTGTCTGAATAGAACTAAAGACGTTGTAAGTTTGGAACCCAGAGTTTTTGGCTAACAGCACCAGAAGTTGACTTTTGGGAAAAGGAGGTTAGCCTCATTTGGATATGGAAGTACGCACCCTTGGATCAGTCTTCCTTTCTTTCCAGCTTCCTTTGGGGGTTATTATTTATACTTAGTTCGTTACTTTGAGTTCTATTTCCCATTTTTCACCCTTGGATATAACAGAAAAGACTTGGACTAGAAATATAACTACGACTTAGAAAAGATGGTCTGAAGAACCAGGAGACAATGAAGCTCGTTGCGTTCATAACCTAGAAACTCAATGGAGAGATTGAAATGAATTATGACTCGGTGAGAGTGTGCAGTATTTATGAAACAGATACTACCAGAAAATGTGCAATATTTATGAAATTAGTACTGCTACAAGGTGTACAGTATTTGGGTTAATTTTAAAGTCTTTCAGTTCAAGAAGGATTCGAACCCACGACCACAACTTCCTTAGTCTGGCACTTAATTCACTACACCTCAGACCTCCCGACAGACATTTATATTATCTATAAGATGACATATACTAAGTCACGTGACTATAACAACACTTTTTTCTAATGTCAAGTGAGATGTCAAGTAGTGTATTACCACGACCAACGTTTCCTTCATTACTGTCTCTTCTTAGCTTCTGTTTCCTGCCTTTTCTGTCTTTCACCTCTCGAATGAGAAATTCGTTTCCAGTCGTTCAAAGGAGAGTAGAAGTTTTAGAATTTCATCTTTCTAAATTGCAACGACCGTAATTTTAAATGCATCCAAGAACTGACCTTGTATATCATTAAAAATCCCAACCGTCACACAGAACTCAAAAAAAATTTTTTTCAAAGAGGAAAACGCCGCCAGAATCACTTCATCCATGTATTGTTGGAAGAGTTTATGGTTTATTTAGGAAAGTTCCGGGTTTTGAGCCAAAATTTATGAAATCAATAAAGCCATCCGTTCTGTTCGGCCATCTTCATTTTCAATTCTGTTTTACTCTGATTCGAAATAAACAGCGAGCGGGAGAAGCTGGAAGATGGAATTCATCCCCGGGTTTTGATCTTCTTAAAGGACCCCAAGTTAAATATTAAAACGTGGTCTTCGGTATCATGGCCATTAAAAGGATAAGAATGTCCCGTTTTGGCGGGGGGGGCTTAATAACCCGATAAATAAAAAGTAAAATATGTTAAGGGATGAAAGGGGTGCAATAACTCGCTCACACCTGTTTTTCAATTACCGAAAGGAAGCGGAGATTACTCAAAGTCGGGGGAAAGTGGTCAAATTTGAACGAAACAGAAAGGAGAGAATTTTGAAAATTTATCCCGCGGAGAAAACATTTGTTCGCCACTTCCCACCTGTCACCTTTAATGAAGAATAATTTGACTGCAACATATGAAACCGAAAATATTTTCTATCTAATAACTTTTTTTCTTTCTTCTAACAGAGATTTGTGTGTGAGTGTGGTGTGTGCGTGAGAATGTGGTTTTCACTTTTTTTTTGATTTAACGCCATCTTGTTTTTTTCGGACCTTCCCAAAAGCTTTGACTCGGATGAGTGGGCTTCTTTTTGACAATTCCGGGGGAATTTTCATTTTTTTTTTTAAAAAAAGGAAACTTTTCCTCTTAAACTAAATTTGAATTTCCTTCTTCCCTTTCTTTCCTTCTTTTAGTGTTTCACATAACTAACATTCATTTCAACCTGAAATTGAGAAAAGAGCGAATCCTCTCCCTTTTCTACTAAACTTTGATAATCTTGGAAAACTTTTTATTTTCGTTCTTGCCAATCCCTCGCATTTGTTTTTCTGAGCCTTCTCCTTCTCTCTTTCTGCCCCTGATGTCATCTCTAACAAGATAAATTTTTTTTTGCTTTATACTTAGGGGTTTAGCTTTAATTTAGAGCCTCCTCTCAACTTTCTCCTGTGTTTGTTAAAAGTTTCCTGTTGTATATTGACTGGCGGATGTCATTGACCACTGTTTCATTTTTCTGTGATGGGAAGAGTGGTGTAGTGGTTAAGTTCCTGACTTGGACGCAATGATTGTGAGTTTGAATCCTCCTCCCGCATCCTGTTATACCCATAAAATAAGGGTGGAAACGGAATAAAACCACCACCATTTGTCAGTGCTGCCAAATTAAACCTAAGGCGGGAGGACTGTACTGGTTATAGCCCCCGACTATAGGAGTTGTGAGCTCAAACTCTCCTCCCGTGTCCTGTTATACGTAAGGATGTACTGAAAGGGTTTAAAACTAAACTAAGTACGTTACACCTAATTTCATAATTATTGCACACTTTCTATTAGTGCTTATTCCAAAAATACTGCACACTTTCACGGGTTCTTAATTTATTTCTTAAATGAATGGTTCTTTTAAGCTCCCAGATTATGAAATGCTTCTATTTTTCGGGAGCTTGGGGGGGTGGAGGAGGGAAACGAACAATTTTGTCTACTGTATCTGCTTGTATAATATGACATCCTCTGGCCCCACTGTGGGGGCATAAAAACGGCCAAAGATCCCACAGTGGTGCCATGCAATATTTCACAAACACAGTGCCGGTGTCGTAACACTCAGAAACTATTGCGCATGCGTCGATGGTGATCTTAAACTTATTTACACGTGTAAACGTCATAGTGTTAATTGCGATCATTAGGGACTTGTATTCGAGATCATGATCTAAATCGGAAATTGTGTGAATTCGAAAGTTTGAAAAGAGAGAGAGAGTGTAAAAAGGTTTTCAGTAGGTGAAACGGAAGGCCAGGGAATGATTAAATAAAAGAGAGAAAAGGGAAATGAATCATAAACCGAGGTATAAAGTAACCTTCGAGGTCGATTAGACACGATTTCACGTCGATTGAAAATCAGTTGAGGGGCAAAGGTTTCGTCCTTGGATAAATGATTATTTAAAGATTTTCTATATTTTATTACGTTTTCCCCGGTAGATTTATCCCGAAAGCAATTTCGACTTGGTCACATAAACCAAATCAAGGAATCAATTTCAATATAAAGGAAAAAACCTATTGCGACTTTCATCTCCCAACCCCCAACCTCCAACCCCCTCCGGCTCTCCTTACCATCGCCGAATAACTTTATTAACCGTTTGTCGAAGTCTCTTTCTGGTTAAAACAGTCGACTTGGAAATGAGCTTTTCGGGAGGTGGTAGTGGTGGTGGAGGAGGAGAGAAACGGCCTTCGAATTTTTTTCCTTTGGGGCGGGGGCGGGGGTGAAACAATAGCCGTTTGCCTTTTGTCAATTTCCGAACGAATTACTCCGATGTCATTCGATGCAATTCCTTGTTTACGGATCCCAGGTTCAATGTCTCTCCTTTTCTCTCCCAACGATTTCCTCTTATCGTAAGCCTTGAATCAAATCAGTTTTTCCAAACTCCATTTGTAAATGTAAAAAAAATTTTTTTTTTCATTTTATTGGTTGTATCAGCAGTGACGTAAAAAGAAGAATTCGATGCTGGACGAACACCAATAAAAGTGTTTGTTCCTCAACGAATGAAAAACTTTGTGAAACGAGTTTTAGATAAAACTGGATGCGATATTGTGGAAACAGTTTCTTCATACCACTGTGCAATAATTATGAAATGACCTCTTCTTGACTGTTAGCAGTGTTTTTGGAATAAATTATTCATAAGCGTGTGCATTATTTATGAAACCAGTCCCTCTTAAGAACGGTTAATTATTAAAAAAATTAGTTTGTCATAAGAATGTGCAATACTTATGAAACGAGAGGTTGTTTAATATGTCCTGTATCCTGTATTATACTGATAATATTAATTTAAAATTAATTTATTAATAAAACTGGTACACTGATAAAAGTGTGCATTATTTATGAAACGGACTATCTGCATAATTGTGCAAAAGTTAAGAAATTAGTTCTTCATTACAGTGTGCATTATTTATGAAACTAGTTCCTCTTAAGAACACTTAATTATTATAAAAATGAGTTTGTCTTAAAAATGTGCAGTAATTATGAAATGAGATATTGTTTAAAATGTCCTGTATTAAAAAAATTTGTATTAAAGTGTGCATTATTTTTGAAACCTGTTCCTCTTGAGAACGTTTAAATATTATAGAAATGAGTTTGTCTTAAGAATGTGCAATACTTATGAAACGAGATGTTGTTTAAAATATTAAAAAACTAGTATATTGATAAAAGTGTGCATTATTTATGAAACGGGCTTTCTGTAAAATTGTGCAAAAGTTAAGAAATTAATTCTTCATTACAGTGTGCATTATTTATGAAATCAGTTCCTCCCACGGATGCTTAAATATTATAAAAATGAGTTCGTCTAAAAAATGTGCAGTAATTATGAAATGAGATATTGTTTAAAATGTCCTGTATTAAAAAACTGGTGCATTGATAAAAGTGTGCATTATTTATGAGACGGGCTTTCTGTAAAATTGTGCAAAAGTTAAGAAATTAGTTCTTCATTAACTGTGTATTATTTATGAAAGGAGACTTTGGTAAAAGTGTGCAATAATTTTGAAATGAGCTCTTCATCAAAGTTTCCATCATTTATGACGTAATAAGGAATTTTTCGGTACGACTAACGACCACGTTTCGGGACGAGCAAAAACGATTTTCGGAATACAAAAGAAAGGAGGAAAGCGGGAGGAATCACATGAGTGGAAATTTGAAAAGCCTGTTCCGGAAAAAATTAAATTGCATTTTCCTCCAATTTACAAAAGAAGCGAGGAACGTAAAGCAACAAAAAAAAGAAAGAAAAATAAATAAAAATAAATAAATAAAAAATTAAAAATTTGATGTCAAATGAACGGCTCACAGAAAAATTCCTCATCGCTCTCATTCTTATGCTGGAAAAGTGGGAAATCCGCCGCGACTCTAAATCGCCATTTCTAGCGTAATGACCCGGAAAACAGTATAAAAAAAAAATTTTCAGCAAAAGTGTTAGCAGTTAGACACGAAAACTCGCGATTAATAGTGTTTCCCTGAAAACATCTCAACGCCTAGTGCGTGACGTTTAAAAGAGGAAGAAAAAAAATTTTTCCCTTCTTCTCAGAGTGAGGAACTTTAATCGAGTGTGTTGCTCCTCCTCGTCTACCTACGCTCCTGATGAAACTACCAAAGTGTAAAATATTAAAAATTATAAAAGCATAATCGAACAACCGAAGAGAGGAAAAAAGGATTTAAAATAAGAGAACATTGATTTTCGGGGAGGCCATGGTTTGAGGAGGCGTAATTAGCCCGGAGGAAGGGTTTAAGAGGACGGGGGGGCACTGGTGGCTTAGGAGGAAAAAAGGTTTTAAAGTCGTGTCAAAATTATTTCCCAACGGAGCCACTTTTAAAGGAAGTTTTATACCTCTTTTGCCCTCTGGAGTTTTGATTAAAAAGGCAAAAAATTATGTTCGTGTTTATTTTTCACATTATTTTTGGAATTTCCGAAATGGATTTCCCTTCTTTTTGAAAATGAGAATCTCCCTGTGGGAAGACCCGTCGTAAAATTAGACTTTTACGAGATCCCCCGCCTCCTTCCACCTCCGATAATTGTAAGTTATATCGCTTACGAAACTTTGATTGTTTACAAGAAAACTGCTTTCGCGAGGACACCTTCCTGGTTATCATCTCATGATGTTTCTCCCTGTCAGAACATGCGCCCGTCTTCTGCTTTAAACTGTTCACCAACGTTTTAACAAAACTTCTTAATAGTGTGCAATACTTATGAAATGACCTCATGCGAATAATTTACGAAACGAGCCCTTCACAAATTTGTGTGACAGTTTTGACATGAATTTACCTTTAAAGCGTGCATTATTTATGAAATGAAGTTATAGTGGCGTGAATCCGCCACTGAACAAGGCTTGCATAGCCTATGAATGTGTGACCCAGCCGTGCGTCGTCAATTGACAACTGTAAACAAATAGCTAGCTGTCCAAAAAGGACATTGGACAGATTGTCCTGATCATCAGCATAGACAACATGTACGATTATTAGTAAATACACCAACGTGGTCATTCAGTGCGGAACAATTCAAATTCAATACATCCATTACAAAGTCCTACTAAACGTGTGCAGTATTTATGAAATGAATAGTTAAAATTTTTTACGGGGGGTATGCAACACCTTAAAGATTACTTTTTACTAAAAATTATGCACTAGTAATGATATCTCTTAGTCAAATCTCCTTATTCCTCTCCTGCTTTCCTTTATTGCCTTTTCTACCTCTCCACTTATACCTCCAGGTTTCCCTAGGGGTACAGTCAAACTGTATGTCTGAGGAGCAGACATAACCCCTCAAATCTAGTCCGATAAACTATTTAGTGCCTCAAGTTTGGAGTCAAGTTGTGGTTATCAATGGGAGGTAACAAAAAAAAAAGAAATGCGACCTTCGCCATTACTGTGCATTACTTATGAAATAAATAGACATTCAGGGACATTCTGTCATTACTAAACACTCAACTCTAAAAACGCACTAAATGAAACCTGATGGAATTATTCTAAAAGTCAGAAGCTCACTTTGAAATCGGATTTGGCGAGAAGAAAAAAATAATTCCGCGTTATAGAAAATCGCGCAAAACGAAACAATACAAGTAATCAGACGACTTTGTTCATGTTTGAACATGTCTTCGAAATCAAGTCAATTTGACTGTGCATACAGACGAAGGAAACAAATGTAAACATTTGCCTTTTTCTAAAAAGAAACAAAAATTTATTTCACGCGTCATGTGTGAGGAAAATTCATGTCATCGAACGCATTATACGAGGCAAACCGTGTGCGTTAACAAACTCGAAATTCATTGTGGAAATCACCGAATTAAATCGTTTTCGTGTCTTTGATTTGTACAACACGTAGAAATGATTTCCGTCGGGGATCAAAAGCTCCGGTACGAGAGGCACGAGACGACTAAAGTTAAAATCCTACAACAAAGCTGCCAATCCCAGGATAAGGAGAAAGTAAACTACAGAATTTCTTTCTTTGGGGGCTGGTGGAAGAGTTTGGGTGGAAACTTTGTTTAGCCTGAAATTTTTTTTTTGAACCCGAAAAGTTTTATGGATAAACCCCCGCCCCTCGCCCCGTAACTTGAAATCCCAACGATTTAAATCCTGAGGATCTTTTCCCCACCGATTTGAGTCGTCATTGTATTTTGGCAGTGCAAAGGAAAAATCTAGGCCAGCGGAGATCGAATTTTCCTCCCTGTTCCACCCTCAGGCCTACCACCACCACCACCAAAAAAAATCCTCGTCTTCCTTTTTTGTTGATTTATTATCCTATTATTTAACGTATCCAGTGCAATAAATCAAACGTACTTTGAATTACGCAGGCATTGCTCTAATTTATTTTATATAAATTTGAAATCTCGAAAGCTCTATTATAAGTAAAATGATCTGGTTTTAAATCGCGGACCCCCAAATCCTTCGCCACGAGCTCCCATCAGCGAACACAGAAAATGACATCCATAACCCATATTTAATTTTATGTATGAGTAAAAGATTTGCTAAGGTGAAAAATGAATTAATTATTAATAAATAAAATTACGATTTAGAAAGTTATAAAATATTTATAAAACAAATATTAATGATATAGTATCGAATTAATATTGATGGTTGAGTAATTGGTTACATATTAATCAATTTGTTGTTTATAGATTATTTATTTACTTATGTATTTATTTATTTGATTATTTACATACTCGTTCGTTGTGAATTTGGTTGTCCAGGGCTCAAATTCTTTTAATAGTGCGTATTATATAATATTTAATGGAAGTAATATTGTGTTTAGTTACGGTAAAAGTGATAAATCAAGCTAATATATACAATTTCCGGGGATTATTTATACTCACCAACTAAGCTTGGTGTTGGTCAAATCTGTGTATCGCTCTCTGCAGTCTCACTTTACTTTGCGAGATTAGGACACAGTCATCTGCATACAGAATCGGTCTTACTTCCGTTCCATCGATGTCTGGAGCATGTGTGTCAAATTCCTTCATATAGTTATCTAGGTCATCTATGGCGAACAGGAGACTAGACAGTTGGCAGCCTTGTCGAAGTCCTATATTAGATTCCATTACTTCGGAGACTTTGATTTGGTCCATCCTAACGCGAATTTTACAAAACTATAGATCGCCTTTAGAATCTTCATCATTTCTGAGCTGGGTGAATGTGACAAATTAGTGACTATTTATCACATTTACCGGATAGTTTATAAAATCTTCAACTCGTAATGGAGAATTTAATCAGAGTTTGACTCATATGGTTAGTTTCGGTCACTTCTTATGCATTCACCGCTTCCTGTTGTAAAGGGAGTTCATTGACTCTCATTGTGGAGCATAGGTGTTTAGGTTGCTTGCCGTTTGTCAGAAAAGTAAGAGAAACCAAGTTTGTGAGAAAATTTTTATTAATTTCTCCATTACGGGTTGGGGATTTTATTAATTAGCCGGTAAATGTGATAAATAGCCACTCATTTACCAAATTTAGTGGTGATTAACAATAATCGCCAAGAATCATAGGTATATTCGCCTGATTTATCACTTTTACCGTAACAAATATTATTATTTATTAGATTTATTACATTTATTGGTTACTTTAGAAAATCTCCAACTTGTAATATAAAAATTAATAAAATTTTGCTAGATTATGAGGTGTATATTAATAAACTAACCGGTGAATGTGATAAATACTCAGTAATTTGCCAAAATTACCAAACTTGGTTGATGATTATGAATATTCGCCGGAAACTATAGCGTAGAGGACCCAAATATGAGATGTTCATTCTTCGAAACTTCAAAAACGACTGAATTTGATGTAAAAAAAAATTTACAAAAAACAAGGACTTGTGCAAAACCAAACTAAAAATAGAAAAAATAAGATGTGGCACACCATCTTGTGACTAATCTTACAAAAAATAACTTTCCATAAGCTAAACGTATTGGTCTAGGCCAGGGATGGTGAACCTATGGCACACGTGCCACAATTGGCACGTTTGAAAATTTTGATGGCATGCACAAAAACAAAATTATTATTTTTTAATAAGTTCTTTTTTTATAGAAATTAATTAAAAATTATTTGTGGCACGTGACCTATTTAAAAACAGAATTTGGTTACTTTGTGGCACGGACATCAAAAAAAGGTTCGCCATCCCTGGTCTAGGCGACCAGTGAGACTTCTTCGAGAGAAGCTTTATGCATGGCCGCCTGTGTTAGAATCGGACCAAACAGGTCTTATTCGTATAAGTGGAGCTAACATATATACTGGGTATAACCCAAAGAACCGAAATTATTTTCCAGTCCACCTAATATTTAGTCAGGGATCTATTATATTGGAATATATAGAACAGTAAAGTTTTGGGTCGCTTGGGAATATGGTCTTAAGTTAATACTATAACGCCCAAGAAGGCACTCACTCTAACATTATATTGTTAACTCCAGTGACAGAGTAACCATCTTCTTTTGCACAAATGATGTTTAAAATCAGATTTCAGCTTGAAGCGGATGATCCTTTCCTTCCACTCCTTTGGACCACAAAAATTTGGACAAAATAGTCAAATCCTTGAGAAGGGAAATAGGACTGGCATTGCTCGAGATCTACGTTGTTATTAAAAACGTTATTGAAATCAAAGTTAATAAGAAGAGCTTAACATGAGAAAGAAGATGAAGAAAGGCTGAAGAATCACTCATGTTGAGTATATGTGAAGAAATCACAAAACTAATTATTAATTCATTCATTCACTCCTTTAATTAGGAACCGACGCGAACGTGGAATTGGAATCCTCAATTCAAAATTTATCACCAAATGAAACATCTCCGTTCACATACTCGAGGTTTGTGGAAAAGATGTGACAGCTCGAAAAGAAAAATTTAGAAACGTGAGCCAGTTATCAGCACCAACACTTCTCTCTCTCTCTGTATAAAAATTAAAATCCGGTTTTCACATAAACTCAAAGGAAAGCTTCGCTACCTTTTGCCCTCTTTCTCCCTTTTTTTGCCTTTTAAGAGCTCTTATTTCTCTCCAGAATGTTAAAATTTCGACCGTTAAACGCTTTGTTTGTGCAATAACTGTCAGCAACCGATGACGTTGACTTTTTTTTATTGAACGGTTTTAGACTTTCTAAAACGTCTTCGGTTCTCGCGAAATGCACTTCATTTCTTTTATCGCTAAATTTAGTAGCAACTCTTTTTTTCCTTTTTCACTCTCTCACCCTAATCCCGGTTTGCTGACACAGCGAAAAATTTCACGTCAATGATTCTTAAGGTTGCGAAATGAAGAACAGAAAAGTTTTTCTCATTCGCCATTACTACAATAAATTTTTTTTCTCTGTAACGACCGACAATCTTGGCTGGGAAAAGGTTAAAACTTGAGGAGAAATATAATTTTTGTTTGCTTTCTTTAGCCTGTTTTTATTTTCTCCTCCTCCTCCTCCTTTTCTGGAATTTTTTTTTCCTCCCACAACTTTTTTTTTATACAAAAGAAGCAAATCTCCCAAAGGTGCGTGAGGTTTTTAGAAGGCGTACAAGTCTTTTGGGCTTTTCCTTTGAAGTTCTTCTTGGTTTTTGAGCGAGAGGGAAATATTTTGTTTTTTGCTGATCTGTGAGGTGTTTTAAAAAGAGGAGTAGGGATTCTCATTCATTTATAAATTTTTCACGACGAATGGAATTTGGAGAAGTCCACCTAAGAGAGATGAGTTTGGACAGTGTTCGAACTTTCGAACGAAGAAAACCCTGACGTCTCAGGATTGATTCTTCCTGTGGCGGTCGCCAATGATGAAATGAGGAAGTATGTCAATGGACAACTCCTCTGCCTTATCACCCCTGTGGTGAATGAAGTGTGGTAAGGTTAAAATAACGATACCAATGATTCCTGATTTCGGAATTGATATACAATAGCGATATTCACAGCTTCAGCTGTGCTGCTTTAAGAAAGTCGAACGAAACCTAAAAAAACATCCCAACCCACACTGAGGTGGACAAAACCATTGTAGTCTTAGGAATTAAATCGAAAGTTTGAATTTACAAGAAAAATCAGAACAAACCAGGGAGGAGAGGAAGAAAGCAAGGAAATGAAGAGGTAGAGAATGTAGATGAAAGAAATAGGAACAAATAATCCAAAAGGGTGGTTGAAACGACCTACCAAAGCAGAGGGAAAAAATGTTAATAAAACAAATGATGAAAAGAGGTAAAAAGAGGAAAAAGAAAAAGAAAAGACATAACAATCAAAAAAGAAAGAAGTCTTGTCAAACAAAACAAAAAACCAAAACAAATGTTGCATGCTACTCAGGAGAGCAAAGACAAGAGAACAAGACTTCGTACCTTGTTTCAACTTTTCCTCAACATTTCCTCAAGAAGAATTTCCTCTTCCTCCTCCTCTTCTCCTTTTCCTTTTTACCATCCGAACAGGTTTTGATTGTGTGAATTTCATACTTTCTGAAAGAAATTCAAATTAAGCAACTGGTAAAAAGTTTCATTTCCTTTCGAATCCCTTATTTCTTCGCAATATTTGGAAACTTGTAACTTAAAGAAAGTAAAATAATCCCGAAATCTGCATAATCCACCCCCAAAACTGCAGACAAAGAAAAAGAAAAGGGAACGGGAGAGGAGGAGAAAGAGAGGAAATAGAAAGGAGAGGTTCTTTTTTTGCGTTTGTAACGACAGCTTTCTCGAAAGGAGTATTTCTACGAAAGGGCTTCTTTCGATTCTTGTCAGGTTCTCGAAATGTTCGTTTTGGGCACCGAATTAACTGGCGTTTATTTCAATTCTTAAATTTTCTTCCCGTCTCCTCGAGTTTAAATGAAATTTCCCAGTTTTCGCTGGAACGATATCCCCTTGATAACGAGCGATTCTCTCCTCTTTCACGCGCCAATATCTCAACGAGAGCTTTTTCTGTTTTTAGACTCCTTTTTGAGTTCCTGAAACACTTCTCACCGATAAATACGATTTTTCCTTTTTGCTATTCATTTAATCCTCAGCTATTCAGTTAAATACGAGTCTCTCTGTTTCCCTCTTTTTCCAAGGCTTCCACTGTTTTGTAAAGTCCGTTTATGGGTTTGCTACCTCTTTCTGTAAGTGTTTTGTAACCCATATCTCTTTGTCCGGTAGCTCTGCTTCTTCCTCTTGTCTTCTATTTTGGTTTTCATCTGTAAAATTTTTTTCTGTAGGTCTTTGTGCGTTATTTGTCAACCGATTCAGTCATCTAAGATTTACAGACCTCTTAGAGTGCCGATAAATACGATTTTTCTTTTTGCTATCCATTTAATCCTCAGTCTTTCTGTTATTCTTCCTTCTGGTTAGACTCTCCTGTTTCTTCGACAGTTTTTCTTCCACTGTTTTGACCGCGTAAAGTCTGTTTATGGGTTTGTTACCTCTTTCTGTAAGTTTTTTGTAACCCATATCTGATTACAGGTATGGGTTGTGCTCCTACTTCTTCCTCCGGTATGTCCGGTGCTCCTTCTTCTTGTCTTCTGTTTTGGTTTTTATCTTTAAAATCTTTTCTGTACGTCTTTGTGCGTTATTTGTTGACCGTTTTATACGTTTTTACAGTGAACTAAGTTTCACAGACCACTTAGAGTGCCATACAGTAATCTCTAATGTTGGTGATGAATGAAAGAATGAAATGAATTTTCTTTATACCGTCCAGACTTTTCGTAAAAGCTGTGGGTATCAGTAGAGTCTAATTTTGACTTTGGCTTAATAGCCAGAAGAATGTCATCACTGTTGGTACCAGTCGTGAGGCTGTTCAGAGCTCTAAGCTCAGATGTTTCCAGAATTTAGACAACAGAAATAGGTCTTAAAGTTTGAAATGGATTCCTCGGACGACAAAGCTCATTTCCTAGTGAGTGATTCAATGGTTCTTCTGGTAGCAATAAATTCGTGAGTAAGTAACAGTTTCCTAGCATTCTGCATCCGAAGAAGCCATATACAAACGAGCTTTACAAAAAAATTAACAGCAAGACACGGCAGCAAATTGAAAAATGTTCAATACACTCAAAGACTGAGCTTTGTATTGAGTTTGAGTCTTTGTTGAAGAGGTAGAAACCGGGAATAAACCCGATCGGAATTGAAAGTGCTGTTGTCAAAGCAATTGTTTCCATTCCAGGAACAAGATTGAAACTCTCGTACAAATAACCACATGAGACGGAGAAGCAGTTAACAGAGTAATAAAAGAAAAGCTCAAAGTCCTTCGAATCGAAATCGTCGGGAGCTTTCGTTAAAACTTGAAGGGAATCATTTAGGTGTGAATTACACAGCCGACAATACTGCTTTTGATTTTCTTAACAGGGCGAATCCTCTTAGAAGTTCAAACTTCGCTAACTTTAAATACTTTAATTTAAAAGGAAAACTTGTGCGACATTTACGCTTTAAACTGACTTTTGTTCCGAATGCTACTTCCGAATTTGTTTAACACGACTACTTCCTTGTATTCTACACTTCCTCCTACCTTTTTCATTTACTTTTTTCCCTTTTCATTCTCTCACCCTGTTGTATTGAATTTTATTCGCATCCCAATTCCTGTTTACTAAGTTTGAGATCCTTTTGTTTGTCTTTTTCCCTTCGATATCTCTCATGCGAAACTCCTAAAATAACTTTGAAAGTTGTGGTGTGACATGTACTGATGGAAAAGCTGTGACAGAATTTTATGTATTTCGAAAGACGAGAGTTTTCTAAAAGTGGTTTATATACAAATTATACCAAATCCTTTAAAATTTCTAATATCTACCATCTCTATCCTACCTCTCGTTCATTTTTCTCTCAGTCAGCTCCATCAAATTGTGCAGTATTTATGAAATAGTAAGGAATAGCCGTTAAATCTGTTTAAAAAGGGCAGAAGAGGTTGGGCAAAACATTTTACAGTATTGAAATGAATTTTTGTTAAAAGTGTGCAATATTTATGAGATAGATTTATGATTACACAGGTGTGTAAGTGTTAATTATTTTTGAAATGGATTTCGGATATAATTGTGCAATACTTTTGAAATAAACCCTTTCCGAAAGTGAGTGATAACTATAGAATGGGTTCTCCATGAAAGTGCATTTATTATGCACTCTCATAGGCTGTCACTTAATAGTCTAGATGCTAAACGCTCAACTTCCATGATTCGCTGTTAGCATACCTTTGGTACTTAAACTGCGGCCCACCAAGCTCTATTTAATGACCCAGTGACCCAGTGGAAACCGATTGGATGAAAATTTGTGAAAGGTCGATTGCTCCTTGTTAAGTCTGAACTATAGTGCCTGACCAGTACGAAGATGTTCGGACCTGTGCTCAGAAACTGCTAACATTGTTTACCTCAACATATCTTTATGAGGCACAGAAAATACATACAGAAACAGACTGACAGATGTACATACAGATGATGCCCTGAGGGTTGACTGTATGCGTCGAAAGTCGGACTTGTAAAAGTTTTTGAAGTTTTATTTTGTAAGTCGTGTGATCCCTATGGTCATAATGGAAATTTGAGTATCAAGGCACTAGATAAATAGATAAAATGGTAATAAATAACAATATAATAAGTTTAATTGTAGATAACTAGTAATGTAATTAATAAATAAAAACAAAAAGGTGAAGTAACCAATAAAAATTCGCACAAAAATAATCGCACAACATTCACTCAATATCGATACTTTAGAGGGCTCAAGAGAACCGACTCTTTCACAACTTCTCTAGACTATATTCAACTAGGACGTAACAAATGACTCAAAACAAAGTTCTACTATATTTAAAGAAATTAAAACAAATTATACTTTCTGTCGGGCAATAAAAAAAGATTTACAGTTGGAAGGAAAAGTCTTTGCCTTTTAAAACGTTTGCCAAAGAAAATCGAGCTGCGAAAAGGAGGGAATAACAAAGTCACCGAGGAAAAATGGAAAATTATTGACAAATTCAGTCGATATTATTTATTTCCCATAAATTTTGAGATTCAAAAAGCAGAAGAAAGGGAAAAGAGAAAAAAAAGGTTTTTGTCGTCAAGGCGGAGGTCTTTTGTGGCTTTGTATCCGGGCGATCGAAGTCAGAAAGCTTTCCTTTGATGGCTCTCCATATCGTCTATTCAATCGCCATTAGCCTTAAATAAGTCTGTTTGTCAAAAAATAACATTTACAAAACAGTTTTCTTTCCCGATAATATTCTTATACAATTCCATATAATAATATTAAAAAGAAAACCCTGGAGATGTATAGTATACAATATAAAATATAATTTTATGTTAATGTTTTCATGGCGCTTACAGGTAATTCAAATCCCAAACGAGTTTCGAGAGTTTTCACGACTGTTACTGTTAACGTTAGTGATGTTATGCTCTTGGGTGTTACTACCCACAACTCAAATTTTTCAAAGAATAAGAGAATATTTATAAAATGAATGTTGTGTGAGAGTGTGCAGTATTTATGAAATAATCGCCATACTCTGGTAATCTTTTCTGTTTTAACTTTTGATGATCATTTCTTCCAGGTAGTTACGCGGATCTTCGATTTCACTAACCGTTGAAGGTGACACAAGTTGGACTCACTCATGTAAGTTTTGTGCTTTCGAATTTCCTTAGTTATTAAGCTAACAGTATAATTGAGAAGTGTTTGTGTGTGCTGAACAACAGCTTATTGCTGACGAAGAATCTTTTTTTTCTTCAAAACCCAACCAAGCATTCGATATTTGATCATAAAATTCTGATCTGATTTCATTGTGTTACAATAACCAGACCGAAATCGATCATGTAAATTGAAGACTTTATCACACGGGCTGACACGACCTTTGACCTTTTCACATGAAAATAATAGGTTGACGTGAGGTTTTAATCATTATGTCAAAGTGATTGGGTTTGAGAATATGGATTAGAAACCTGAACCTGATTTATGTTGTAATTTTGTTTCGCAAGTTTGATTTATATAAGCTGACATGAACAAGTTTATATAGAAACTATGTTACGAGCGAGATTGTTTTGCGTCAGCTATTTGCTTTGTCGAAGGAGTGACAGATTGGAAAAGTCGGAAAAGCCCCATATTGTAATTGAATTTTTCGTTTTGAAATTTTCGGTAATGTGCGTTATTTATGAAACTGTTCCTTCATTTACATGTCCATTAAGGGTAGAATAAATTTTCATTTTAGTCCTACGAGTGTGCGTTGTGGTTCCATCCTTTCTTGATGTAACTACTGTAAGCAAAATTTTCAACTCATGACCCAGTATATTAACTGTATAACGTTTATTGGATGTTTTTAATGTCATTATAGCAATCAAGTCCAGTAATTTAAATTATTTTTGGAGCTTGAGATGTAGCTATCATAAAAATTTCTTCGAATTATTTGTAGCTTAACAATGTAATTAGTTTAGTTTAGTTTAGTTTAGTTTTATTTCAGTTTAGTTTAAAATCACGACCATAACTCCCATACTTGAGCACTTTGACCACTACGCCAGGCCTTTTTTGAGGGACTTTCGTAGGCAGGTAAAAACGCTCACCCATGGGCCCATAACCATGGGAAGTGTGGGACTCATCTCGGGTGCAATTGGATGCCTACCCATTAAAAAACCTGCCGGCTGTACCAGGCAGAATCTTAGCTGACCCCGCATAGAACTACGCTAGGCCTTCTACTTTAACAAATTAATAGTAACACTATGACGTACGGCAGCTCCATTGTAGTGCCGTGAAAAAGTGTCGGTTTAGTACCGGTATCGCTACATTCGGAAATTATGGCGCATTGTCCCTGGCGTTGATGAATAAACGCCGGCTCCGAACGAAACTATAGGAGTCAGTTCACCAGCACCGACACGAACCATAGCTACCATAGTGATACTAATGACCTGTGACAGTTCCTAGCAAGACAAACCCAACTATAATGGCAAAATCTAACCTAACTAAAAGCGCCTAAAGTATATAATGCGAAAAGTAGAGATACAAAGAGTTATTTCTGTGGTAGTGGGTTAAACCCGGTAAAAAATTGAGCAGTACAGGAAGTTAGGCTCATGAGCACATGACACATTCTCAGGAAGATGCTTAATGTATTACAAACTGAAAGATCCACCACCGTCAAATGACATCTTTGGAGAGGAAAGAAGGTGGCAAAGACTATCGCTCATCTAATAAAAGGTACCAATTGTTACGAAGACAATGTTAAAACATAAACCCAAAATAAGGATCACCCGACTGTCCAAGAATAAGACTTTCCAAGGATTAACGATTTTTCTCCAAGAAACTTTCTGTTGTTTTATTTTCTCTGTCTATGATGTTTGTGTGTTGAGAGTTTGTTACCAACTCATGCAAAACCTGACATAGAACTCCTAACTCGAAGCGCAATTCGAGAATTCGACACCCTGTACATGTGGAGTGTTGTACGAGAACAAAAATTCTTCTATAAAATAAAGAAAAAAAATTTTTTTATGTACAGAAAAATGGAGGAAAGTTTATTTAGAGACGTTTTCCAAGCTTTCCATTTCAGTAACTAAAACATTTCCTTTAATATGGAAATTTGTTTTGAAAACAAAACACGGGACATTTAAAAATGGCGTGCCTTTTGAAATAAAAATGTCAAAAAAAGAGAATAATGAAATAAATCTGCTGCCATGGAAACCTGGATCTAAGGAAATAAATACCTGTCGCGCAGGAGCGGATTTAAACCTTTTCCACGAGAATTTTCTTTTTTTTTGTATTTTATCGTCGGGAAATGAGTCCGACAGAATGAAGAACCAGGTTTTGCCAGTGACCAAAGGTAGAAAATTAAAGCACAACAGCGGCCATTGTTCTTGTGTGCTTTTCACGGTAAGCTGAAGGATTATCGCGATTGTTGTTACAAATTGTTGTTTTCGCTGTAAGGATTTCTCGGATTGTTTTGAATTTTTCCAAGAGATGTGGGACGAAAGAAAAGCTGGAAATAAAAATTTTCACAATGAATTCCTCCCGAGGTTTTAAAAGCCAGGTTGAGGGATATAACTGCTGAGGAAGCATTACAAAAGCGGAAGTTTTGGGGCTTTAACACTAAAAGTGAGAGATACTTTGAAATGGGATTTCTCATAATCTTTAATGGGTGGGATTCACATTCCCTTCATTTTCCTTATTTCCATTCTCTTGATATCGGGCTATTATTCAAAGTGAAACTTGGGGAACTACAAAAGTGTAGTGAGAGGAGGGAAATGGTGGTTACATTGACGCAAACCGTTAATTTCGTAATTGTTTTGTTATAAATTAAAAATCGAAGACCAAAGACTCTCTTTTATCGGAGCTTTCCTCGGTTTTCTACTAAGGTTAACTTTGACCGAGAACTTTTCGAAAATCTATTTCACTCTCGAAAGTCTTGAATTACACAAATCCTCCGAAATTTGAAATTGTTGTAGTAGAGAGAAGCAGGAAGTTGGGGAGGGGTGTTAGGTTGACTTGATTCCCTCATCCAATTTGACGATGGGATGATGTTGGAGTTGAAAGTAACTTTCAAGACCTAAACTCAAAATTCTGGTGTGGTAACTATGGGTAGTATAGTCTGGGGTTAAATTTCTTATCTTTGGATAGCTCGAAAATGTATAGTTTGAATCGATACTATATAGCCACATTTACACACAGTTAGCTTGCGAAGTTTCTATGAGAAGAGAGGACGTGACACGTGCACTAGATTATGATAACGTTTTTGTCCTTCATTCTGTTCTCTATTAAGGGGAAAGAACCTAAACGTTGGTCCTCTTCTATTAGACGATGCCCACTGTCCTGTCCATCTTCTATATACAGGGTGAGCCATTTTAATGTATTCAGTCGGATTTCGCGGGTACTATGGCAGTCAGCGAAAAAATTTTTCTGATATAGTCGCTGGGTTGGGTGGGTTACAAATTGTAGTGACCTTGGGTTTGACCTTGAACGGTCCGTTCAAGGTCAAACCCAAGGTCACTACAATTTGTAACCCACCCAACCCAGCGACTATATCAGAAAAATTTTTTCGCTGACTGCCATAGTTTCCGGGAAATTCAATTGAAGAACCTGAAGTGGTCCATATAGCTATCTATGTACTGATAGCTTGTAGTATGCCAAAAAGATGTTTTATCAGGGGCGTAATCAGAAATCTTTTGCAATATTACCTGTACCTGAACACTGTGTCGAGATGAAAAGTTTAATTACGAAGAGTTAAAGACATATTCTTGACGGAAGCAATTTCACGCCTGAATTATTCTCAAGTCTTTGCTCCTTCCACGTTTATTCATTTCATTTCCACCTTCGGGGGTAACTACCTCTTAAGCAGTGCTTTGAGGAGCAAGTCGCTGTAAAAATCTTTTAAATTAATCTTAATTAAAAATCTTAACTTTGACACCGACTCCGATCCCGTTTTCGCTGACATTCCAAACTCTCAAAGACATTTAGAAAGCTAAAATCTGTCACCAAAGACGTGTGTAACACATCCAACTCGATAGGTGACCCGGTTAACAACCTTTCCCTTTTCCTCCTCGATAATGGCTGACTAACAAGTAATAACATCCACCTGGACACAAAATACAATTTAAAAGGTCAAATGAGGATGGTCTCTTATATTTGAGTTTTCCTCCATTACACGAACTCGAGTGTTTGAATGTGTGAACGTGCACCACGGAAGGGGTGAGAAGTAAATCATTCTGCGGTGAGTGGTTTTCTAGGAAACGTTTTATTTTAAAAGTGAACGAACAGACTCGAACGGGATTACTCTCATTCGATTTATTCGGAACAAACAAACAGGAAGGAAGGAAGGAAAGCAACCACTCACGACCGTGGAGGAGTTGTGTAACTCGGCTTTCCTTAATCATGGTCGAGTGGTTTAAATGTTCTTCAATTTATTACTGTTTTGATTCAAACCGGTTTCACTCTTCATTCACAAGATACAGCGATATCTCGAACTGCGAACCTAATCCCTTGTTGAGTTACTTCCGTTCTGATCAGTTTTGAGACTTCCATGGCTGTTACTATTAATAACAATTTAATTATGATGACACGAATATTATTATTCAAGTTACTCTTAGCTATTACTCCTCTAAGTAACATCTTTGAAAGAGAAGAACAATTCACGGTTACCTCGTTTAGATCTCTAGTCCATGTTGAAAGCTGAAGGCATCTTCGGTTATTGGGTCTCGACCTCAAGAATTTATTTTTAAACCGAAGAAAAGTGTGCAATATTTATGAAATAAGCACTCTTTGAGACGTGTACAGTTTTTATAAAATAATTTCCAGTCGGGAACGAACACTACCTTCAAACTTACTCACAGCTTTCAACGTAACCTCTCTAGAAGAGGTGAGAGTAACTTCTCGTATCTCTTCAAAAATTTGACTCAAGCGTCTCAATACCCAAAAGAGTAACATTAGTAACATGACGCCATTTTAAAATGTAAGAATCACAATCACAATCAATGTCAAATGTAAGAAACACTTTAAAAGAAGTCGCTAAGACTTTCAGTTAGCTTAACTGTTCCATGGGTTTGCAGGTGGTCTGTAAGAGCTCGCTTTTCAAGTTAAAGTTACGGTTTGTAGGATTGTATAAACGATATTGTAGTGAGATCTTTAAAAGTAAAATATTATTATAATAATCTAAGTGTATTGTTTTTGAAACGAGTTTCGGTTAGAAGTGCGTTTGAGCCTTTTGAACTGAATTCTTCAGTCTAGTCAACCTAGAATAACTATTATAACAACTGAATAGTATAAACTAACACTTATCTGGTTTCTTTGAGAGTTTGAGATAAATACTTTTGAATATAATTTTATTTATTTGATTAAAATTGTTATTAACTAGAGAGTGAGTAAGGCTAACAGTGAAGCAACGCTATAAAAATATTTTTACAACACCTTTCTTAAGCTGAAAACAGAGACTATAAACTCCTCATCGGGGGAACAAATTTTTCAAATCTATATTTCGTGGTCACCGCTCTGCAAGAAACAAAAAGGTCCAATTTATTAATATAAAGAAAATTTAAATTTATTAAAATTTTCAAAAAACAAATTTCGTCCGAAAACCCGAAAACGCTCAACTAGAAAACGGAACCGAGTTCAAAAACCGTATGAACACCCTTTTGAATAAAATATGGAACCTTCTCTTATCGCTTAAAGGAATACTCGAACTTGCTCTTAATTTCAAATTTTGAATTTCGCACTCCCCTTTTGAAAATTTTAATTGCAATTTGCAGTTGAATTGTGAAAGGGAAAGCGCCGGAGAAAGGTTGAGAGGAGGTTGAAGGGGCGAGGGGGAGGAGAGGAATGGGTGAGAAGAGACCTAAATGGAAAAACCTAGTTTTGAGATTGTGGATTTCGGTCGGTGAAGGATAGAGCGTGTTGGGTGGAAAGGGGGCTAAGGTACCCCAGAGGGCCTTACCACCAAAAGGTTCGATGCTCTGAAAATGCATCGTTGACGACGAAATTCTATTAACAGGAAGAAAGCTGAAAAGGCGGTCTCTCTCTCTCCATGTTTCTCTTTATTTTCCTTTTTCACTTTCTCTCCCAACACCCCCCGGCCCCACAGCATCCCCGCTCTTCTTTCTCCTTTAAAAAATCGTTTGGTTAAAGTTATTATTAAGTCGTTTGTCTTTTAATCCGCGCTTCCCCTTTTTTGAAAATTACGCTCCACCACAGGGTGCGGGAGTAATTTCACTTTATTTCTTACGTTCCTTCAAAATTTTAATCAAAATATTTTCTTCCTTTTGTAAAGCTATTTGTTTCTAATTTTCCCGGGCGAAAATTTTTGGGAAAATTGAAATCTTTCATTTCGTAAAAAGCCGCCGTAATTAAGTTAATATCATCGGCCATATTGTATGAACAACAAGGTACAACAATTAGTGTTAGTCATGTTCAACTTTTGTCTGAGTCTACAGTTTAAATTTCTGGAGGATGAGATGTCTGGGTTGTATCTTGTCCAAACCTAAAAATATCCTCAGTGAAAGACTTTATTTATGAATTGAAGCCTACCTGTGCAATATTTATGAAATTCATTCTCCTACATAGTGTGGCATATTCTTGAAAAGAAATCTAGACACTGTGTAATATTTACGTAATATTTTGTAGTGGCGTGGATCCGCAACTGACCAAACACTCTCACGTAGCCTATGAAGGTGCTGACCCAGCCGTGCATGGTAAACGGACCAATGGGCAATAATGTCCCAAAAGGCCAACGACAGGTTGTCCCAAGTCGATCAGATATAGAATAGACGACATAGAATCAAACCACGTCAGCTCGTCAATCTTTTCAAACATCCATCCATCCATTTCATATTGTAGTGGCAGATCCACAAGCGACATATCCTTTAGTAGTGTTGTGGTAGTGTCCTCTTATCTCTCTCTGTCTCTCAGTAGTACCAATAGGTAGTGCAGGCTCATATTTTTATAAAAATATCGGAACCAACCCCCTGAGAGTTGTTATATTAAATTCTCCTTCTATCTATTCTCTATTATCTAAATCCACTTCACTACAATATGGCGATTACGGATTTAATATTATTATTCAGTTACGACGAAGAGAAAAATGGAAAAGTCTCAATGACTAGCAGACCTCTGAGGAATAAAATTTCAAACAAAAAATGGATACGGAAACTCATTCATTCATTTCACAAATCCGTTTCATTCTCTTTATTCATTGAATGAATGAATGAATGAATGAATGACACAAGGTTAAAAAAAGTTCAAAAGTTTACTTCTTCTTGATTAGTTTGGACAATGAAGTTGTTTTCACAATACAAATTTTTTTTGAAAAGAAAGGAAATTGAAAGAGAGCACTGGGGGACGAGGAAGAAGATAAAAGAGGAGGAAAGAAGATGAAGAGGAGTAGTCATTTCATAAATACTGCACACATTAGAAGTGTTCATATCTTAAATGGGGCACAGTTTCTGGGTATTTATTTTATAAATATTGCACGCATTTTAGAAGTTTTAGTTTCTTAAATAATAGACACTCTATAGGGGCACTCGTTTCATAAATATTGCACGTTTTAGTTTCTTTGTTGATATTAATATATTTTCATTGGGACTATTTTATTTTTAACTCCCTAAATTCTAAATATTTATGACATGGTTTCAACTTTGAGACCAAACATGCTAGCACTAAGGATGTCTTCACTGGTGACAGAAAGTGAAAGGCCCAGACCAGGCGAATGAAAATTTGATTTGAGCGCTGTTGTAGCCAAATGCTTAACACCACCAACACCCACGTTTCAAAACTCACAGGGTACAACATCCATCAAGAACAAACAAACCAAAATGCGGAAACCAAACAAAAGAAAGGAATTCAAAGAAAATTGGCGACTGGGTTACAGCAACACCCGTTACGATATGTTTGAGTGAAAAGTTGTTGGAGCTTTTTTGAAACCGGAGTAAACCTAATCGAAGTCCTTGATCCCTTAATGAAATTAAAACTCTGAAAGGGGTAGAAATTTCCAACCCTCTACTCTATTCTTTATTACGAAATGTGTAATGAAATATTTTATGAAAGAGGAAGGGTGATGTAAGAGCTTTTTTGAGCTTATTTTTTCCTGGAGGTTTTTCCTTTCTCGAGTGGCTTTCAATTTGTTTGCGACATGCGAGAATTAATCGGATTTTAATATTTCTAATCTTTCTGACGTTTTTTTCTGTCGCTGTCGTGCGTGTGAAAGTGTTGGGTATGCATATGTGTAGGTTGTCACTGGTAGAAGAAAAATTTTTTTTAAATTTTTTGGTTATTGTGTACCGATATTGTGTGTTTATGTTCTAGTGTTCTACAACTATCTGTATGATAGGTCAAGACTTGTAATATGGCAACAGTCCAGCAGATGTGGAACTGTATATAATTATGCAGCCACCTCTGACTACTGCCCTGAACAATTGTAACCTTCACTCACAATTTGGTCATTTTTGTTTCTAACATTAATCAATCACCACAGCATATACAGTTAAGACTTCACTAAATCAGCATCTTAGTTTGCTATCCAGATCTTATTACTGCTGTTTGACTTTTCTGGTTTAATTTTGACTTTTTCTATACTCCGGAAAAACGTGTAACTCAGCCTTTAAGGATCTGTCTGGTATTACGGATAAATAAATTTGCGAATAAATTACGACTGAAGATATACTATTTGGTGTGAGTTGAGTGTATAATACAAATGTACAGTCGCGTCTCGTTATGCGAGTTATTTTGGGTTTCAGTCTCGTTTTCGACCCTAAGGTATAACAAGTATACGGGAAAGGATTCGAAGTCACAGCCATAACTTCTAAAGTTCACTACACCACAGCCTCCTCTTATTAAACATTAAATTAATAAAAACGGTGAAGCTACCATGTCAAAAATAATGCACAGTTACACGAAGATTTTATTTCTAAAGTAATGCTCACAAGCGTGACGAATTTATTCTTTAATCACTGCACAATTTCACCGAGTTATCATTTCATAAGTAATGCACAAGGAAGAATTCAGTTCTTAGATACTCCACACTTCCATGACCACTACACCACAGGTCTCCCGCGTTGTTTTACTGTCTTTATCTTAAAAACTAAGAAGTAAACATTTTGATTATAGCAGGACAAGAAGACGAGTCAAAACGATCGATAACACACTCAAACAAAAAGAAGTTAAACGTAAGAAACTAAAAATAAGATAACAATTAAGAAAGAAATGGGAGAACAGAAAGAAAAGTAATAACCAAACTACTTTAAACCATGACCAGCAGGTCGGACAAGCAATATAGTGTTTACGACTACTTAATACTGGTATGATGAGAAAAGATGGTGTCAGCCTGTAAACTTAGTGGAGTTAGTATGGTCGTAACAAGTCTGAAGATACATAATGTAAACAGTAAAACGTATTTCTGAGAAATATTCTGTACTTAAACCACCACTATGACAATTTATATGAACAATGGATCATCAACATTGAGCTCACTAATTAATTATTTAAAACCATTATACCTCTCATAAATTATTTATTTATTAAAATTATTTCGGGTTTTATTAGCGCGAATCCCTAATACTATGGCTACTGATGACAGCGTTGTCAAATTTGCAATATTCAGTCCCATTTTGTACCCAAAGACCTGTTCTGATGGATAGTATGAGTCTGACTTCCAAAATCAAAGAGGGCTCTACTCACTAAAAACCTCTCTCAAGTCAGACAGGAGATGAAATCAGGTATTCCAAAAGACTACAGCCTGTACTAGATAGGTCAGAGGTTAAATCTTAACTGTATGGCCTTGATATTCAAGTTTTTTCCTTCCCGGGCCAAATTTCCATTGTGACGACTGGGCCACATGACTTACCAAAAGAAATATTTCACAAGTCCGAGTTTCGTCGCATACAGTACATCCTCAGGGCATCATCTGTATGTATATCTGTCAGTCTGTTTCTGTATGTTTTTTCTGTATATTGCGTCATGAAGATATGTTGAGGTAAACAATGTTAGCAGTTTCTGAGCACAGGTCCGAACATTTTCGTACTGGTCAGGCGCTATAGTTCAGACTTAACAATGAGCAATCGACCTTTCACAAATTTTCAGTAAATCGGTTTCCACTGGGCCACTCAGTAAAGCTTGGTGGGCCGCAGTTTGAGTATCAAGACTGTATTGGTTATGGTGATTGATTAATATAAGAAACAGAAATGACCGAATTGTGGGTAAACTTTACAATTTTCAGTAGCAGTATTTAGGGATGGTTGCTTCTCAAAGATGACAAAGAATTAATTAGTCACTCTCAGCGATTTTTATTACCAAATGTCATAATCAGAAGTCTAAAAACTTGTATATACAATGAATGTATGTATGTATTTTATTTCTTGAGTCAATCTCACGACCTCTATTATGCAAACTAAATGAACTATCGATCAATAACAGTGACAAACTCGGTCTCTGGTCTCCGCCTTTCTCTCTCTCTCTCCTTTCATCAGCAAACAAAAAATTCATAAATTCATGCACAACAGCGAAATATCAAAAGGATTCCCCTTCCCCCAACTCCCATCCCATCCATCAGCGAATTTTAAATAATTATAGGTTCGACAGACTTTTTCGGGAAATCCTTCGATTCCGGAAAATTAAATCTTCGTGGATTTCGTGACTATTTCTTTCGCCTCCTCCCTCCTCCATCCACCGTTGATAAAAAAATAAATAAATAAATAAATAAAATTTATATTTTCCATGACGAGAATATAAAATGTAGGAAATAATTTCTGTCTTCGTTGTCATCCTACCACGGGGAAAAAAAAAAAATTTGTAATCACGAAAATAACATTAAAGTCGAATTAAAAGAAACAGATGGTAGGAAAAATGGAAGGATGGAAATAAATAAATAAATAAACGAAATATTAATAATTAATAGAAAGGAAAATCAGAAGATAAAAAAAGAAGTGGAAGGAGAGAGCGGAAAATTAGAAAATAAAAAATTAGGATGAGAGGAAAAAAAATTGAGAGGACGAATGAGAAGAAGCGTAAATTTTTAATTATGTATTTTTCATCAACAACAATTGCAGTTAAAATCATTTGGCAAAGCTCCTCAGAGAGGAGAGGAGAGGAGAGGAGGAAGGAAATTAGAGAGAAGAAAATCTCGGGACAAAATAGAGTAAAGAATTTTTTTTTTATTTACTAATTTACCATTTTATAAAGAATGCAATAAAAAATAATTTTCTTTTTCTTTGTATCGTACTAAGAGATTTTCTTTTCCGCTTTTTCTTTCTTTCATTTCATACACTTTTGAAGGAGAAAGCAACCTTCCGAAAATGGAAGGAGTGGGGAAAAAGAAAGAAAAATTTCCTAGGAGAAAATGATAATTTAATTGACCTGGTTAAAAAGCATGCAAGAATGCGCAACAACAAAAAAAAGACAAATTAAGGTAGATTCGTGCAGAAAATTAGAATTTCTAGTCCTTTCATGGATTGTCTTCTACCTTTTTAGCCAGTGGAAACCTCTTGAGGTTGTTCGTCCTGCCTTATGGAGCGGCAGGAGGGAGTATGTGGGATTTGCACCCACTAAAACCCCTGGGTGGATTCCAACTAGGCTTGGACGGTCAGACCCATACATTGTCTTCTGCCTAAACCACCTTTCTAGAAGTCTACCTAACAAATTTTGTGTGTTTTCTAAACCCCTTCCCCACTTGTATGACAAAATTTTCTTCTTAGTGTCTTCTGATTTTTCTAAAACTGTTTCTAAAACTGAAGAGGAGGATTTTTGAAACAATCACGTGATCCACAGCTTAGATCAGTGATTTCCAAAGTGGTCTATATTGACCTCCAAGGGAAAATGACAACCTGCAAGCCAAAAAAATTTAGGGGTCCATGAAATGAAAATGGAGGTCCACGATAGTGAATCTGATAGTACCTATTTACTTACATTATACTAACTTATAATATAAAGACATATACATTATTTATAAAAGTATCCATGAAGTAAAAAAATTACTTGACTACAGTGAGAAATTTACAAAAATTAATATCAGGTATGTTGGGGGTCTACCCAAAACCTAAAAACATGGCAAGGGGTCTACGACACAAAAAAGTTTGGCAACCTCTGCTCTAGATCTTTGATTTTTTTAGTATAACTTTCATTTTTCTATATGTATGTTACTTTTATTTCTTGTTAGAGTGGTTATCAAATGCTGTCGGATTGCTTAGACCACTCCGGTGCTGAACCTGACACGCGCGGAACTTGCACGACGTGGTCATCGCCTTAATTGTTAATTCAGCGAACCTAGCATTAGAATAAAGGTATGAATGGTTACAGTTAGCTAAACCCTTTGAAGTAGATGTATGACCGACCAGGTTTTCTTTGCAGGGCCGTTTTAAGAAATAAATAATTCAGGAGCATTAAGTATCAACATCTCTTTAATTTATAACAATAACCTTCTAACCGAAACTAATATACAGCAGAATATACTGTATATAAATGATTTCCTCCAGCCTTGTAAATCAGAGCAACTAATAAATATTTATCACATTTACCGGGCTGATTTATAAAATATCCAACTCGTGATGGAGAATTTAATCAAAATTCACTCAGATGCTTCTTGTTGGTAGATTCGTCCATTGTTACTGGCGAACTCAACTGCTTGGATTGCTTGTCTTTAGTCAGAAAAGTGACATAAGTCAAACATCTGAGCAAACTTTGATTAAATTCTCCATTACAAGTTGGAAATGTTATAAACTAGTCGGTAAATGTGATAAATAGTTTTTAATTTGTCACATTTATCAAGTTTAGTTGGTGAATATAAATAATCGCCGGGAACTAAATATACAGTCGCTCGATTTATCACTTTAACCACAACATATATAAAATATTACTTTCCGTGTTTAGGTAGATGGCTTTTAACGACCGTTCATTTCATAAATTATGCAAATTACTTTAAGTATTCACTTGAAGTTATTATTGTATAATACTGATTACAGTTAGGTTTTGTAATCCTCATACAACAAGGTATATAGTTCTATTCTCGGGAACTAATATATTTGCAGGTTCTGCCCAACAACATCGAAGAAACTTTATCCTGTTGTCTGTATCTCTTCCTACTCATTCACAAGGCGCGCTGTTATTATATAGGTATATACAGAAACTCATTAAATGGGATGACCAACTGGAAATAGAATCCAAATTTCTTGAGCCAGTCCAATTCTCCAGCAAAACCCGGAAGTGTCTCTAACTCAACAGACATGATGATAAAGTCGAGTCGTAGGAAATGGGAAATTCATCAAGACGACGATAAAGCCCTGAGACAATGAACTTTCCTTCAACCTCCTCCTCCTTGTTTGAGGGCCTTACAAGACCTCCCGACGAATCTTTCTTACTTGTTTTTGTCATTTATTTCTGACAGATTGAGACATCCTAAATTATTTTCTCGCCTCTCTCATTTGAATACTTCCTCGACGTATCTCCACCGGAAACGTGGGGAAACGAAAAATCCGGAAAGTGTGAGTTTCGGGTAGAAAAGTTTCGAAACAATTTTCTCCACGTTTTTATTGCATATATTACTCATAAAGATATTCAATCAGGGATTGATGTTGCGACAAAATATAATATATACGTAGGAAAATAAAAATAAGGTACATAAATAAATAAATGTATAAATCAAGTTGTTTAGTAAGACAGTAAAAGAAATAATGGAAACGGGAAGTAAGCATTTATCGAACCGGAAAAGCAAATAAATTTTCCTCCATATTGTTCATGGGGAGCTTTTTTAAATTATTTCAATATTTTGTCTTTGAGAAGGAGTGAGGGTATAGGGAGTAGACAGAAAACCAAAAATGAAAAGCGGGAGGAAGGGCCGAAAAGGGCAGGAGGCATGAGGAGTCAGAAAAAAAAGGAAAAACCTCCTCTCTCGTCGTCAGGGAGTACAAATATTTTGTAGTTTCGACTTTCTAACTTAAATCTTTCCGGTTTCGAATCAGGGAAAGGAAAGGATTTCTTATAAGAAATTTAATCCTTTTTTCCTTAATGAGAATTAGGTTGGAGGCTAAATTTCTCAGCGGTTAAATCGTCGAGCTTTTTCCTTTTCTTCTCTCAATTGTTTTCTTTTCCGTTTTTAACTTGTGCGGTCGTCGTCGGGAAAGGAAATCGTTTCTTCTCTCTTCTCCGTTTTGTAGGAAGAAATACTATGACGCGTGGGTGACGTGTGTTCATTCATTTGTTTTAGAAAATCGTTCGAATGAACAAAGTGGGACAGATAGTCTATAACAGTGGTCAGCAAACATATCATCCAAATGAACCAGACATACAAAATTGAAATCCACTCAAAAGCCATTTTTGTAAGCTTTCCTGAGAAATTTTTAAGAAAATAATTTTGGGTCAATCCTCCCTCACTAACCACTCTCGAGTTGCCTTTGATAAATACGGTATGTCTCAGATTAAATAACGAAACACTAAATAAAACTTGGTATCCTACTATATAAAGGTTTAATGTATATCCTTTTCGTGTGTTACAAACTAAAGTAACTATACAAGGGTAAATAAATAAATAATTATACAAACAACAATATACAGTATAAACAATTCAGCAAATAAATAAATAATATGCCAAAAACGATAAAAGAATACATAAACCGTTAAACAAATAGATGTTATAAATAAGCAATTAAGTATATATATATAGGTTGAATAGTATTGAGTAAGTATATAGGTTTTCTTTGGATTCCTATTCAAAAAGGCGGTGATATTCAATTTAGTGTCTTCCAACTTTAACCCTTAAAGTAAGTAGGACTAACGGTTTTACTCATTATGAAGGAATGAAAACTCGAATAACGAGCATAATTCGTTGAAGAGTCTTACTCGTAATACGAAACAATTGTTAAACATATAAGTAGTAAATAGAATTACATATACAAGTGAGAAAACACCCGACAAATAGATACATAAGCAAATAAAAATAATAAGCTATAATATTATTAAATATTGGCGTTAAAATAATAAACGCCAAACCCCAAATTCTTTATCTATAAATAAATAATGAATCAAAATAAAAATTTTTAATATAACAAATACTAATATAAAGATATATTTAGTTGATAAATAATATACCAGGCCTGTACTGTTTTGAGGAAGAGTTACAGCCAAGAAATTAAGGAACATTCTCGGTCTTATAGATAGGACTATGGTTGCGATAACTGGTTTTAGTATGGCATCTGATAGTATTAGTTTCTCTCCCCACTTAGCTTATGTTATCTCCTTTGTCAGTTTTTTGTTGTTTGTTCGTTCTGTTGTGTGTCTTTTGGCGTCCTCAACTTCTTTTCATCTTAAATCTAACTCAACCGAAACCTAACCCAGTGGTGGGCAAATTAGTCATCCAAAAGAGCCGAAACCAAATTGAAATTTGTTGAAAGAACCACTTTTAAATTTCTGCTGTGGAGACAAGCTTTGCTGACATATTTTTAAGGAGATAATTAGGGTTAAAGGTACAGTCTTTGCTAAATTCTAAATGTCTTGGTTTCAAGTACTTATGAAATGAATTCTGCATCAAAGTGTGCATTACTTTTGAAATGAGGTGCTCATTACCGTTTTGCATTCTTTTGAAATGAATCACACACCATAGTGCATCACACATACACTTCTGTGACAAAAATTTTCATACATAATATATACTCTTATCTTCTATAATATATATGACATATGAGGAGAATTAATTTCATAAATAATGCACACTTCCATGAGCCGATTTAATGTCATGTTGCTCCGCAGCCTATAGCTTTGTGGCGTTCCCCACATTCCTAATTCGGAATGGGTACAGTGAAATGAAGCAGCCGACAACCGAAGCAAAATTCATTCAGTCCCGAAGCTCCGCACCGTCAGGATCCTTGCATTTTCCATTTTATTCTAAATTATAGTTATAATAACATTTTATATATCAATATACATATACGTTCGGAATTAGTGTTGTCCATCATTCGTTCATCTACAACGACACAACCTGGTTCCGACAGCTTTAATGACTATGTGTCCTTAAATTTCTTAGCAATATATTAAATAAGACTTGGTATCATACTTATATTATAAAATTAATAGACAATACTCCGGGCGTGTACTGAATATTTTATGGAACGACCACAGCCAAAGGGATAAAGAGCTGCATGAGGCTCCGGAGCCGACCTCTGACCTAACCTAACACACTCATAAAGCTCCAGACCATGACTCATCCAATTGTAACAAGATTCAACACATAAAAACATTCCTCCGGTATCTCGCAACTCTATTTCCGTCCCAGATTACCGATTGTATAATAAATACAGGTGTCAGTTATCTGAAGACTAATAAAAATAAAATATAATAAATTATCATATTAAAAAACTAAAATCTCTCTCTCGAGAGAGAGAGGAGAAACAATTTTTTTTAGTAACTGATTTGTACAAGTCTTAATAAATCCAAAGTTTTAATTTAAGTAATTTATTAAAATAAAAATCGGATAAATTAAGGAATGCTTTAATAATTTATTTTTTGTTGAAGGCTTATCAAGTGAACACAGTGGAAAGATTAATTTTGTTTAAGAACATCGTCTCCTTGTGCTCATGCGCGCTAGCATTTCCTCGCTTTGAAGAGAAGAAAAAAGGATTTCGAGTCAAATTCTTCTTTTTTTGTGTAGTCTAAGTAATAAATTTCAGTTTTATACAAGAATAAAACATCAAAAAATGATGCGAAAGATGTTTAATGGCGCGTTTTTCCTTTAAACCGTCGAAAGCTCTTCCGTTCCAGATATCAATTTTCCAAGAATAAAATTTATGAGCATTCTTTAAATGTCGTTTCTACTCTAAGATGAGAGTGGAATCGATAATCACTGATCTGTGACGTCCATTACAAGGCGATTTTTTTTCCTGTTGGTGATCTGATATCGTGACTGATTAGATTCTCATTAAGAAATAAAGTCCCACATCACAGATCTCCCTTTATTTCAAAAATAATGCACAGTTTGTTGAGGAATCCATAAATATTGCATATAGCACGAAAAATTCAGAAACATCAAAAAGAAGCTGTCACGTCCAAACTTGCAAAAACAACATTCGACAACAGTTTTCTGTTTATTTGAATTTCGAGTGATTCCAAAAGTGTTGCCAACGTATAAAAATTTCCGTTGGATTCCTATTCGAAAAGGCGGTGAGGTATAGTGTCTTTCAACTTTTAACCCTTAAAGTAAGTAGGGCTAACGGTTTTACTTGTTATGATTGAGTGAAACCTCGGATAACGAGCATAATTCGTTGCGGAGTCTTATTCTTAATGCGAAACAATTGTTAAGCCTTCTATGCCGAAAGAGATACTCAAAATTTGAAATTTTCAGTGGGAGGAGTAGTGTAGTGGTTAAAGTTCCTGACTGGGATGCAAATGGTCGTAAGTTCGAATCCTCATCTCCCATCCTGTTATACCCAACCGTTACGTGTAACATTTATTCAACGAAAAATACGTACAAATTGTTAATAACTGTTACTAAACACTAAAATGCTTCTGGGACAATTTCTAAACAGACTGATGTAGCAATGACACGAAAAGTTCGATCGCACAATTCGGGGATTCTCCTATCCACGTCACTGGTTATGCGAAACTCTGCACTTTAAGCGAGTCGTTTATATTGTTGGTGTTATAGATACAAACTAACTCCGTTGGATTACTTGGACTAAGAAAGATGAAACATATTTTACGTGCCATCCTCCTTTGGGGCTACGACAATGGTCCATACCTCAGATCGAACCTCCCTATATCGACCTAACAACTACTTGGTGTCTCAAGTTGAAGACAGGTGGTAGTTAGCAGGGAAATAAAATATTTTACGCAAATTAGTAGACAGTTGCTACTCTGACATAACAATAACAACTGAAATTGCTCATTGACGTCATTTGTGCCCTGCCAAGCTTTTGAGCGCCAATTTTAAGTCGCTAACACGATGTTCCACTGTATATAATGACCACAAAGTTAAGGCCCGCGTAACCCCGAAATATTCTTTATGTTTGTCGGAATCATTGTAAAGCTTAGTGAATTATCTGCTTACTTAAATGTAGATATTATTATCTACAACAAATCTGCGCAAACTAGGGGTCGTCAGAAGACTGTTGGGGGTCGCCAAACGTTTGCGCACCACTGATCTACAATACAATTAAACGTGTAACTATTACAAGACACCATATTTACAAATAATACAGAGATACCAGCAGATAATTGCTTACATCCAACAGTTTTTTGTTCTAGAGTAAAATACTCTGTCTCTTACATATAAAAGTAGTGGTTTGTGGGTGTTAACGACAAAATCGGCGCAAACTGGCGCACAAAATTATGATGAGCGCAATGGGTGACGTCACAGGGCAGTAGAGTATAAAGCAGTGTGGTGGTTATTGTAATGACAGAGTTTCGTGTTTATCAGAGTTATCGGATGTTGTTTATTTGTATCACCCCCAACGAGTATAATAATACTAACAGTATCCAAAATAAGCCAGGAAACTTGGGGAGCATCCTAGCTAGAACCTGAAACGTCCTTAAGAATTGCTGATTTTCGACTTTCTTTATACGACAGGAGAGAAAGGGGCGAGAGAACAAAATTTATATGAAAAAATTCATGTTTAGAAGTAACATATTTCCTCTCTCTCCTTGATAAAACTCGAAAGGGTTTTTTGAGAGAGAAAAAAAAGGTAAAAATAAAATTTTCAAAAGCTGCAATGGAGAGCTTTTAAAAATTTATAGGAAAACTTGTGTCCCCTCTTCTCCGTGTTAAAAAAAACGAAGAAACATTAATCTTTTATAAGGACTAATTTTTAATAATCACCCTTAAATAAATTTTAAAACTTTAGCTTAAAAGCTCGGCGAAAACATGAGATGACTGAGAAACCTAATCGAAGCCATTAGTTACAACCAAACACTCAAGAATCGCTTAACCAAACCGTTGTTACTTGGACCTCCGATTGCTGATTTATGTTTATTGCGATGATCTAAAATTTTAATTCGGAAATTTTCTTATGTATCCTCTGCATCTAATGTATACATAAAGTTTATGTATTTAAGGAAAGGTTGTGTTCCGGTGTAGCTCACAATGTCCATAATTCGATTTTGGTTAAACTTTAAGCCAATGCACATTAGGTTAGTTCGTGACTTTGTTCCTTTGGGCTTAGACTATCTCTCATCAATAATTATGTTATTAACTTTAAGTTCTCCTAATCTTAGTATTGTTATTGTGTTGGCTAACAGGTGACTTGAGTCAAATTTTTGTTTTGAGGAAATAAGTTTTCGTTTCGCCAAGTTTGGAAGCTTTGAGTGTTTGGTGTAAGCTGACTGATGGAAGAAAAATTTGACACAGCATAACTGCCAATATAATAATAGTAGTAACGCTAATAGTGATATACTGTATATCAAAATTGACTTCTCTATATTCTTCTGATTGGATTTCCGGTATTTCCGGTTCATAAATAAGTTTCACTTGCGCGTGGTTGGGTTTAATTAAATTTTTCTCTGGAAATTTTCACCTGTATATTTCATAAATAATGCACACTTTTATTTTGTCAATAGCGCACAATTTTCTAACAATATATTAATATCTTATTGAAAGAAATGAACGTTTTAACAGACAAACGTTTCTTAGAAGTAGACGAATGAAGCAGTGGTACCAAACTCCGCCTGATTAGGACGTATGTGATGTTCATCCTGATGACCTGTGAGACCTGGAAACTAACTCCGAACATCACCAAAAGCCTACAGGTCCTCATAAATAGAGCCTTAGAAGAGTGTTTGGGCTGAATGTTATATCCAATGGAATTGGCGATTGGACTTGTTGGGACAGACATCAAAAGAAGGAAATGAAGATGGATCAGACATACACCAGAAAAGATCCAAAAGCTAGAGAGAAGAAAGTCCTGAGGTGGAATTCTCAGGAGAAGAGATGGGGGGAAGATCTAAGGCATTATGGAGAAGATTTGATGAGAACAGGGTGCGGTGGAAGTGTTTCGTAGAGACCCTATGTTCCAGAGAGGAGTAAAAAGAATAATATGATGATGGGATAAGTGAAGCAGAAGAGACAGATTGAGATACAGAATTGAAAATAATCACGGCATACTACAGTCTGTCGTATGGTACAAAGAAATTCGAAACGAAAGAAGAAGATGGGAGGAAGGGAAGGAAAAATAGCGAGCGAACGATGATTAAAGAGAGAGAGAGAGAGAGGATTTTATAAATTTCAAGGGAGTGACGTCAGTTAAGCGAAGAAAGATTTAGGGAATAATGAGGTTGCAACTGCAGCTGACAAACCCTTCAAAGTCCTTCGATTTTGAATTTTTATTCCGTTTAATTCTGTGCACACGCCCATCTCTGGGAAAGCACAAAAGCTTGATCCCTGTAATCCCTGTCCGTGAACAAAACCGAGGATTTACCCTCTGACAATGCAAACATCAAAACTCGTCCATCTTTAATTATCAAAAATATCTCTTTTTCTTGAATTCTTCATGTTTTTGACAGGTCAGTAAGTCAGTCAGTCATTCACTGAGTCAAACAATTTCCTGTTGACTGAACTGTTGTGTTTTCTTTAAGTATCAAACTCATTACTCCCCTCTTCAACCAGGTATAACGAAAGAATCTCTTATCATACCCATCAGTACTTGTTATAACTAACTCACTTTTGGATTACGAATTCAATTTATTACTAACCCACACTTTCATGAAGATTTCAAAAGTAATGCACAATTTTATGAAGACTTTATTTCAATAACAATCTCATTTATAAATAATAATATAACGAAACAGTTTGTAATTAATTTATAATTTACTACATTTATTTTTTTCCTTATATAACTCATATTTATTAGTTTATATTTATAAATTCATAATAATTTATATACATATATATGATATTATTTATTTGTGTTTTATTAATTTTCAAAATCGGTTTAAGATTTGATTCCACTTTTGGAGATAACAAGGTGTGGAGAGAGGATTCGATTTAACATAAATTATATAGTCGGACCTTTAACCACTACACCACAGCCCCACTTATTAAATATTAAATTAATAAATAATTTGACAATCTGTCTGGTACTAAGGATAAATTGGCTAATAGATTACGATTGAAGATATACTTATTGGTATGAGCTGAGTATATAATACAAATTTACAGTCAAGTCAGAGTTATTTTGGGTTTTACTCCCGTTTTTGACGCTAGGGTATTAGGATCTGGGAGAGGATTCGAAGTCACAGCCATAACTTCTATAAACCACTACAACAAAGCACTCTCTACTTATTAAATATTAAATTAATAAAAAATTATGAAGATGCCATGCCAAAATAATGCACAGTTGTATGAAGATTTATTGGTCAGAAATAACGCTCACGAATTTATTCCTTAATTTCACCGAGGTAACATTTCATAACTAATGCACACTTAAAGGAGGAAATCAGTTAATACTGCCCACTCTCTTGAGTGTTTTTTTTTCATAAATATTGCACAATCTTGTGAAAAAACGTTAGGTTTTAATAAAGAACTCATTTCATAACCCAGACCGTGACTGAATCTACAAAAAAGGAAAGAAAACAGTGATGGCGAAGATATTGAGAAAACATTTTGAGAACTAGTTATAATTCTTGTCGAACGCAATAACAAGGTTTCTTTTCAGATACTTTCTCTCTCTCTCTCATTCGAAGTCGAAGAAAATCAACCCAATTTAGAGAGAAAGGAGAGAGAGAGGAGGCATAAAATTCTATTACAAATTGGTTCGATCCTCCAAAGCAATTTGAAAAAATTGTTATGGAGGATGATTTTTTTTTTTGCAAGAAACTAACTCCTCTAACCACCCCGCCCCTCCTTTCTCCACTCTCCTCTCGTCTGCCTTGCAAACACTAAACACAAATTTTTTTTTCTCGCCAAACTTTAAAGGAGAAAATAAATGATTGAAAAGAAAAACCGATATTCTTCTGCTTTCCTCCTCCATCTCCTCTTCTTTTTTAATTGGAAAATTTTTTTTTCCCTTCTCTCCTATTCGCTAATAAAAGAAAATCAATTTTCTAGGTTTTCTTTCCCTTTTTTTTCCTTCCTCCTCAGGATTCCATTTTTTTTTTATTTTGGCGCGAGTGGGCGAGCAGATGTTGAGCCTCGTGCCAAACTTTGGAAGGAAATGATTTTTCCAAAGCAAATCTCTTTTTAATTCCATCTCATTTCCCGTTTTATAAGTAAACAGTATGTGTTAAGACTTTTTTCTCCAAGTCATACGGTCCCTGGTCCCCCGATCCTGTTGTCGGGATTTCCGGTCTCAGCTTTTTCCTCCCGCCTCATCCTCAAATGAAATTTCGATTTGAGAAAGCCTAAACGAATTCTCAAACGAATAATCAAAATCAGTTCTTCTTTCTTCTCTCCCTTGACTTCTTCCTTTTACCCTGTTCCTTTGACTTTTCCTTTTTAGAATATCTCTGCCGTACATCCGCTTGACTGACCTTTTCCTCAGTTTCCCTCACTAACAGGAAATGAGGTTTTCACTTCGCCAAATTCTGTCTCTTCCTCCTTCCTCTCCATTCTCCTCGGTATTTTTATTTCAAATTCACTACAAAATGTATAGATTAATAAATAAATAAATAAATTAGTACATAACAAAGTTCAAAATTAATGAAGAACACGACGGCCGAGGAAATTATTCCTTTGAATTTTTGGTTCAGTATCTCAACTTGAGGCGGAGTAAATAAGTTATGTAAACAAAGGTTAGAAAGATGGAGGGCGGTTCTGACTTGTCTAAAAAGTTGAGTGGCGTCTAATGCCGAACAAAAACACGGGCGTATGAAGTTTTTAAAGGTTCCATTTTGGAGAAAGGAAAAGCTGGGAAGCGGGGCTGGGGGGGGGACTTGGAAATCATTGAATTTTTCATGAGGTGAAAGTGACTTTGAAAAACTTCTTTTTGAAACTTTTGTAATTATTTCTGTCGCAGTTTTTCTTTCTTTCTCCTCCTCCCCACTCCTCCAGTTTTTTTCTTCTTTTTATTATCTATAACTCGAATTCATAAAAGTGTTTACACAGTCGTGACATCATTAGCTAATTAATAGTAGGCGTTGATTAATATTATTATTAAAAACAGCTCGCGTTTAGAGAATGGTGAAAAACAAATACGACTGTCACTACTACTGTTTTAGACTACTTTCTGTATTTATAGTTATTCGAAAGCTCTAGGTACTTGGGATTCAAGTGTTTCCCTTCCCGGGCAAATTTCCATTTTGACCATTGCGACTGGGCCACACGACTTACCAAAAAAAAATATTTTACAAGTCCGTTTTCGACGTATACAGTCCACCCTCAGGGCATCATCTGTATTTAATCTGTCAGTCTGTTTCTGTATGTATTTTCTGTATATTGCCTTATGAAGATATGTTGAGACAAACAATGTTAACAGTTTCTTCGCCCAGGCCCGAACACTTTCGTACTACTCAGGCACTATAGTTCAGACTTAACAATGAGCAATCGACCTTTTACAAATTTTCACTCAGTCGGTTTCTACTGCACCACTCAGTACAGCTTGGTGGGCCGCAGTTTGACCTAGAGTCTTGGTACAGTGTTAGAATGCAGAGACAATAGAATAGCACTCGAAAGCAATAATTTCTTCATGAGAATAGGCTTTATATATTACAAAAGCGATTTATGACCAATTTAAGCAATATTTACGAGATAAAAGTGTGCATTATTTATGAAATTTATTTCTTTATAGAAGCAATATATTATATATTACATAAAACGATTCTTGACGAAAGTGTGCAATATTTACGCAATGGCTGCCACGTAAAAGTGTGCATCATTCATGAAATAAATTCCACAGAAGAGAATGTCATACTTATAGAACGATTATTGTGGCATTACTAGTACAATTAGTATTATTAGTATAACTATAGATTCGAAACAAGAAAAGAAAGAGGAAGAAGTAAATTTAAAAAAAAGAAAGCTCGACGCTATTCAAAGTACGAGCTATACTCCTAGTAATTCGAAAGCTCTAATTCATGACGAAAATTCCTGAGACAACGGAATAACACCCGGACAAATAAGGAAATGAAGAAAATTACTTCCGGTTGGGTTGCTGAAGGTTCGGAATCTTCTTCATTGATTTAGGCGACAACCTCTGTTCTCAAAATCATGAAAATCGTTCCCCAAGTTCTTATTTTCTAAATGAGAGTTATGTGTATAAAATTTGTTTGTTTGGATAGGTTGAATGAATGAAAAAAAAATTTTCCGATCAAATATTTAACCTTGAACCAAGTAACCCTTGGACTCATTAACACCTGACTACTTTCTATTTAAATTTTGCACCCTTTTAAACCTTCAACTGACTCCAATTTCCCATCGATCGATTGGAAATAAGTCAAAAAGTTATGAAAACCTTTCGAAAACTTTTTCACAAAATTAGAAAAATTTTTCTTCCCTTTCAGTTCGTTAAGTAGAAGGGGAAAGAAAGTTGAAAAAGGGAAAATGTCACCGAAGATATCATGTTAGAAAATGTTCTTTTCATTTATTTTCCCCTTTTCGAAACTTCATTGTTTTAATCACGATTGACTCAGATGAGAACTTTTGGACGGATTGTATATCTAAAATTATATCACATCACCTTAACATAAGACAAATTAAGCCAAGAAGCGACTAAAACATGAGACTGGTAGGAGTGGATATAGGTGGTGAGAACAGAAATCATTCCTGTAGTGGTGGTTTTGGGTGTAGTAGGCGTTGCACCCCTCACTCACCTCCAGAATTTGGTAGAAATACCTAACCAACCAAAGGAATAGTCTGTACAAGGAATTGCCCTCATAACCACAGCCTCAGAAAGGAGCTGTGATAACGCAGGCCACTCGACACCTTCTGGAAGATGCTGTTTGCATCCTGGACCACACCGGAAGCCAACATCTGTTATCATGTTAGACAGGATAACCTCATTGATATATAATAATTATTATTGGATGGAACAACGCCTCCATCCAACTATTTACAAAGCTCAAAACACACAACCTTAAATGGAGCTCTGTGATTGGTCAAATCCGTCTTTAGAATCGTATAATACGTCAAATAGAACAATTGAAGGCTTCTGTCATCCGAACTCGTCTAAAAGTTTGATGACGTTATAGGTTATAAATATAAATTAGTTATAAATTGTAGGTTATAAATAGTTTGTATAAATATAAATCATATACTAACAAAAATTAAATTTGTAGGATAAAAATTCCGGGAAATGTAAATGAAAAAATAATTGTCGCAGATTTATGTGCATTCGACAAATGTAATTCAAAAACGGTTCATCGAAAGCTAATTAATTGTGGGGATTAGTTTAAAAAGAAGAAACCGACTAATTAGTCGGACAATCAAATTGCGTTGCGGCCAATCGGAGGAACGCAAATATTTGATAATAAGCTGTATAAATGAAAAGCAAACAAAATGTCTCACCTGTTTTGTGTTGTGTTTGACAAATAATGTGTATTTGTTTGAGGACAATCAAAAAAGGTTTTCGGCCGAGTTAAGACTAAATTTACAAACAAAACCTTCGACCGCGATCATTACCATTCTCCCCGCAAATTCCTATCTCATCTTTTTATCTCTTATTTATCTTAATCCTTTCCAGTTAACTCGGACGAACCGTCCAAAATGGATTCCGGCTTTATCACACCTACACACATCGCGGCAACGTAATTCCCTTCACATAATGCATACCTAACAAAATGGCTTCCATTACCTCACGGGAGGTAGTTTATAACTTGACTCGCTCTCATTTTGGTTTTGTGTATGTGACACGGTATTCGATTTATACTAATCAACAATCTGAAGCAACATCTCTGAACTTGCTGCTCGAATATTGTGTGATGGGGATTGTGTGGAATTGTGAGTTACTAATCTGTTGTGTTATTGGTTTATATACTCTACTATTAATACCTTAGGGGGTTGTAAAGGTTATTATATAATTTTTATACTTTATACAAATTTATAGAGACTTCTGGGTTTGTTTTGAGCATCGGTTTTATGATTTATGCTAATTCAGGAATATTACAACAGGAATCACGATTTTTCAGTGATCTTTCTTAATTAAAGTGTGCAGTATTTATGAAATTTATTTCTTCATAGAAGCATACATTATATATTACATAAAACGATTCTTGACGAAAGTGTGCAATATTTACGCAATGGATTCCTCGTAAAAGTGTGCATCATTTATGAAATAAATTCCACAGGAGAGAATGTATACTCATAGAACGACGATTGTTGAATTACTAGTATAACTAAATTTAAAACAAAAAATATTAAATCACAGACTAGATGGTTTTAAAAGCTCCGGACACAACCGAATTAGAAAAGAATGAAAGCTCGATGGTATTTAAACCACAAAAGCTATACTCATAGTCATTCGAAAGCTCTAATTCATCACGAAAATTCCTGAGACAACGGAATAACACCCGGAAGCGATGAAAAATAAGGAAGAGAAAAATCATTTCCGGTTCCGGTTGGGTTCCGTTCCTTCATCAAACAATGTTCCACCGATTTAGGGGGTCTCCTCTGTTTTCGAAAATCGTACCGTAAGTCCTTGTTTTCTAAATATCGATTCTCCGTTTCGAGGATTATTCGACCAGCCTTCCTCTCGTCTCCCACCACCACACCCGCTCTTTCTCGCGCCCGAAATGCTTTTTCACTTCATCAAAGACTTTTCTCAAATTTATATACGCGATATACTTCCGGTCGTTTGTTTTAAAACGAGCCAGGAAAGGTTGGTGGAGCTTTTTGGGATGCTGGAGCTGGGGGGGTGGTGGGAGCTTTTCAAACCATTTCCTTTTCATATTTTAAAACAATAGCGGAATCAAGTTAGATAAGAACGCATTCATTACGTTTTATCGAAAGCGTTTACCTCGTCCGTGGGGGCAGGTGAGGAGGAGGAGGGGGGGAAGGTCTTTTCTAAAATAAAAATTTGTGTGAACATAATGGATTCCATCGAATTATGTGACACACACACACAGAAATTTTCTTTCTTGGAATTTTCAACTTTAATCGGAAAATGATAATTTCCTTCCTTCTTTCCACACCGACACCCCCTGCCCCCACCTCAAAAATTTCACTTTCCATTTCTTGGAAAATAAATTTTTCTCATTTTTCCTTTTTAAAAATCTTATCCAGATAAAAGATTAAAATTCGAGGCCATAATAAGAGGAGAAGACGAAGAAGAAAGAAAAACTTTGACTTGAAAACTCAAAATTTTCATTTCAACATTAATTTCCTGAAACCAGATAAGAAAGTTAACTAAAACTTGGAAGGCCTCAAGGTCCTTTTCAAATTAGTCTTTGAGAAATGGGATTTGACTTAAATTCCAGTTTTGACCGGAGTAGGTTCCCAAAATTTAGACCACTCCCAAAAAAATCGGAAAGGTTTGAGAAACGACAAACGACTGTTCGTTAATTTTAAGAAATCTCATCTCTCTATAGATAATATCTACGGCAACGCTTTTTTTATTATCTGAATAAAGGAAATTTTTGATATGTCTAACAAATTGGTAAATACGTCATCTGAATAACAAAAAGAAAGACGTCGAGGGTGCGGATTCGGTTTCTTTCAAGTTTCCTCCCTCGATGACGTCTCCTACTGTTTCCCTCTTGCTTAATAAGTTTATTCAGCTGCCTTTCTGCTTCTGAAGTTTGAAATTTTCTTTTTCTTTCTTTTCTTTTTATCTCTTTCTCCCTCTCACTCTCGCTTTTCTTTTTAGTCTTCTTCTTCAGATTCCTCATTTTCCTGATGTGTTTTCGTTTATAGTCCTCATTTTTCCACGTGTATCGAGAGGATGTACTTGTGTTTCTTGTTTAAGCGTTTGTGTCTGGTGTTTCCTTTTCGATGTTTTCTTTATAAACTGTTTTGTATGTACTTGAAGTTACGCTATCTCCTAAATTTTGAGATTTTTGGGGTTTTAGTTGTGGTATATTCTTTTGGCCCTAACGCCACTCAAGTCAGATTTTAGTTTTCATGGTAGACGATGTTGTTGTGGATTCTTTTCTTCTTCCAGAAATGAGACTTGTGCGCTGTAGTACCCAAAGCTATGACACTACTTACTTCCTTGTGAAATTTTATTAAACAATTTTAGAAGTCGTTGGAATTTTCAGCAAAATTAACTCTTTCCAACAGAAATTATTTTTAAATTTTATTTCGCCTTATGTTCTGGCAGAAATGCTGTCGGATGTCGCTTCGCAAGTGATTAGACTAACATTTTTACTTATATTTACAATATAAGTAGGTGTTTGAGAGTAAGTAATCATCAGTGGACGGTTATGTCAATTATTGGTTTGAATGATTTGTTGTGAATATTATATCAGTTATGTAATCATCTGTTGTGAATACAGTTAATCAGTAATTAGAGAAGGTCAACAGGAAACATGCAGTCGGGCTGGTTAATACAGTGCGGAGAGTTGAGAGTTTTTATTTGATCAGTGAAGTGGTCAGTAAGTTTATATCAATTAGCACCAGGTGTGCATTAGTTTTGAACTGGTGTTGGTTAGAATTGTGCATTATTTATGAAAAAAAGAACAACGACAAAGAATGTGTTCATAAACTCAAAATGAGAATGCATATTGCTGATGAAATTATTGGAAAATGAGTTGAGGTGCTCTCCAATTTTTCCTCGAGACATTCAAATTCCCAACAGCTTTCTTAAATCAAAACCTGATTCTGTATACGTCTCTCTGTCTTAGATTCTAATTATGTTCATCTTTAAAAATCGTGTTGGCTGTCATAGAAAATTCAAAACAGCCATATTACCGACTCATAAATTTTCATAATTAATACTATGACGTCTGGTGGCCCAGCTGTGGGGTCAAAAACAGTATCCGTTGACTGCCGGTGACCCCACGGTGGCGCCATGCAATATTTTACAAACACTTGGCTGAATACCGGTGACGTCACTTTCGGAAATTATTGCGGATGCGTCGCTGGCGATCTTATACACATGTGGACCATAACCACTGAAGTTCATATGTTGTGTATTTAAAATATTGGTGCTCAGGCAGTATGAGAGTCAGTTCCACCGACACCGACCCAAAAAAATTTTCTTACAAGTCCAACTTCAATTCTAAAATTTATTTCCAAATTTCATTAAATAGAGAAATTACCCCCACCCGGGTCAAATTTTTCTCAAATTTTGCGCTTGATATGTGCTTACTAATTTATTACGTAATAGAATTAGGATTGCTGACCTAACTAACCTAATCAGGTTCAAGATTTCATTTCAAAAAATATGATCAGCTCCTACAGTTGAGATCAGTTTTCCTACAGATTTTAAAATAGATTGAACGACGATTTCCTATTTTTTCATAAATATTGCACAGTCGGATGGAGAATTTATTTCATAAGTGGATGCACACACACCTTTAGTCAGGATTTTTTCATACGCAACACACTTTCGTTTTGAGGACACAGACACGGAATACTTTCGTGAATACTTAATTTCATAAATATCGCGCACTAGACTGTTTAGACTCTCTAATCCACAACTGATTTCAAAAATAATGCACACATTCTTGCGAAATCTATTTCGTAGCTAAAATATTGGTACTCAGGCATGAGAGTCAGTTCCACCAACACCGACCCTTAAAAATTTATATTAGACATCCGGACGTCATAGTATTAATAATATTATAAATACACACCAATACTAATTTTGCTTACTGAGTTTCAATTCAGATATTAATTAACGACCAATCAAAAAGCTCAGTTTTGTTTTTTAAATCCCATTTTAGATTAACATTGTAGCTTGGACGTTGGCCAAACATTTGTTTTTCTCACCACCATCGAGACACAAGAAAACGCCCCTGGATACAGTCTAAAGTTAGGACAAAGGGAGGACGAGACAAAAAAGAAAGGAAAAGTGAAAAACAAAAATAAGGGATGAAGGCGAGGGGTGGGAAAATCCAATAAATCATAAGGTTAGGAAACGGTCCCCTGTCTGAAAATCCTTGAACTTAGTTTTAAGCACAGTCATCTTGTTTCACATCAGGATAAAGTTTGAAACAAAACGGAAAGACAGGTATAAAGTAGGGTAGGGAGGAGTGGGGTTGATAGGGGAGGTTGGGGAAAGACGATCTACTCTTAATATCGTGGAATGAAGATTTTTTTTATTTTAAACCCACACGGAAAAAAAGGTTTTATAACTTCAACCGACCGTAAATAATCCTTTGTAAGTCCTCCGGATTAATATTAATACAATTATTATTTCGAATGTTTTTCACGCGAGGGAAAAGCTCTCTGACAAAAAAAAGGAAAGTTCTTTCTCTCATTACTGCCTTTTTAATAAGTATAAAAAAAGAGAAAGGATACTGTTACCCGACGTCACATAAAGATAATTTTATATAATAAAATTGTCAAAAATTATTATTTCTACATCATTGCGAACTCCTTTTTTTTTCTCCTCAGTTTTCCTCTTTGTGACTATTTTTTCGAAATGAGAGAGAGGAAGGGAAAAATATATATTCTTTGTGTTGCACAACCCAGCGGCCATTTCCTCTTTCGAAATTTTTTATTATTATTTTACTTTTTGTTTTAAAGTGAAGAAGAAAAAACCAACCGTATAAAACGAGTTCATTGGGGAGCTTTTGGTTTTCGCGATAGAATTTTAAACAAGAAGTTCGTGTTACGATAAAATGAGTCGCACAAACGTGGCACATGCTTCGAGTTATTCCCTTATGAGTTAATAGCTTCTAGGCGTTCGGTGTCATTCCTGCAATAAAGTGTCATCTTATTTTTCAGAGGAAACGCTTGCACCGACGTTCGGTTTAGAATATAAATTTATTTCGTGAGGATGGAGGTGGTATTTGCAAGAGGTGGTGGTAATGCTTTCGAAAAACTCTCGCTCTATGTATTCTATTAGAACTGTAGCAAGTTATCAACCTCCTTTGAGCTTCTCGTTGTATAAACATCCTGAGAGAGATGAGAAAAGCTGTGTTCATATTGGTGGGGAATAGCTTCACGAAAACTTCACACAAGACTAGAGGGTATAAATTTGGACTGAATTTGATAATTCTCGATAAAAGTGTGCATTACTTATGAAACATGTTCCTTTTTAAAGTTCTAGAGCTTTAAGAACTGTCAGGTCACCTTATTAAATCCTGGTGTGAGATTAGACTCTTGCTAAAATATGAGATAATAATTGAAATATTTTTAAATGTGCTGATTTATTATTATACTATAATCATATATTATTGGTCATAATATGTGAGATTTTCTAAAGTTGTTGTCTCTTATGAGAGTATTCCTTCAGAAAATCTCTCGTCGGTAAGCATGACTAGGAGGAACAAATTTGGATTGAATTTGAAATAAGTTCTTGATAAAAGTGTGCATTACTTATGAAACATGTTCCTTTTTAAAGTTCTAACTGATACTGACCTCAGTGCACACACAATGTCAAATTCTCCCAGAACTATCAGGAGACCTTATTAAATCCTAATTTGAGACAAGACTGTTGATAAAATTATAAGATATCGATCAAAATACTTTTAAATATGTTGATTTATTATTATACTATTATTATATATTGTCGATCATAATATGAGAGATTTTCTACAGCTATTCTCACTCATGAGAGGATGATTACAGATAATCCCTCGTCGATAAGCATGTCTAGAAGGAACAAATTTGGATTGAATTTGAAATAAGTTCTTGATAGAAGTGTGCATTACTTATGAAACGTCTTCTTTGTTTAAGTGCGGTATAACTATTTCACTGCAAACACAGTGTCAAATTCTCACCAAATCATCAGACTATCACATATTTGAAATCATTTTTAGACCTACCAGAAAACGAAAACTAAGTCTTAAGACCTGAATAGAACAAATAAGTGTGCATTAATTATGAAATGAGCTCTTAATAACATTGTGCAATATTTATGAAATAAATAATTTTTAATCATTCATCTACACCGCAATACTACTGCTGTGTAAGTTACGAATCACTCGAAATTAGGTTCCTTAAGATAAGAGTTCAAGCCGTAGAGCAGTGTTATTGACACGACGCTGAAGGTCTTCGCAGAAAGTCAGACATAAAGGTGACATACTGTATTTGGTACTGAGTTGAGTTTTAATCAAATTTCTCCAAATATTACTCTTTACAGTTCACAAAACTGAATAGCCTAAAAACTTTCTTCAGGGTTCACGTCAGTCCCCGTGGCACAATTTCTTGGATTTTTTAATCCTTCAAATTTTGAATTTAAATTATTTAAAACAAAAAATTGTACATAGTCTATGAAAAGCTAAAGCGAAGCGATACATTTAGAGTGAAACCTTTGAATTATTCCCTTTGAAAATGGTTTAAATCTTTTTATTAAACGGCAAATTTACTCTTTTATATAACGATTTCATTTGGATTCTCAGTTAATTTCACTTCTTTGATTAACGACCCGTAAAGAAAACATTTTTTTTCTCTCTCCCTCTGAGCTAAACTAAGCGCCTTCAAAAGCTCACTGATCAGCGCCTAAAAAAATACAAAAAAAAAAAGAAATTCACTTCTGACTTTTTCAAGAGAACGCCCGCTGATAATTATTCATTTCTTAATGAGCTTTCGAGAAAGCTTTCTCTCTCTCGTTCCACAAGAAGAAGGCTCCACGAATTGGATTTTGGGCGGATGGGAGCTGGGGGTGTCGAGAGCGTATGGTTAAATAATGGTTAAGTGTTTCTCAGTCAATGGGAGAGACTATTCTGTAGCAGATGAACTTCAGAATTCGATTTGTTACGTCAGCAACACCTGACAATATTTCCTGGTTTTGTGCGAAGTTAACTTGATCGAGTTTTCGGTTTCCATTCTGACTGATTCTGTTCAACTTAATTTTCTCTCGTTTTGTTAATGTTTTGGAAAAACCTTTCTCCTCCCTCTCTCTTACTCTCTCTCTCTCTCTCTCTCTTTTTCACTCAATTTGTCAGTTGTGTGTTTGGTCATTCGTAAAAAGTTCTGTCTTATCTTTTTACTTTCACTCTGAGGCGGTCTAACACCTTCTAAACAGGCGGCAAAAACCTGAGAAAAGTCTGATTTTGAGCAATCATTCATCTGTGCTGTTGGATACTGTGAGACTCGTCTCTGCAGAGTCTGGTGATGTAACAAGCTGGTGTTTTCTCTGGTCCCTCAATTTCCAGGGCGTAGGTCTGACTTGAGGTAGTGAGTAGGGTCTTCCCCTGAAGACCTACCTCAACCAAACAAAGAACCATACATCACCAGGCTTTTAGAAAGCTTCGTCAACTTCCTGTTGTTCAAGGTAGAGACCCACAGTATGAACATCATTAATCATCTATAATAATCGAACCAACCGGCGTCACTGGAGAGATAACATTGTCAATTGATCAATACACAAATTTTAGAAGGTGAAAAAGGAAAAGGCCGAGGGAGGGCAAAGGTTATCACATCCTCATGATACAGGCTTCACAGTTTACGAGAATATTCGTGAACATTCAAAATGTTAGTCTAAATTCAAATCGGAGCTAATTAAATGTCTATAAAACAGGAAGTAATGGTCCTGCCGAATTCATTTTTGGTTTCTGCAATCCAGAGCGAGCCAATTTACTGATTCGGAGGAGATAATGGCAGATAAAACTGAAATAACTCACAGGGAATGATGTGCTGGGCATCGGGTCGCACGCCATAAGTCTGACACTAATGAGAAAATTCCTGTTGACCTCTGCTCAGGTATGAAGCTTTGTCACGTTTGTTTTGTTCGAACCGATTTTGCCTGAAACTCTAAACCCACGTTATCTTCCCGAATGGTATACCGGATCCAATATTCGCCTCTTCAGCATTTTTACTCTCAGATATTTCCAAAATCCAGGTTTCGTTTTTGTAAAACCTCTCAAATTAATTGAGGAACACATGGAAAGCGTATGTGTGCGTGTAACCATTCACTGAATGAATGAAATGAGAAGCGTGGAAGCAAATTTTCAATTTCCTCGTCTTGAATTATCAAAAGACCCGAAATTACTTTCTTTCTCTTTGAGAAATGATGAGACGATGGCGGACAGGGGAAATCCCCTCAAAAAAACCCCCAAATTTCAAAAATAATTAATTTTTGGAAAACTCAGCGAATTTAAATTTATCAGGAAGGCAAAGATGATAATTTTTTTTAAAAAGAGAAAATTGATTACGACAAAACCTTCGCCTCACTTTTCTTTTTCTGGAACTGCTTACGAAAAATGGGGAAAGAGAGGAGGAGGAGGAATTGGTGGTAGGAATGAGAAGATAGATAAATAAACATGGAAGTAAAAATAGTGAAGGAAGGGAGAAATGAAGTTCGCAAGGCGAGCAGTTTTTATTTTGAAAATCTCATTCGCGGTCCGTGGGAAAATCAATAAAATGGCGCCGTTGGGAGAATGGCGGGATGGCCCAGCCCCGGATTAGGCGCTCGAATAAATCGACTCAGCTCCTACAGTTTGAATCTAAAATTTCTCTCCATCTTTCCTTTTCATATTTTACTTTTCTCTCTCTCTTCCTCACTTCCTTAAAGGAGAGAATAAAAAATTTTTTCCCTTTTGGGAATCCTTATCAAAGAAAACCGGAACTTAGCCCCCACTATCGTTCTTCCAACTTGAGAAAACAACTTTTAAGTTAGCACACAAAAATGGCGCATCGTCCCTAGGCGGAACGCACGAAGTATAAAACAAAAAGAAAGAAAAACAAACGACCGGATATCCTTGTACCTGGAAGCGTAACACTGATTAACGCGATAACTTATCGGAGTTATGTTTGGACAAAAGCAAACCTTTTCGATTCCAGTGAAAGAAAATTCGATGGGAAATCGACACGAACATAAATCATCATCCACGATTATGGTAATAATAATAATAGTTAAAGACGTCACTAAGGTGTCGTTTAAAATGGCCGAATAATTTTTTTACTTTTTTCTCCTTTTTTCTTTGAGAGTTCGATTTTATCCTTCAACTCTTTCCATCTTCTTTTTTAATTTTTTAAAATTTACTTCACTGCTTTCTGACTTTTTCATCTTTTGATTTCTTTACCTCTCATTGTCTCTTCTCTCTCTCTTCTTTTGTCTTCGGCTTTTATCATTTAAATTTTAACGTTCCAATTTATCAATCAACTTTTTTTCTTCTAAAAAATTTTCACGGAATCTTTCTACTTGCTTGCGATTTTTATTTTTATTATTCTTAAATGACTAAAACAACTAGATACTCGATAACAGTACGTCCATTTTGTGAAAGATCAATGAACAGATTGTAAAACATAATAAAATTAATATTTACAGTTTGTAGAGATGAAACAAAAACTGCAAAGCTTTTCCTTTCATCAAGACTTTTCGGGGTGGGAAGACTATAAAAATATTCTTTTATACTATATTTTTCTATCAGTTTGATACTCAGAAATGCTTGACATTATCATTAACAATCAAGTTATGGTTACTGACCAACCAGATCTTCACACACTTCCTGAACAGAAAAATAAAGCCTGCATGGTTCGAGGAAACGAAGACTTGAAAGAGACAGGAATAACAGCCGAAGACCTGCACATAAGGATACCCTGAGGAAGAAAGTAGAAAAAGCAAGTTTACAGGACAAGCCGAAGCTAAAAACAGGTACGAAATGGACGTAAGAGAGAAAGCAGGAACACAGCGAGAGAATGAAAGAGTATTGGAAGAGACGAAAAGAAAAAGGTTGAAATAGCGTGGTCCCCAAAGATGGCGGAATCAGTACAAATAAACCGTTTTGCCGTGACCCGACAGCATTTCGGTTGTGATATTGTTAACGTCGACATCTTTACTTCTATATATGTCTGTTACAATTTTTACTTTAGCTCAAAACTTGCATCATGCACCTACAGTATATCACCTCTTGTAGTTCTTTGTTCCTGGAAGGTTTTCATTTTGCTCTTTTGAACTAGTTGAAAACTATCAAAGTGTAGTGAAGTAGAAGAAGAAAAACAGAAAATCGACAGAACATCATGCTGTCGTTAGGAAGTTGTTCTTCAGTTTCTCTTTCTGGTGTTTACTTTGATTCATATTCAGATTCCTAGCGGGAGGTCTGTGGTGTAGTGGTTTAAGTGCCAGACTAAGAAGTTATATTCGCAAGTTCAAATCCTCCTCCCGTATCCTGTTATACCCAAAAAAGGGTGAAAAACGGGATTAAAACTCAACTACAGAGTTTCTAGAAAACGTTTTCACATAATCGCACAAAACCTGGGAAACTGTCAGCAAGGAAAACAAACTTCATTTGCGACAATCCAGTCACACCTATTCGCCGGGTAAATAGTCTGCTTAAGATTCACCTTGGATAGAATGTTTCGATTAAAAACAAATCGTCTTCAGAGAGAATTTCCTGATAGTTACAAAGCAGAACCTTTTCCTATTGTCATTCCGGCTCATATTTCACAAAATCCACGTCTGCGCCCCCTTCTCATAATTTATATGAAATTATTAATTTATATTCAAGTCTCTCCGAAAATGTAACGATATTGGATTTCTTTCATAATCCCCGGGTATCAGATGAAGATTCATTTTTGCTGTCGTTGGAATCGTGTCTCTCATTCTCTCAAGCAAAACTTGTTTCAAAATTTTCTCACTATACCCTGATACCTTCACTGTAGCCCCTTGGGCACCTTTACATCGGTTTGTTATTTGTGTACTGGTTTGTCTTATTCCTGAGGTATTTGCTGAAGGTGTACACAACTTCTGATTCTACTGTTCCTGATTCTCTGTCTTGTTGACTGCTACCAAATTCCTGATACCTGAGTTATTTTTATTTACTGCTTCTGGTTCTTTCCTAACTATTGACTCGAAAATAATTTATAAGCAGAATGATTTGCCTTCCGCTCAAAGAATGGTCAGCAAAGTGTGTATTTGTAGTAGTGTTCCAAAGACCCTGTCAATCATAAGTTTGTATTGTTTTAGTTATGAATTCAATACTGAACACTGTTCTGACCTTTTTCTATTACGCTGTTGTACTGATTTTTCTTTGAAAAATCACATAGCCATGTGTCTATGTCTTGTTCTCTGAATAACTCTCATCCAGCTAAGTTTGTTTGCTGATGACTACTACACTCTTACAGTTTGTGGTGTGCCGATAGTATGGTAGTGTAATGTATTAAATACTTAAAATCAACCTATAATTAGTGTATATATGGTTTATAGCAGTGACAAACGCTACTCTAGTAATATTGAGGTCAGTAATGTTCATACATTAAATCCTTACTACTCAAACTGCGGTCCAGCAAGCTCTACTGAGTGACCCAGTGGCCCAGTGGAAATTTGTGAAAGGTCGATCGCTCATTGTTAAGTCTGAACTATAGCGCCTGACCAGTACGAAAATGTTTGGATCTGTTCTCACAAACTGCTAACATTGTTTGCCTCAACATATTTTTATAAGGCGGTATACAGAAAATAGAAACAGACTGATAGATTTACATACAGACGATGCCCTGAGGATGGACTGTATGCGTCGAAATCGTTTTGGTAATTCGTGTGGCCCAGTCGCAAAGGTCGCAATGGAAATTTGACCCGGGAAGTACCAAGACATTAAATGATACCGTTTTGGATGACACCATAGTAAGTCACTACAGCACTATTCCAAAACCTCGAATCCTGAAAAAATTAAATTTTTGACCAATGGACCTTAAAAAGGTTTTACGTGTTTCCCGAAGTCATTCCCTTCCCTCCAATCTAAATGAAAATCAGGCTGAAACATTATTTTCTCCTTTTTGTAATCGTAAATTTAAGTTTTTAAATTGTAGTCGTAAATTTTTAATAACTTATGGATTTTTATTAAGAATTCTATAGATAAATAGGTGAAATATTATTAATGAATAATTTAACATTCGTGTTCGTGGTGAAACGAAATCAATTTTTTTTATAAACATTTCTGCATTGTTGAATAAAAAATTTTCCCTGCATACAGCTCCCCAGTGTATATGTATGTTGTGTGTATACAAGCAACCGTGTTCACTCACACGCAAGCAATGAATTATCTCATAAATTTCAAAATTTAAATTTTCTTTTCGTTTTAGTTTTTCTTTCTACAAAAATTCTGCATTTAGGGGCTGTAGCTTCCAGAGGTTATGTGTTAATTTCCGTTTCTCCTTTATAATTGGTGTATAATAGAAAACATGTTGCGGATATAAGTTTTTCATTGGACATAATTTTGAAAACAGTTTTCCCTTTGAGTCTGTGACTTTAATAGAAAGTAAATTTGGGAGCGGAGATGGCTTCCGGCTAGTAAACCAGACCTATGACACCCTTTTGGTGATGTTACAAAGGTCTGACGGTCGCATCGTTTACAGACATATCCATTAGCATCTCCAATATTTGTGTTCTGGTTCACAGGAAGTTTGTGTTTCAAAGGATTTGGGACCTCCTTTGAATTCTCTGGTCATCCATCATGTTTCTATTTGTCAGCATCTTGACAAATTTGGGTCGCATGATTTCCTTTAAATCATAGTTTGAGATTAGTCTTTTGGTAAAATTATGAGATAATAGTTGAAATATATTTAAATATGCTGATTTATTATATTATATTATTATATATATTATCGATCATTAATATGTGAGACTTTCTAAAGTTATTGTCTCTCATGAGAGGATACCTTCAGAAAATCTCTCGTCGGTAAGCATGACTAGAAGGAACAAATTTGGATTGAATTTGAAATTAGTTTAAAAGTGTGCATTACTTATGAAACATGTTCCTTTTTAAAGTTCTAACTGATACTGACCTCAGTGCACTCACAATGTCAAATTCTCCCAGAACTATCAGGAGACCTTATTAAATCCTAATTTGAGGCTAGACTGTTGTTAAAATTATAAGATATCCATCAAAATATTTTTAAATATGTTGATTTATTATTATACTATTATTATATATTATTGATCATAATATGTGAGATTTTCTACAGCTATTCTCACTCATGAGAGGATGATTACAGATAATCCCCGTCGATAAGCATGTCTAGAAGGAACAAATTTGGATTGAATTTGAAATAAATTCTTGTTAGAAGTGTGCATTACTTATGAAACGTCTTCTTTGTCAGAGTGCGGTATAACTGATGTCACTGAGAACTATCAGGCCACCACAAATTTGAAATCATTTTGAGACCTACCAGAAAACTCAAACTAAATCTTAAGACCTGAATAGAACAAATAAGTGTGCATTAATTATGAAATGAGCTCTTTATAACATTGTGCATTATTTATGAAAAAATATTTAATCCATGTCCCATCTACGCCGCAATACCACTTCTGTATAAGTTACAAATCATTCAAAAATCAGTTTCTTAAGACAAGTGTTCAAGTCGTAGATGAGTGTTATTGGCACGACGCTGAAGGTCAGTCACAGTGTCAAATTCTCATCGAGTTATCAGGACACTAAAAATTTGAAATCATTTTGAGTCTTACCAGAAGACTCAAACTATATCTTAAGACAAAAATAGAACAAACAAGTGTGCGTTATTTATGAAATGAATAATTTTTAATCCCCCATCTACGCCGCAATACCACTGCTGTGCAAGTTACAATTCACTCGAAATTCGGTTTCTTAAAGTCTTTTGATTCTTTTAGGAGCTACTAAAAAATTTTTTTTCTATTTTATTTTATAATAAATAAATTGAATAAAGTTTCTGAAAAGTTTTTACCGATTGAGTAAATAAAATTGTGTGTTTGTAGAGCGTCATCGAAATTAAAATAAAACAATTTTTTCTTCTTTTCCAGATAAATTGGATATTGGTTCAATCATCAGTCAGACGCACTTTTCATGGCTTCTTAAAGGTAAAAAATTTTTTTGTTTTCAAATTTCTTTAAACTGAACTTTGTGACAAACAATTTTCGCCTCCCAACCCTGTACACATTCATTTTGTTGAAGATGTACACTTTGAGAATGCATTGTATACAGTGGAATCTCTCATAACGAGTTTAATTCGTTTCCGAGTTTTACTCGTTGTGCGAAATAATTTTTTCCATACAAATTAATGTGAAATAGGATAATGCGTTCCAGGCCGAACAAAAACTGTTGGAAAATTCCCCATGTGCGTGTCACTCGTTATGCTAAAAATTGCTCATTGTGAGAGACATTTTTTGCAATTTATGTTCCTCGTTATGCGAATTTCTTGCTATGAGAGGTTCCAGTGTAATGGGGTGTTTGAAACTTGTGGAAGAGATGTGCAGGAAGGCCGTATATAGTCTAACGTGAGACAGACTGTCAGGTTGGAAAGAATTCATGATTTAATCTTCGGTGAAAGCTGTTAGTTGTTACATAACTGACAGCTTCCATGGGTCATATTAAGTAGTCAGAGAGCTCACGAGCTTTAGAGTATCCGTCAACTTTATTCTGAACACATAATTTCCCAAACTTCTTCCACTGATTCTGTCCTCAAAACACTCGTAGTCTATTTGAGTGTTTCACAGCATCGACGGTTGTTCATGTAGTCAGAGAAAATTTTTTTTTTTCTTGTCTCAGTTTACTGTTTCGTTGACGACTCATCACTACATCAGGATATATGTCCGAAAATAAGGCTCTGTGACTGGTCAGTTGGGTCTCCCTCGGGAAAGTTGTTACATAACTGACAGCTTCCATGGGTTATATTAAGTAGTCAGAGAGCTCACGACCTTTAGAGTATCCATCAACTCTATTCTGAACACATAATTTCCCAAAGCGCTTCCACTGATTCTACTCTCAAGACACTTATAGTCCAAGCGAGCGTTTCACGACGTCGACTGTAGTTTAAGAAGTCAGAGCAAATTCTTTCCTGTCCGTGCCTAACTTCACAGTCACAACTAGTCATACACTATATACTATTCGAGGTTTCGAATTCTGAATAGCCAACTAATATAACCTTCGAAGATATACAAAAATAAAACTAAGACACCATATAGAGCCAGGTTTTGAGTATATATTTGTTTCTGGGTTTCATGTTTATTTCACTGTATAGCTTTTCGAATTAAAAAGAAAATTTCTTTTAGGGGTTATTCAAATTAGGTTTCGGGTCGTGGACCCTCTGGCTCTCTCTGTAAAAGATTTTTAAAAACCAAGTCACCCAAATAAATTTTCTTTTGCCTCTTTTTTTAGGATTTAAAAAATTTTCTAAACTCAGTGACATCACACCAAAATTAAAAAAATTTTCTCTCTCATTTCTCAGTCCAAAAACTTTTCTTTTAAAGTTCACAAAACTCATGTCCGAGAACTTTTTCGAGGTGAGCTTTAGAATTAAGCGATGCAGGAACTTCAATAATATTTAAAATTAGACAGTTTCTTTCTGTCTACTCCTCCCTCCTTCATCTCCGTTTCTCTCTCTCCTTTCTTCCTTTCCGACTTGTTTTTAATTAAAAAAAAAGTTTGAGAGAAAGACCCAGACTGAATTTCCTGACGATTCGTTAACACTGAACGAGAGTTACGCGATTTTAAGAGGAAAATTGGGTCAGTAAGCAGTAAGAAGCTTTGATGGACTTTAGTTTTTCGGTAATTTTCAACAGCAGGATGAGGAGGTTAGAAATATGTTTTGGCGAAAAATATTTTCAGTGAAGTGGAAAGTTGAAGAAAGATGGTGAGGAGGAAGGAAGGAGGTAGGAGTTACGTGTTGTTGTTGTTGACACGTGTGCGACAAGTGTAAAACAAAAACTGCAATCCGCATGAGAGTTAGGGTTTAGTTATAAATATGCTAACTGTTGTAAAGTGTGTGTGATGAGTTAACGAAATTTCTGTGGGCTGTTGATTCACCTAAAACTTTGTCTGGTTGTGCCTTAACAAGATCTACTAACAGATTGTAGTCCAGGAAGTGTATAGCAAGGTCACTTCCCGTGTACTCTGTAATTTTTTTTTGTTTCGGACCACGCCGTCAACACTTTCTCCTAGATTCCTCTTTCCGCTTCCTCCAGTACTTCTGCTATGTTCCTTCTTCCTCTCCTCGGCCCACGTTCCCCCAGTCTTCAATTTGGCTCTCTGACAGAACCTCTGAGGTTCCAGTTTCCTACGCATAATGATACCCAGTTCTTCAAGATCTCTCTCGGTATCCAGGAACCACGCTTGTCTCTTCTTTTTTTTACGAAGTACTGGAAGATCTTATTCGCCAGTCTGTCTGTATCCAGTCTGCTTTTGTGCTTTACTATAAATACTGTGGAATTATTTTTGTCCAAATTCTTATATTATAAGCTTACTTACTGAAAGAATTATATTATAGCTGGTTTGGAAATGAGACTTCCCTCTGTCTCAGCATTGGACTACCTTTTATTTCATAACTAATGCACACTATCATTTTTTAGATGATGTACACTTTGGCTAAGAGTGAATTTTACTTAAAATACGGTCTTTGAAACTTGTGGAAGCGGTGTGCAGGAAGACCGTATATAGTCTAACATGAGACAGACTGTCTGGTTGGAAAGAATTCATAATTTAATCATATCTTTGGTGAAAGCTGTTACTTGTTACATAACTAACAGCTTCCATGGGTTATATTAAGTAGTCAGAGAGCTCACGAGCTTTAGAGTATCCGTCAACTCTATTCTGAACACATAATTTCCCAAAGCGCTTCCCTGATTCTGTCCTCAAGACACTCGTAGTCTATGTGAGTGTTTCACAGCATCGACGGTTGTTCATGAAGTCAGAGAAAATTTTTTTTCTTGTATCAGTTTACTGTTTCGTGGGCGACTCATCACTACATCAGGATATATATCCGAACATAAAGCTCTGTGACTGGTCAATTGGGTCTCTTGCACCCGAATTATGCGTGTCGGAAAACAGCTAAAGAGTTTTTTCATCAGTTTCCTTATCAGTCGATATCACCGCTTAGGGTTTAATACTAAAGACAAAAAGATATCTTTATCTAATCACGTCAGGTATCTAGTCCTTGATAAATTACAAAATTTTAAAAATTTGTACAGGAAGAGAGAAAAAAAGTTTTATTTCCGTATCTGTCTCACAGACAGAAAAAAAAAGTTTTATGATTCCAGCCGATATAACATAGACAATAAAAACACATCGCGCACCTTTGTGTCTGTTGGTTTTGTGATTTATTCGCCATGTTAATTTCTGCTACGTTTCTCTCTCTGTGTCTTTTTCTCTCTCTCTCTTTCTCCTCCCGGCAATCCGAGGAAGAATAAAAGGTTAGGACAAAACTCTTTTTTTCCGTTTGATGAATTTATGACCTTTCTAACACTTTTCTCTCTTCCCTACATAAATTCCCTCAACCTGTTAATAATGTCAAGTCTTGTCAAGTAAGGCCAATGGTAACCCGAGGTAGTTTATGTTCCTTTATGTTTTATGTTTTTGGGGGTCTAAAACGAAACTGACTTAAATAAAAATTTCCTTTTTTACGGATTTTAACGAAAAACAGTGATTCAGTGCCAGTAGAATCGGTTTCGTTACTTTATTTACTAACTTTAATGTTTGTCGCATTCCCGTTTTATTGAACAGTTGTTACAATGAACGGGTAGTTAGAACATATTATTTCATAAATAGTGCACGATTTTACCATGAATTAATATTCTGGTCATTAGTAAGTTTCAATGGTAACCTTTTTATGTTCAAGAAGTGTTAATTAATATTAAAATGGACTAAAGAGAGAGGGTACGGGTACCTGAGTAGGTTTAAGGTTGTGATTATCGCTAAGATCAGGCTTTATGTCAGTCGTCTGGGGTGGTGTCATCCAACTTCTATCATTTAATAACCCACTTAACAAGACTTTCGTGAGGAATTAATTAAGATCACTTTAACGAAGACGTTTTTTCATAAGTCTTGCACAGTTTTCATTTATGCTTTAGTTGCTTTCTATTTATATTAATATATAGAATTTAATAGTCATTTCTTCTTTGATTTCGGCCATCTAAGGACCGCTGAAAGTAACCCTGTGCTTTCATTTTGATTTTGACTTCTTTGGTTTCCAATAGTTCTTCATCCTTTCACTTTGCTGATTCCTCCTTTTTCTGTGGCCAGGTGTTATTTCCTTTCTTCTTCTTCCGGAAACCCTAAAAATTTGCACAAGTCGTTCTATCTTGTATCATATCTTCGGTTATTCCTATCTCCGCCATCTCTTTCTTTACTCCTTGAGTCCACTGCCACTCTTACAAATGTAGTTGAACACTTGTTTTGTGATTGATAAATAAGGTATTACTTACTACTTATTCCTTTCGCTCTTTCACAGAGCATAGGGCCTCAACGAAGTTTCGCCAACGTCCGGTTTCTACTCCGTTGGGTTTCTTTAATAAATGGAATTTAGGGTGTTGCGGGTTATTAGCCCACAGCACCCGAGTGTCGCGGTGGGGTTGCCACCTTCGAGCCCCGACACTGACTCCCACTAAGGTCTTGTAGTGGTGGGGACGTCATTTCCTACAATCCTCCTTGGTCTATGGTTATCCCGCCAATACTCGGTCGCCAGAGCCTCTTCTGTGGTAACAGGGCGCGCCACGGGAAGGTGAGGATGACACTTGCACAAGAGAGGCCATTAGAGTCGCTTCATTGTGCCTTTACGCCCCAAATAAGGTATTGGTCAGCTTAAAAATTTTATTCAAATTGTTTTAAGACTCGTAAGAAGACTAGTCAATAAAGTAACTTTAGTTTTGAGAAACTGTTGTAACTTCTTAATTAATAGAAAACTATTGTTGGAGGATACTAAAACCTAAATGATGCTTTCCGGTAATTATGCTTAGTCCATAAACAGAGTTTTGAGCAATCGCCCTATGTATTAAACAGAATCAAACGCACAAAACAAGCCCTCACAACAAACCTTTTTTCGTATACAGTATTTTGACTTTAAATTTATAATTTGTTTCCGGGTTAACAATGTGAGTATAAAATTAGCGACGAAACTGTTTTTGACGTGGAGTAACGAAAAGTCTTTTGTACTTTAAGGGTGGAAAGTTTATTACTTGCACAAGGACAGTTTGAAAGCTTGAAAGTTGAAAGTTAAAACAGTGCATAAAATTTGGGGATAGGGAAGGCGCAGGCGGGAGAGAGAGAGAGAATACAACCTTTTGTGACTTAAAACCCGCCGTCACGTATATAAATGATAAAGAGTGACGTTTGAGGTTTCGAGTAAAAGTTTGAAATCATTTCGTTCATCTCCTCGGACGGAAAGAATGGTTGTTGTCGACCTCGAAATTTGAGAGACCAACTGCTTAACGTAAACTCGGGTCCGCAATTGCCTTTGTAAGACGAATCAACATAAACCGGCCACGAAGTTCGGGGAAGGTTTCCGTCTTTAGAAAATCTATAAAACGTAGCTTTTGGCTATAAATCTTGACCTTTCACTGACACTTAATTCTGTCTTCTAAATTTAATCAAAAAGTTTACTCTAATCGTGTTAGATTGTAGATATTGTTTCAAAATAAGCATCCTCTCTACAAAGAAAAGCTTTTCTCGACGACAGCAAAAAGAGAGAGAGAATATCAAGTTAAAAATGTTTCGCTGATTTAATTTAGTTGATTTTGTGCAGCTGTGACTCAACCAACTCAAAAACATCAGTTGCCCTTTCTATTATTCCTCTTTCCAGCCATTCCTTTGGAGGTTCCATTAGGGTGTGTGTTGTGTCACTGGATACAAAAAAAAGAGCAAGAAAAACCAAAATGAAGTTGAGTTTGACGAGAAAGGACCGAGCTTTTAAGTGAAATGAATCATTTACAAGATTAACATTTAATTAACCGTGAGGCAATATGTACACTCATCAATTTTCCTCTCTTCGACCTTGAGAAGAACTTTTGTCCTTTTGTACTTTCTTTGAAATTAATACTTCCTCTTAACTTTTATTAGGTCTGAGGTCGAAAAGTTTCCTCCTCATTCGGCTCATTCATGAAAGCTCTAAAGTTTCCCTTCTTTTTAAAAGCTCTGTAGGCCTATCATTACAGATTTTGTCTTCCTTTTTCCTTCTCTTCTCAAAATGGCGGAATCAAATCAAAACCAGGCCTGGCTTCACTACTCGGAAACGAATATAAGTGCTACGTCCAGATAACGTCACCACTGTCAAGTCAAGCTATCGAGCTCGAGAAAAGGTTTCAGAAGAGATTGAACGCAACACGGATTTTAAATCTCTTCAATTTAAAAGCGAAACGGAGGGATTGATAATAAAAAATATAAGATAAAGAATGCGGGAAGGAAAAGGGGTTTGAGAAAGACAAGCAGCTGAAAAACTGGAAGCTGACAACCGGAGAAAAATAAACAAGAGATACAGTACAATAGGAGAAGAGAATTAAGTAAATTGGAAAACGCGTGTGTGCGTGTTTTGGGGAAGAGAAGAAGAAGGAGGAGGAAAGGGAAACATAAAATAGAGTTATACGATTCTGGTAGTGGGAGCTGACAGGTAGCGGATGAACGGAGAAGAGAAAAAAACAAATCAAGGATTCGAGATAAATTGAATAACAAAGCTAAAACCGACAGCGAACTGGATTCTGAGAGTGATGGGAACGATATCAGTGACCGGAAGGAGAACAAAAGAAGTCAAGAGTTCTTCCTTCTCTCATTCTACTTACCTCCTGGTCACATGGGTTATCTAATATTCACTATCCACGGCTAATTGTTTTCCCTCATCCTCCATTTTCTCAAGTCATTCATTCGAGTAAAGGCTTTTGAATGGAGGAAAGTTAAATTTCGGGAAACCGAAAGAGCTTTTCATTAATTTCCGATCCGACAGAATCAAGTTCTTCCGCTTAATAAACGATTTAAAACGTTTGCCGAGGCACAAGATAAATAATTGAAAAAAATTATTATGTCCTCAAACGACTTTCCCCGACAATAATTAACTAAATTGAAAATAAAGTTCGGCTAATTAAGAAACAATAAATGCGGCTAACCGCGGTTTATGTTTCCATTAATTTCACTTCTCGTTCTTTATCCGGAAGAAATTCGGGAGCGAATTCGCCGTTTGAAATATTTAACCCGAGAACCCGCAAATTTTCTTACGATTTATGACGTTGTCTCGAGTTATTTATAGACGTTTTCCATTGATTCCTACCCCCGCCCTTCTTCCCCACTCTCCTGAATTTTGGTATTAAGCTAAGGCCCCAAAACAGGTGTAACTGCTTACCTTCCTACGTTATGGTGACTCGTTTAAGAAATTGGTCTAGTTCAGTAGTCGGTAAACTGTGTCATCCAAAAGCCAAATTTAAGCCATAGGAAATTTAAATTTATTCCAGGAGACATTTTTTAAGATTTGCTGTAGGGACAGGATTTGCTGAGACATTTTTAACCCGATGATTAGGTTTGAAACTTCACTATCGAGCCTGCTTGTCTTAGCTTTACTAACAATACATTAAATCCTTGGTACTCAAGCTTTTCCTTCCCGGGCCAATTTTCCATTGCGACCATTGCGACTGGGCCACACGACTTACCAATAAAAAAAGATTTTAGAAGTCCGGCTTTCGACACATACAGTCCACCCTCAGGGCATCGTCTGTATGTACATCTGTTGGTCTGTTTCTGTATATATTTTCTGTATATCGCCTCATAAAGGTGTGTTGAGACAAATAATGTTAGCAGATTCTGAGCACAGACCCGAACATCTTCGTACTAGTCAGGCGCTATAGTTCAGACTTAACAATAAGCGATCGACCTTTCACAAACTTCCACTGGGCCACTCAATAGAGCTTGTTGGGCCGCAATTTGAGTAGCAAGGCATTAAGTAATACTATATATTATACTTATATAAATATAATATTTACTTAAGAAATAATACTCCGGTCGTGTCCTCAACATTTTGTAGAAGAACCACAGGCAATGAGTAAAGAGCCATATGCAGCTCCTGAGCCACGCTTTGCCGTCCTCTGGTCTAGTTAGTCATTTTCCATACCAAACTCCAGTCGTTTTATGTTGAGATCCTGTTGCGACAGTCCCTTTCCTCGACGTATGTGATTTTGTTGGGTTGTGTAAGAACAAACCGTCACCTGTATTTTACACCCATAAAACGGTCTGCCGTCCTTCAAGTCCTCTCTACAAAAGCAACAATAATTCGAAGGTGAAAGAAAAGAGAAAATATTATTTTAGCTGAGTTGTAAGAAGAGGAATAAAGAATAGAAATTTGATTTAGACCTTTTTTTTGTGAGATGACAAAAGGAAAAAGCAAAAGTGCCTGACATTTGGCAAAATTGAAGGAAAATAATTTTTAAGAACTTGAGGAAACCAGTGAAAAGCAGGGGAAAAGGGCGACTTCGGAAAGAGAAAACGACGAATCAAATGGAAGCTTTCTCTCTTTTTTCCGATGGAACAACAAAAACATGTAAAAACCAATTTCAAAATCGAAAAAGGAAAGTGAAGGAAAAATAAAAAAATTTTTTTTTTACTTTTGCATCGACTTCCTTTAAAGAAAAATGGAAGGGAAGTGAAAGAAAAATCGGCGGAGGGTTCACATCACACATTATCCAATAGGAGGATATACTGCTTAACATTCTCTCCGACAGCGGATTAAGAAAATGAATTTGAAAAACGCGACCGTTTCTGCATGCGATCCCCCGAAATACATTCGAGATGCACATGATGCTTCGGAGCTTAATTATAAACCAAAAACTATACCCCCAGTTGTGATTTCAGTCGCTTACTTGGGTTTTGTGACTATCCGCCATATTGTCAGTTTAGGAATTCAATGATTATTCAAATAGAATCGTTTTGATCATTGTATACATTTATAGCCTCAGTTTCTTTCCGGAATTTCGCAACTAGCACGAACTTGGAACCAATGTCAAAGTAGACTGTTGGACTGAAGTGGATAAAATATTTATTTATTAATACTAATAGATATTATAATATAACACATACGAGTATTCCATTACACTAGTATTAGTAACTAAACTTTCGCGTGTTTTGTAATTTAATACAGAGCGTTGGATACAATGCTGCAGTTAAGCGAGTCATAGAATAGCGACAAAGATATTCGCGTCAAGACTATCCCACCACTTTTGACACCATCATCTCTCAGGAATGTTTGTAATTAGAAGTAAAAAGGCACAATTCGTCACATCGATATACTGTTTATTCATTGTTCTTATACTATTTATACACCAACAGGATTTCACCAGATACGATTCGCTCGAATAATTTCTGATATTAGGACTTAAACGTGAGTTCACACTTGGCTATGACTAGAAGAGTGACTGCTTTGGACTCTCTGATGATTCTGACTGTACTGAACTCGGCTGATTCCTGACTGTACTTTTGATTTAAATTCGGGAAGGTATTATACTGACTTGAGTGAAATGAATCGTGATCGAACTGATCGAACCTCAATAATGAAATTTGGTTCTAAAAAGAAGGGAAATCATTGAAACAGAGTGGTGGGAGATAGAATTTTCATTTCCCACTTTTCCGGAAAACTTTGAGCTTTATTAAAGTGAAGAAGAGAATTTTTCATCTTTTTTTCTTAATTATTTTTAGCAGGGAAGGAAATGACAAAAGAGATTTCAGAAGCAGATTTTCCCTTTGAGAAAAATCCTCTCGGAGAAAAGGACATTTTTAAACATGTCTTAAGTTAACAACTTTTCTGAGAATTTATTTTTGTTGTTGTTAAAATAAGGGTAAATTCTGTTCCTCTGACGTATTTTCCAAAATATTTTGTGCCGGAGATTTCTGCCTTTTGATACGATCCAGCCTGGAAGAAAGACGCTAAGATAAAACAACAATGACGAAAGCTGATGAAGACATTGAGGAAGAATTTTCCGTTGAACGACATCGCTCAATGATGATGACTCTTGTTGAAGCTTCTTTTCGTTCCCAGGTAGTTCGGATACAGTGTCGGCTCAATTAGTCTGCTTCTTGGTAAAGTCATTTGATTTATACTGTCTTTGCTGACATTCATATGACCAATCCCAGAGCTCAGAATCAAGTGTCCAACTTCCAATCAATCTGACGCATCGATGTGTTTAGGTCTAAACGAAAACTAAACTACATGGTTTAGTGTTTAGTCTGAGTTCAGGCTATTCTGTCGGCTTCGTTTAAGGTTTTGAGCCTTTGTGTTGGGTTCTAAGCTAAATGTTTGCGCCGCTTCCATGTTCGTAGGCGACGAGACCCTTGCTAAAGAAATGAATGACAATTCCAAATGACGAACAAGAATTCATATCCATACAGGACAATTAAGAAAAGGTTTCCAACAGCCCTCTTTGATAGCCTGAAGCAGTAAAAAGTAATCATTCAGAGACAAATGAGTGAACAAAGGATGGTCAGCGGGCAGGGTTCATTCATTCATCCCTCATTCCATGACTCAGGTCACCGACTATATTTCCAATCGAGCACTCAACTGAGTATAGCAATCAGGTACTCAAGCAAGAGACATAGACACTCACTCACAGAATCGTCTAAATCGGTAGTCATACCCAATTTCAGCTTGGCGGCAACACCAAACTTAACGGCAAGTCAGCTAGTAAGCAATAGGATATCTGCCACTCCGAATTGAACTATAAATCCTCTCACCACAAATCCATTTAAAAATAATTCTCACTTTAAGTAGAATTCATTTCATAAATAATGCACACTCATATAGAAATATCATTTCCTCAAAGGCACTGAAAGATCAGAAGATTAAATTTCCCTCGAATGAGTGTATCTTTCACCAAAGTTCTTCTCCACTTCCTGGAAAACGATCCTTCTAAAAGCTGTATGCGATCCAACATGGCTACTAATTGTCTTATTTCTTTTCGAAAAGGAAAAAAGACTTAGAAACATTTTTCCTCTTAATCTTCTTATTGTGTTTGTTTTTGAACTGACATTACTTTCTAGAATCATTACTAATTTACTGTATGATATACTTGTCTCGAAAAAAGTTTTCCTTCTGCAAAATAAACACTTTTCCACATTTTCCATCCACCACAGACAAACAAACAGAGCGGAAATAGATTGTAATTCCTTTTTCGTTTATTATATTTACTAAAAGTGTGCAAAATTTATGGAAGAGAAACCTCCACCAGTGTTCTTAATAAATTAGACCCGAAAGTCTTATTAAAAGTATTCGTTGCGTAACAGTTAAGAATCGTAGTACAATTGTGCATTATTTATGAAATTATTTATTCTAGTTGGGAGTTATACCCAAGAGTGAAAAGAAACGGTCCCTAAATTTTGAAGAAAAATTTTTGCTTACATCTTAAATTTATGAGGCGTTTTGTATTCTGATTTACTTCGACGTGATCCAATATAGCAAGTTTAAGGAAAGAATTTATGATGTTTCATGACAGTCTAACCAACTTGGTGGAATGAAAA